>KB663633.1:719467-893915 GCA_000349025.1 Anopheles minimus | reverse complement strand
TATGCGGCTTTAAAATCAATGAAGAGATGGTAGGAGTGTAGCTGCTGCTCCGCCATCTTTTCCAGGATTTGCCGCATGGTGAAAAAAAAAATGGTGGTGGAATAGGCTTTAGGTTCAGTATAGTCCAAGTTGCGTCCGTCGTGACAGGTGTTTCGAGTGGAAAAGACTTCACAATGACCGGATGTCGGCCATCACCATAGCACGTATCTCAACATTAATGTAAGAGTTACCAGAACTCTTTAACACTATTTCATTCCTTCATGTAATGGTTAAACCCTTGAATCTACATTAACCAAGATCTTACCTACCAAGTCTTCCCCCGAAGATTACCTCGAAGTCACTGACCATCTTCGCAAGCACTTGGCCTTCGGATATTGCATACTATACCGCCACGCCAGCATTAAAAACCGTGTAAGCGGCATTGGCATTTTATGAAAATTTTATTACAAAAAAAAAGAAGAATATGATGTTGGTGAAAGTTTGTGTTTTTGAGTAGTGTGTATGTGTGTATGTTTTTTTGTTGGTTTTGTTGTTGTGTTTACAGAACAAACTGTTTTTTTTTCTTCCTCTCCCTACTTGTTTAGCATTTTCATGGGTTTAAAGTTTCTAGTTGCAAGTTTTTTGTTTTCCTTGTCGTCTGCTGCGTTCAACTGCTGCGTCCAGTTACGTTTGAACATTACACTTTGTTTTTTTTTTCTCCATATTTTTGCTTTTGCCTGGCACCTACTGTTTTTTGTTTTGTTCTTATTACTTACAAATTACTGCATTACGCCTACTATCTTTGACTTGAAGAGAGGTTTCCCGTTTTTTTTTCTCCTTCTTCTCCTTCTGCGGTGTGTGCGATCGTTCATTTTCGTGGCTCTAAAATCTTGTTTGTATGTTGGGCTGTGGATGTGATGTTGTAACAAGAAATCCTTTTCTATTACCTTCCTCTACAAGGTTTCGAACAGATGGAAACATTGCATGAAAATGAGAGACGCATTCTATTGTAAACACATTTGACCCAACTAACGGGCTCTTCGCTAGTGTCATTTACCTTGGTTTTGTTTTATGTAGTTTGGTTCTATTTCTTTGCTAATCCGGTTTCTGCGTGCTGTGACTTTACTATTGAGCTTTCATGTTTTGTGCGCTCTTTTACATGTTTGTTTTCTACACTTTCTCAATTTGTTCTATTATTTATTTTGTAGTTATGCTTTTGTGCTTGCGTTTTTCTCTGTTAATGATACCATTTGACGCAAATTAAAAGAAAGAAAAGGATTTCCGCAACAGTTCAAAACGTTCCCGCAGCTCCGTTGCATGAACTGGTGCTGTCTTCTATTCTAGCAAGAACTAGAATATTTGCACCGTCCTACTAACAACTTCGACCTTACACACACACACACATACACATACCCGCTCAGGATGGTTTTTGTCTGTCCTGCATCTTTTTTCGCATTTCTCGCTCTATTCACCGTTAAACGCTATTGAGTAAGAATAAATTTATATACTTTTTGTTATGCGCATTGTTTTTTTTTCGTTTTTGTCACGTGTTTCGTGTTTGTGTATCTGTATGTGTGTATGTCTCTGCATTGTATTGTTCTTCTTCTTGTTTGTTGTTCTATTAATATTAATAATTTGGCGAAAACGAGATGCTTTTTTAATCTTTGCTCTCGTGGTTTTGTTTGTTTATTTAATCTTCTTAAAATGTATCTTTCTAACATTGCGGATAGCAGCTTGTTTGTATCTTTTTTTTTACCTTTTTTTTGCTTTTTTCTTTTCGTTATCACCGTATCCGTCTCGTTCGCAGCTTTCTTTTCTTTTGACTTTGCGCGTTCAAGTGCTGCTAGTTGTGTTTGTGTGTGTTTGTCTGTGTGTTTGTGTGGGTGTGTGTGGGGAGGGTGCGCATTACAGATATTCTTCATATTAATATATCGAATCTATCCTTTCATTCTTCGCACGCAGCTTCATGTGCCATGTTGGGGTCCGTAGCACTAGAAGACTACTAACTATTACACAGAACGGGAAGATAAAGGGAAGGAAGGAAGTAAGTTACTAGGTGGATGCGGCGGTGGCAATCAATTTGTATCATTTCTTTTTCTTCTTTAGCATAAGTCTTTAATATATATATATCCACATACGGGCTTAGGAGTGGGCCTTTCTTTTGTTTGGTTTTATTTGTTCTATCGTTTTAACAGTAAATGTTTCATTTGAGCTTCATTCCGGCCAGAACCGGCTGCCTTATTGGCATTTACGCTCCCCACAAAAGGGAAGCGAACGTGTGTTGGTGTGCTGTTTTACTGGAATTTTCATCCTGCTAACATTCTTTCGCCTAAAATTGGAAGTATGTTAAAGCTACTTTCACAAACGCGCTTTTGCTGCAAGATGCCCGTACTGTACCGTGGCACCCAATTCAAGCCAACCACGAGAAGGGCAGCCGTACAAAACCGAATAAAAAAGGGGTCTCATTTTTAAGCTCGATTGAAATTATACTTCAATTGTAAAAGCCTAATGGAAGAAGCTTTGAGATTCGATAGACAAATTAAAATTTCAATGGACTCGCTGGATTGAACTATTGAGCTATGGGTACTTCAAGCTACAGTTTCCCAATATGTAGGGCAGGTCAACAAAACAAAAAAATCCGGTAAGCGCTAAGTGAAAAGAAAATTCACGAACATAAGACGAGAATACGAGTGATTGCTAAACTGAACCTAAACTGACTAAAACAATGCGTGTTCGATACACAACAAATAGGTAGATGATGTTGCTTACAAACGTACTACATGTATGCATCTTAGCGTTATGATAAAATAGTAATAAAAAAGGATATTAAAAAAAATAAAACAAAATATAATGCAACACAACGAACGACGACGGAGGCGTGCGTTGTGATGCGCCGACTAATGATTAATATGGCTGCGTTCACTTTGAGAGACGCGTGTTACGATATTTGTATTGTTTGCTCCATTTTGTTTTTCACTTTCGCTTACTCTTATCATGTTTTGCGATTGTTTGTTTTTATCTGTGTTTTTTCTTCGTTTTTTTTTATCTTCTTCAAGCACGAAATGTGTTTGTTTCTCATTTCTATTTTCTCACCTGAATTACGCCTTTTAATTGGTTACAATTAATTAATAGCTCTCTCTTTCTCTCTTTTTCCTCTTCTAATATCTTGTTCTGGATTCGCTCTATTACTAAGGACGCGTATAATGGCTTTGGATTTCTATTTGTTTAATTATTTAATGAGTGCACTATTCACTGCTTGGTAGTGAACGCGGAAAGGGACGTTCACGTGACTGGGTCTCCTACGCCGCTAGGACTCACAGAAAAGAATACACACGTACGCACAGTTTCGTATTTTGTTTCTTGTTTTTACATACATCAGTATAGTAGCAGCAGCATTATATCTCTTTCGTATATTGAATTGGCGCGGTTGTTTCTCCTTTCTTTTTGTTTTGCGTTTTTTCCACTTGAAATACACATACACAACTCTATTCTCTTTCCTCCAGGCGGTTGAGATTTCTACAAGGGGTTTGTTTTTTTTTTACTTTTCATTTCTGCACTTAATCGCTACATCTCGACTACGCTAGTATCTCTAGTAGGTTGGGTTCATATGTTTAAATTACTTTTGCTTCGTATGCTTAAAGGAGTTTTGAAAAAAAAATCGTACCGCAACTTCACCGAATGAAGCTACTTGTTTTCTTGAGCGTTTACGGCGTATATTACTCTCACGCGGTCACAGACGAACCAAAAATGTGTTCCCAAAATTGGTTGCATTAGAGACAGGGAGAGTATTTGTGCGTTACTACACCGGGTTTTTTTTTACCGATCATATAGATCGTGCAATGGAGCACATTCGACTGCGGGTAACTTTGCAGGGAGGAGTTTGCCACTTTTCTAAATAATCGTAAGATGGAAGAGATAGCGTTCATCAACAGTAGACGCCACTGTTTGGACGCATTTTGGAAGCCAAAAAAACCGAACCTAAGCTAATAATGTTTTGTGCATAAAGAACGAGGTGTTATTTTTTTCCAGTAGAAGACATAACAAATTAAACCAACGAGCTTGTAACATTGTGCACGATCAATTAAACTGTGCGTTTTGTTCGTTTTCTGTTTAACGGAAGCGGTACGGAAGATTGTTTGTCTGTTGGCGCGCATATTAAACCTTATCCAAAATGGGATACTTGTTTTATCACAAATCCGTATCTATAGCACACTGATAGTAGGACATCCGAATGAAATAAACGTATAGGAAGAAGTACGGAAACTGTACACAAAAAGTGTTCCATGTTTTTACGTGAACATGGTGTAAATTACTTGTGAAGGTGGCCCATTTTGGAGGCGTACGATGAGGAGTAGAATTTGAGCATATCGTGTTGTTTCCCTTTTGTGCACTAATAAACAGACACATCACTGTTCACACCTCAGCTCTACACTTCTGGGACTCATAAAAGAGATTACTGCTTTCATTTTAATGTTGAGTATTGATAAAGGCAAACGAACACAAGCGAACGGAACTGAACAATTATCAAAACGTTGTACACTACAAACGTGTATAGCAAAGATTGACGAAGTAAAGCGAAAAAAAAACAAAAACCTACGCACTGCTGAGTGACAAACATTAGATTAATCAAATACACTAATTGGAACACATTTCATGACACTTCAAAAACATTCGCAACTGATTCGTTTGGGTTACGAGATTTTTTGAGACTTTTGCTTTGATGATCTACCTCTCTAAGGGGATGCCTTCCGTATGTTTTCACATTTCTTTGGTGTTTCAAAATATCAACAAAATTGTATTGACTGCACTTCCAACCATCCAAATCATGAGATTAACGCTCAATCGTGTAAAGGAAGAACAACACCATTTTGCACTTTGATTAGAGAGCTGCCCTGTGCTGCTGGTGGACAAAATGGTGGACAATTACTACGGAAAGCTCGCTCTCTGCGAATGGAATAGAAAAAATTCCATGTAGAAAAGGAAGAAAAAAAAACACCTCTTACGAGGTAACTAATCCTAGCGATAAAGAGACGCGAGCATGAAAAACAAAAACGGATACACTAACCTAATTCTTAAAAGCTATAATCGAGAAAAAAATCGAATGGCTATGAGAGAAGAATTGAGTCACTTCTCGTACGGGAAGCGAAACATGATGTAATCGTAATATAACCATAATATGCACATGTTTTATCAATCTGCATACTACGGGGCCTCTCTTTGTGATGTCTGGCTCGCGTTCGGTTAAACCATGTTGTGTGTGCGTGTGTTTGCTGCATTATGTGATGTGCATTCGGTTCTCCCTGAAACGGAGAGGAGCTTTTTTGGTAGGGTGAAACACCCTTCGTCTATACCCTTTCCATTTTGTGCTTTGGTTTCGATGTTACTTTGTGCGCTTGTTAGCTGCATTAGGTTTTGCTATCGGTAGCTTTGTTTCTTTTCTGTTGTTGTTACACTTTTCAACAGCGAGAACTTGTTTTTTCTACCGGTTGCATACAACTGGAGACGTTCAAAACAAACTACACAAAACGTACCATCATCGTAATGCTTTGATGGAAATGAGGAAAACGTTTTCTCTTGTTTAGAGAGAAAAAAAGAACTATTCCAAAATAAACACCTAATAAAGGAAGCGCATCTGTAACTGTGTTCCTCCCCTACGCGTCCATTGCTCGACGATGGCTTGCTAACTTGTGTCCTTGGCATATCCTGTTCGGGATATACACTACTACTGCTAGAGCGTTAAGAAACACGCTTATACGGTTGTCCTTGCGAGCCCACGAAGCACACGATGAGCTTTGGCTGCTTGCTACTGGGTGCATGGACCGGGGAGAAAGGAAGGAAGCTTTCTAGGTAGTATCATTTGGGGCGTATTATGTGTGTAGAGGGGCTGTTTTTGTTTGCTCTCTCTACACTGCCTTAGTATGGGGCAAAACGGTTATATCCTCCTCGATATATGGTTGCCTAAAAGAATAAATAAATAGAAAAAAGGCATTTAATTTCATGTTCCTTTTTATATTCTTTGTTTGTAGCTATAAAAGCTACTAATGTTAAGGATATACTTACCGCATAGCCGGGAACCGGTCCGATACCGTGTCCTAGATATGGATCGGGATACTCCGCACGTCCGTATCTGTCAGACGGGTGGTTCAATAGAAAATGTATTAATCATACTGCACTAACTGTCTACTTTATGGTTTTTTCATATTTACCCAGCAACTGTCGTGTATCCGGCAACGGTTGGCTGAGCTGCAGCAGCTGCTGCCCCATAGGCACGTGCTGCTGCGGCCGTATAACTTGCTGCGGAGTACGCCTGTGCTTGAGCCTGTGCCTGTGAAAGTGGTGTCTTCAACAGTGGAGCTGCAGCCTGCAGGGCATGAAAGGGATGAGAACAACGAGAAAAAAAAGGATAATGAAAACTTCCAGCGAGCAGGTTAAGTTTAACGCCGACAAACTCCGGTACACGAATCAATCTTTTAGATGTAATCAAACACATACGCCTTCTCCTTCATGCTTTTTGCACATTCTCCTCCCAACCCGATATCCCTCACCAATTTTCCGATAATCAAAGTATTCCATCAAAAATTCAAAACTCAATTCACTCAACCCACTTCCGCTTGCGCTTCAACGCACACTCCAGCTTCTCCGTCTCCGTAGCTTCATCGCATTATTTTCAGCGTTCCGATGATCGGCGTACCGAAAGTGCTGGATCCTATTCACGTTAATGAAATCCTAACTTACGCTTCGTTTCGACTGCCACAAGTGCGAATGGTAGAGCATATTTTTGTTCACTCCCGTTCGGGGCGGAAAGGGGAAGTTAGTCATCGATTATCGCCACCTCCTTCCCTCGTCAAACTTGCACTGCAGCCGGGTGTGTGTTTGGGAAGAACTCGGCAAACCCCGGAAGCAGGCGGATAAAATGTGCAAATTAAATTACTTCATCCGAGGTAGATTCTTACAGCTGGTTAGGCGCTCATCGGTGGGGTTCGAGTTTCCTTCAAAGATCGGAAGGAGTTGATGATGATGACGGTGGAGATGATTGTGTGTGTGTGTGAGGGCGGGAGCGTTTTAGCCAGCCATACGTAGTAGCTCTATTCCGCTTGATTCGGTTGGTCGACCTTTTACACGATTAGGGAATGATTTGCTCCCGTGTACGAGCTTCCCGTTGATGGTGTGAAAGGGAAACATATGTGTGCATGAGTTAGATGAGTTTGCTTAGGAGTGAATGTGTGTGTGTCTGTTTTGGAAGTTAGGATACACCCAATACCCACACACAACACCCTGGCGGTTTCGCGCAACGAACTCCGATTGCAACTCCGATTTTCTGCAGGCAGAGAAAAAGTAAATTTGATACTCTCAAGGTATAAAAAAAAGAAAACCTTGCATCCTTTTCCCTACCAAGAGTAACTTTTCCATGTGGTCTTTTCTCCATCGGGGCATCACAAAAACATGCAAATTGTGCGAGAGGCTGGAGATTGGATCTAATTTGCTTTTTATCGTCGATTATGATAATACAAAATGATGGATGGAGATAATTTTAACAAAATCGCCACCGTAATCGTCTAATTTGAGGATAATTTTGTGAAATAAAATATGCTAATCTTTTCCGGTGTGACGCTTTTACACACGAGGAATCGAGGAATTGGGAAAATAAAAAACCCATTGCTAGTGAACGTTCAAAATGTGGGTTATTTTGCACAGATGCGATCGTATGTGAGTGAATCATTTTTACACGCATCATGTTTCCGCCATGTCTTATCTGGATTATCACCCGACGCAGTGTCCCAGGGAGACATGACAGGCACGTGCCTTGCATAACACCTACTACCAGCGAATCGTGGATGCTGTCGTACGTGGCGGCATATGTCTTGCCTTCGCTGATAGACTAATGAATGTTATTAGCTAACAAATGTCTACTACCGGATCCTGCCCGATAACGGGGGCAAAGAGTATGATACAACAAGGATACATTTATCTTTTCCTTCAGCCAGCATTGCGTTGAGACCCACAAACAAGATATTTCTTCATTTTTGCGCGTACGAATGTCAGGATTTCATCCTTTACGGAATGCGCCAGAAATCCTTGGATAAATTATTCTATGCTCCCATCAAGAGCTACGCTTAGATGTGGGGACGAAGAGGGAAAATTATTGCTTCATCTGTTCCGCTTAATTAGACGAAAGCCCGGAGAGCACCGGTACGCGCCCCAAACGCTGTGCGAATTGAACGGCAATAAATAATGCTAATTTATTAATTCATTAAAACCCGCACCGTAGCATTTTTCCGAGCTTGGAGGGCTGCTGCTGGTATGGGTATGGAATTATTTCTACAAATGAATTACATTTCTCGTTTTGCTTTTTCCGAATTGGGATGTACGGATGTACAGACACACGCGTACAAGGATGAATTTGGACGGAATCATTCCGAGTAGATCCGATGAGTAGATACTGAATGATTCTCGTGGCTTCCCACCAAACGCACTCCCACACGAGAAAAAACCGATTGATCGTGCCGATGAATTTCGGAACGATTGATAAAATTTAGCAAAGCTGTGCAATATTTGCCGATACGATGCCGACCGCTCGAATGGTATGTTGGTGAGCGTTCCGTGGGTTTCAGACCACCGACCGATCAATCGATATGCGAGTGCAACCCGATTAGATGCCTCGTATCGTGTAATTGACCACAGCCGCTTAAGTTAATGAGCAGTTTCGAATGCGTTGACTCAAACGTTCGAACATTCGGTGGGCAATTAGGAAATTGATAAAAGACAAAGACCGAGCGAGCACTGTAGGGCACTACGCCAGCAACGATGTACGCGTTGGCAGGCTTTTCCATCAATTTTGTGCTTAACTGTTTGTCCCTCAATGGAGTACAGATTTCACCCCATAACTACACTCAGTAACGTACTGCGCTATCAGATATTTTCAATAAAGATTGGAAATAAATGAATTGGATACTTACGTTCAAAATGGTAGGTTGTGCTTGAACCTCCGTCACTGGTTTAGCGGCCTGTGTGTCGCAACAAGGAAAAATCGAACACAAAAATAAAGCAAAAACAAAAAAGGTAAACCAAATAGCGAGTGCAGATGGAACGAGAGAGAAAAGAGAAAATGGAGAATTAAGTACTGTTATAGAATGGGGCATATGGTTTTTTGGGGAGATAATTAATTTTATCGTTTAAACATGTGTGCTTTAATATGTGTGCCGATTACCTGGAAGAGGAGGTACGCAATATAATCATGTTTGTTAAACAGCATTTTTTTAACCAATTTCCTCAACTTTAACCTTTAATTAAATTCATTCTTATGTGCAAAAAGGGTGGAAGTACTTTACACGACCCGTTTACTACCCGTAAGCATTTATTCGCATATGTTACCAACCCCGCATGTGGTTGTTTAATTCATGAGTGCGAGCTTGGAAATAAACTGGAAACCAAGTTGTTATGCAAAGGGTAATTTATTATGTTCGCTTATAGAGAAGCAAGCAGCTGTCCCTTCTGGCGCTAGCGCTCGGTATCGATGGCGTTGACACTTTTCATCCGACAGTCTAGTTGTTCAGATTTCACCGGAACACACGATGAGCAGCTGAGCAAATATAGCACGTAAAAATTAGACCTTCCCGGAGCTATCAGCAGCATCTCTCTATTCTGGATACCCTTCCAGCAAATTGATTATACAAATACGTCACCGTTGATTGATTCCAATCCCTTCAAACGTATTGACATTTTCAATTATGCCCACACATACATTAATTCCCCAAATTTCCACAGCATATCCTTACGGGGTCGAGCGCTCAGCAGTGGTTCCGAAATCTTCCCTTCTAAAACGAGAGCATGGGCGAGGGTTAATTGTATTCCGCCTCGACAGGCTATTGGAGCGTGAAACCCATCTAATATGTGGCTCGATTGAGAAAGCCTTAGTCTAAAATATGTCTCGCTCCATACCATCCGTCGATTCGCGCGCTGCTGCCACGATTGACATACATTCATTCCGAACCGCCATTACCACCGGGCGCGTGAACCAGCAACCCACCACTCTACCTGCAACCGTCCATATTTCGATCCTTATCCCAAGCGGGAAATTGCTTCTAATCGACGGTAAAACGATGTCCGTGATTTAGCTCAATTTTAGGCTGCCCTGACATGGGTCTCGGCGGCCATCACGAATTCAACGGTGGTTGGATAGGTTTTGTTCGGTCGTACGTCGCGATTTAACGCACCGATATTGGCCTGCGTGCATGTGTGTAAAATCTCATAAACGAGCACAAAAGAGGAAAATTTTCACGGCCGCCACCACGTCATGGTACTTCCGAATGACTGTTGCCCAAAATGGCGAAATGCTGTACGCATCGTTCACGAAACCTTACCGGTTTTGGTGCATAAAACGTGAAGTGGATGAATTTGTTTTCATTGTGCCCTACTCCGCAAAGCACCAACGGAACTAGTTTCGGAACGGTTCACAGTCCCGTAGCCGCCATGTCAGCTGGCTATCCACCCTGACACGGTCGGTGGTATCTGTCGGATCATTTTCAAACGGTTCCGGATCGAGATAAAATTCAAGCATCCTCCTGTTGCATTTTGAGGGCCACCATTTGGAGTTGGCAGATTCTCCACCACA
The DNA here is from genome assembly GCA_000349025.1 of Anopheles minimus. Lineage (NCBI taxonomy): Eukaryota > Metazoa > Arthropoda > Insecta > Diptera > Culicidae > Anopheles > Anopheles minimus. Next base: position 883,324 of record KB663633.1, on the reverse strand, counting down.
ACACAAGCGAACTCCCGAAGATATCGGGAACGAAACGCAACCCGTACACTGGCTGGCAATGGGAACACATTGAATGTGACGTTTCGGTGGCATTAGTTGCTTATTGTGCTGCGTTTCACTGCCCTCGGCTGGGCAAACCGGTCGTACTCGGTGTGTTCACATATGGTGTCGGTATTTGTAGAAACAAAAGCCTCCCAGAGTTAGGCAGTCCATCGAGGGACATAAGTGCGGAACGACGAGACAGATCTCCTCCAGGTTTTGGTAGGTTAGTGTGGTTTTGGAATTGAAATTGATTCCAAATTTGATTGCATTTCATGTGAAGCTGATTGTTCCATTTTCTCCCCATTTTGTACGGCTAGACACGGTCGAGGACGATCTCAGACCGTTGAAGGTGCACACACACACACACACCCGCTCCCTGGTGGGGGTTGTAGAACATTTGCGACATTGCGTAGATTATCCTACGCCTGTCCTGTGCCTATGGGAGAGAAAGAAAGGACCAACACTATATAGATATACATAAATTCTCACCCAAACAAAGAAGTACAACCACCCCGAGAGATGGGGCGAATTGGCAGGGTTTTAGCATCATGTGTGCGCCCATGCGAGAATGGTTTCAGCTTCATGCGCTGTCCCTATTTCACTTGCACTTGCAAAAACATGGGCATACCGACGCATCGATGCGTTATCGGTCGTCGCAACCTGATCGAATTGCTTCTTCCTCCACACAGGTTGGAAATGGAATGGAATTGGAATCCCGAATCAAATTACGGTTGGAAGCTAATGGAAGATGAAATGGATTTTGCCAACGTCCGGGAAAATGTTGTGTGATACTACGCCGGTACCATAGCAAGCTTTTCGGCTTTACTCGGGATGGGATTTTTATTTCCACCATTTTTATTCCACTGAAACTGCCTAGCGTGCGACAGTGTAGCCCAAAATAGGGCTAGTTTTAGTTGGATTTTGATCTTTTGTCGAGCATCATCGCTCAGCCGGTGTGTTTCCACTCCGGGGAAATATGAAGCAGCAGACAATCGGAACTCAATTATGATGTCCGGTTCCGCGTCAGAAATTATTAACGGTGAAGACAAATGTATTTCCATTTCCCTTCAAGACGTTTGCGAGAGTGGTTTCCATTGTTCGTTCATTTATAAATAAGAAGAAAAGCAAGCAAACAACGGAACCCACAGTGCCGTGGTCTATTTTTCTCATCCAAAGGATGCCTCCATTGTACGCACCCCTCACGTTTGTGGAAGCATTTTGTTCATTGATTGATGAATAATTTCATCGGTAACGACGCCGCGAGGTGTTCTACTAAAAAAGCACGCAGAAAGGAAATCGATCAATCATAATGCAAATACATCTCGCATTTTCCATTTGCTCGCGCCGCACAGTAATAATTTATCGCGAGGGAAATCGATTCATCAACTAGTTTTTTATTAGCCCATTAGTGGTGGTGGAAATTCCTCTATATATATTTTTTCCTTTTGCTAAAATTAATCTGTTATGCGAAAATTTTCTACTGTTCTCATTTCCTACCACTCGATTAACGGGATATGAAATGGTTGGAGGGATAAAAAGGAAATAACAGCAACAACACACAAACAATTGATAAAAAAGCTGCTAAACGTTCACGCAGAAAGAATGTGCTCCATAATCTAATTGCTGCGAATGAAACACTCTGTAGGTGGGTGAAATAATGGGGCCAGATTTGTTTTTTGAATGTTGTGTATATACATTTTTTTGCGGTTGTTAAAATTGCAAATGGAGCGAAAATTTTGTTGGAAAAGTCATTTCATCGCTGACAGGTGGCATTTATATTTTACCTAGCGTCCCCCCGTGAGGGCATTACGAATTTCTATAAAAAAGAAATGTGTGCGTGTGTTTGTTTGTTAGTGAAATTGTATTAAAAATATGGCATCCGGAAAAAACACCATATTTCAGTGTCAAATAATCCGATGATCGAGTGCCGATGGAGACGCCCAGTGGTTTGTGCGAATAGTGGAAAATGGAAATAGAAAAACAAACCCATCCCGATAGCGAATCACTTACACTAAAAAAAGGCACGCACACATATACAATTAAAACACAAAAAAATGAGAGTAAAAGCACGTCCACCACCGTTAAGCGTCACGTAAAAAATCACATTTTGAAGAGTTCTAACGAAGAAGCAGCCGGTACACTTCAATTTGGATTGATTGCAATCGTGTGGTTTTTGAGGGTGCGCGTGAACGAAACGGGATGCTGATGAGAGTGGCATACAGCAACAAATCAACTCGTCCACATTCGCATAAACCCGCGATCGAGTCATCCTGTCATTCGGTGCGGTAAAAACGTCAACTGAAAAATTGCATTTACCGTTCGGCAGAGCGCTCACCTGGCACTACGTGGTGGTTGGGTTAAAAAAAAACCATCACCATCACCACCCAACGAGTTATGCTTCCGCGGCGTACATGACAAAAAGTATCAAATAAATAACCCCGCACAGCAATCGGGACAAGTGCCTTCCAATCCTCTCTTACATATTATGGAACAGCAGGCAAGCAAAAAAAAAATGCAGGAACACAGCAATATTATACTCCAAAACGTGACGAGCAACCTGTCTGACTGTACCGTGCGCCACCACATAAAGGGTAAATGGGAGTAGTAGGACGAACTAGTGTTACTCATCCCGCGCCCCCTACAAAATGATGGTAGTTTTCCATCGCAATTTTTCACTCGACATGAAACGGGGTTTTGCTTCTTTTTTTTTTTTTTGGGTATTCTCTGTTCCCGTGGATGGGACGAGTCGATCCGTTATTTTGTGAAGTGCACACCACTAGCTTTTTGGTGCCGGCGGCGGCGGAGGACAAATCGAAAATTGATTGATGTTACTGCCACCTGACTGCATTCGGGTGATGCATTTTTAGGGTGAACAAAAAAATGCAACGTTGCATGAACAAAAAATGGAGGTAAAAAATATGCAAGTTATGATGCACTGAAGCAAAATGGTGAGATATGTACAAATAACATTGGCTGGTAACAGTTCAGCAGGATTGATGACCGAACGGTGTCAAGGGACACACGCGAATGATGATGGCAAGAGTAAATAGCCGATGATTGCTTTATGGTTCCCCCAAAATCGAATAGTTTTCCCATCAATATTGCGTATAACTAAATAACGATCGAGCTGATGAAGACGTACGAGTGACCGACGATGGGGCGGCTCCTACTGTTAAATCACTGCTAAAGAAGACCACCTGTTATCCTTTCGCTTGTACACGGGTGGCCAACACCAATAACCAAAAAACGCTTCCCACCTGGCGCGATACGATGTAATTTAATAGCCTAACAGCGTGAGGATTTGCTTGATGATAAGAGGACCCTCTTCCATTTTGAACAATTTTAGCCGTGGACACACGAGACGACGACACCGTTCACACCATTCAAATAAAGATTAGCTAATGAAGGGACATGCCACCTTTCCGTAAGGATGCCCTATAGGTCGTCCCATCAATTAGGCACACTTTAATCCGTTAGTTAGGAGAGAGAGAGAAAAAGGCAGGGTAGGTGATAGAGCACTTATCAGTCGGCACTTACCTGCAGGCGATAGTTGGGATCCGCTGTTGCTGCTGCCGCGGCCAGATAGGGATCGAAGTAAACACTGCACCGGCGAACGATTGATTGGGTGAGTGATGTTTTCCGTTTGTTACACACCGCAAGGTACGATCGCCACCATGGTCGGCCATAATAGTATGGTCGGTACGGGAATTGAAAGAGAAAGAGGTTTCGATTAGTTGAGGTTGATTGATTATTTAGAGGCGGAATGATGCACACGTTTTCCATCTTTCACCTTCCTGTTTTCTTCCCCTCACACGGGCCCGTGTCGGCGAGTGTTTCCAATCCGATCTAGTGTCGGCTTCGATCAACACACACAAACACACAAACGATGCGGTTTCCATTAGTTCACGTGGGTTTTGTCTACCTACCGGAACGGGCACCGAGGTTCTTTCGAGGGATCAACAGCCGGAGAAGAAACAGGAAGGTGAAATCGGAAGAATATTTGATTTTCCCGGTGACCACTCGAGAATTGCTTGCGTATATTTGCGCGTATCGTTTGCGTTAGCTTCATCTACGTTGAAACCGAAAAATTCGACCCCGTTTCCATGGCTACACACCCCTGCACGCACACGCACAAATGTGAGGAAAATTCTGACCGGTGATATAAAACCGTACAGTTGCGTACAACAACGCACACAGCTTGGAGTATGCGAATGGGTGGATTTGTTTTGGAATTTATCGTCACCGAGCGTGTGTAGAGCGCACTTTTCGGGAGAAAAAGAAAAGCGACTGTGTGAAAATGATTTATTGATCGTTTGTTGTTTGGAGGGATTTTCCTGTGGAAAGACATCAACCATTCACCAGCCGGATACCCCGGGTCGAACCGGACTTTGCCTGGAAGGTTGGAATGTATGTACGGACGTATGTGTGTGAGTGGACTTGTGCTCCTCGGCTGGGGGTGAAAAACCTCCCCACCGAACATTATTTAGTACCAGTTAGAGAACGGCAACCAGCCAGCCCGGAGGCGCGCACACAAGTGGTTTGTTTATTTGGTTTTGTTTTCCAAACCGGTTTGGTTGCAGAATGCGGGAGGATTTTTTCCTCGTTTCCTATTTACTTGTGTCTTGTTGTGGCCGGCGGAATATACCGGTGGTGCCGGAATTTGATGATTTTTCACAAACCCAATTTCATATTTAGTGGCGGCGTTCGGGTACGGTGGGAAAATTGGTGAAAATTTAATTGAATTTATGATTACTTTCTACCGGGATCGTTATTTACGGGGGCGGGTGGGGGTATGCGTTTTCCTTTCGGCCGGCGACTGTAAGGGGTTGATTGTTTCATTTTTCCAAGCCGGGTGTTGTGTTGTACAAATTGTGAATAAATTAATTAAAGCGGTAAAGCTTTTAGCAGCAATAGCGACCATTGTCCAAAAATCTGTATGAACGTAATTGGAGTAAAATAATTGCTGAACTTTTCATTTAATCTTACGACTAAAGATGATGTTTATTTGGAGTCTTGCAAATGCTAAGCACTTTTATCCATATTTGTAGCACGTATTTTTCTGAGTAAACTTGTTTAAAATTGCTCAATAATCGATTTCAACCACCATGGAAGGCTCATCTCATGGGAGGCTTTCGAATTGATTAAAAAAAAGGAAAACAAAACCAAAAACTCCAACCCGTACTGCTCGTTATCTAATCATTAATCGAAAAAACCCCACCAGTTAGTATTGGATAACTGCTAAAATATGAATCCATTGCGAGATAGGTACAGCATTGCCTCTGTCGGGTAACTTTTCCGCTTTTCCGATCGTTTTTCAGTCGGGGGAATTGGTAAAAGGTACGCGTTTGCAATATACTGCTGCTGTGTGTGCAAAACCCATCAGTATCCCATCTTAAATGATGCTCGGTCGGAAAAACTCCATCCATTTTCATAGGGAGGTATTTTTTTGCGTTTGCTGCTATTACTTTCTACCGGTCGGGTTGAAGTTGCAATCACCGTTATCGATATTAGCTACCTCCATCTTGGGGTGGTTCGTCGTCGGCGTCGTGTGGATGGATGGATTGATTGGATGAAGACCACCCTCGGTGTGTATTGGCGGCTTTTCGCCTCAATGTGAATGTGGTACGATGTGCGTCTGTAGCGTTCAGTTTGAGTTGTATGGTTTCCTACACCGAGAAGGTGTTCATTTCAATCGAGATGTATCTCCCGTTTATTCGGCCCAGGAAAGAAAAACGAAATACACCACGTTTTCCGCGAATGGTACAAATACACAGAATCAAACAGATCGACCATCTTCTTCTACACACACAGGAGAGAGGTAAAGGACGGGACGATGTGATTGTCGATGTGTTTGGCACGAGACGACGATTCTCCGAATGGATGGAATCAATTTTTACGAGATCATATTTCCGTTTCCTTTTATTTTCCTGTTCGATTCTGTTTTGCGCGGTGATGGGCCATGGGATATTATGAGCCAAACGCGTATGTACAGGTACCCTCACCCGGGAGTCTAGCATCGGGCATCGAGAGAGGATGCTTGAAGAGTCTGACTCGACCGGGCCAAAAACTTTCCCGCCCATTCTCGTAAAATATTGTCAATCTTTTCCATTTTCCAATTGCCAATCAGTGCACGATAATAAACCCGATAATGATCTGCTTAGATCCATTATTTGCCTTCCTGGGGCACATTCGTTCTCGACGGTAAGCATCCGAAAAATCCATCTCGAGTGTTGAGCAGGAAACAATTTATGGTAAAAGTTTGCACACCGTACATACCAGAAGCGATAGAGAGAGGAGCGGTAAGCAATATTTGCACTCTTGTGAGGAATTCTGCTTCCTACCACCATCAAGGACGTTTGTTTCGGGCAGCTGCTGCTTTGACCGGGTGTATAATCACCCGTGGATGGAACGAGAGCTACGTCAGCTTATTTAAATCTTTCCCATTTCCCGTATAAGCAGACCATGCACGACGACGACCAAAGCTAATGATCGTTATCGCGTCTAATGTATTTTTATGACTCTTGAAAAATGATGTCGATACATTTGCTATTGGGGTTGCGACGCTTGGAGCCGGGACAAAATGAAGATGAGTGCCGGAATGGACGGACACTGCAGTAAGTTAATGCTATCCACGCCCGGAAGGCAGGACGGTGCTCATCTCATTTCACTTAGACAGTTCCGCTTTGAAAAGCTTTCTTTGACAGCAGAAGAAAATCTGGAGCGGAAATGCGGGTTGGACGTATTCTCTCTGACACGAAAGGGATTTTTCTACATTTCCTTTTCCTACGGGAATGATGCTTTCTGGGACTTGTTTTTTGCTGTATTCTGATACAGAAAGTGGAGATCTAACGCTTTTCAATACTTCATAATGGTTAACAGCCGTTCGGTACGGCGGTCCACAATATCAAAGGCATAAGAAAACGAAGCTACCATTAGTCATATTTCCCATACCTTTAATGTGCTGTAACGAAAAGTTTTGGAGCGGACAGAAGAGTTGAAGAAGATGCCTTATTCCTCATTAAAATTTTCTATTATTCGAGATTTAATACCAGTGAGTGCTATTTTTTATCTAAACACTTCAACGATTATTTAAATTGATGTATAAATATCTCATCCGGAAAACGCCGTAAAGTATGCAATTTGTATAACAAAACTACCGCATTTAACAGTAACATAAGTTGAAGTAACATAAGTCATTTTTTAACTTAAAAAACAGAAGATTTTAGATCACATCAAAACCACGACGTTAGAGAGAAACGCCAACATAAAATGAAGGCATCCACTGTTCGCGTCCAATTGTGAACAAACATTCTTGATCGTAAAACTCTTATTTGTTTTCTTTGGGCGGGAAATAAAAATTACCATAGCATTTTTACGGCGCATGTAGGGAGAGGGATATTTATAGTGGAATGATTATAATGTGATTCTTTCCGGTAGGTGGTATGCATGAAATGGAAAGAAAATGGTTGATCAGTTGCCAGCGGGTGGGAAAGTAATTTCCTGGCTGGCTGGGAGTTGTGAGAAACGATCCGGCAGCAAAAGGTAAAAACGGAGAGTTGAAAACAAAATTTGCACATTCAAGTTGGTCGTGAAAACTATTTCATCCTTTTCTTTGGGGGTTTGTTCGACGCCATTATCATGGTAATTTCATGGCATATCTGAATACGGTCATGGGGGTTATTTGTGGACCTTTGGGACAGCACGTTTTTAATTCGCTTGAGAATGTTTAACATCTTTTCCGTTCCCTTTTTTCCGTTATTTGAATAGCAGTTAGTGTGTTTCTGATAAAGTCGCCTAACAATGTGGAACTTATCAACCAACGAGTAGTCTCCGGAATGTATCCAGTCCACAGCATGCCATCGGATGTATTGCTGGAAAAGCGTTTTATGGCAGCATCCCGTTCTAGAACCAACGATGCATCCCATCCAGTACTTACTCACAATTTGGCACACAGGATGTACGGTCCGGTAGGTGAAAAATGGCGCAAAAGTAAGTTACTTCCAACAAAACCGGAAGTCCAACAATGAATGGTTTCGTTCCATGTTCAAATGCACATCGGGCAATCTTTTTCCAAAGTCTGTCACATTCCCAGACTGTGCGTTGCTCAAAAACCCCAAAACCTCCTGCTGTGGGCGGGCGAGTTGAAAATGGCGAACGGAAAACTTGACCATCCTCCGAGAGAGAGGCCAAACTTCTTGTTGCGTTGCGCCACATTCCTTCAGAATTCTGGTTGTTGTTACTGGTGAGACGAGCCCGCAATTATTTGGATACGTACGTCTGTGTATGGAGCCACCAGGAATATCTCGCTTCCCTGCCAACTGAACTCCTGAAGTTGTTTGGAACTGGCTGGGCCGTTGTGTTGTGGTGTTGCGGGATATAAAGAAAGTTTCCACTTCATGATTCTTGTTCGGTGTTGCCCGTGGTGTATCCATATCGAAGTGGCTTGCAAAAGGTGCCGCCTATCTTGCTCTACACCATGCACCGGGCGTACATTTCCGGCTTTGTTTGTCGGCGAGATGGAAAACTGTGTTGGTTTTTTTTTTGGGGGGTAAGTCTTGCGCGTTTGCTTTCGTGTTTGGATAAAAGTCGGGTTTCCGGCATAACTAGCCAAGCGCAACCACTTCTACCAACAATACCAACCAATTCGGGTCTGTTGTTGGCAGTGGTCAAACGGGAGAGAACCACTACATCACATCGTGAGCGTATCAAAAGAACAACCAAGTGCTATAAAAACCAGGCGGAAAACCCATTTCCATCCCGAAACTCTTTTCCGGGGTTCGTTTTGATGTTTTTTTTAACTTTTGCTATTCGGTTGCATTTTAAAAACTGTTTATGAGTTTCTAGTGTAGTTTTGATGTGTGGTTTTGGAAAGGTGGACAAAATGCATTGGATGCACACATAAAACGAATGCTGCCCAGTAACAGAGCGTACGATTGAAATACGAAAACAAATGTTTACACATGAAAACACATTACTCCAACACCTTTTCCAGGAAGAAAAACTAAGTGCAACAAAAGAAGGAAAAAACAAAGATTCATCTACATGTTTTCCATTAGTTTCCTTCCTTTCCTTTGATGCGTCACTTAAAAGACAAAGTTGCAATCTGTTTCTTGAGCAGATCGAATATCTTTTTAAAAGAAACAAAAACAAAACCCTCTGTAATGGTTCGTTGAGTTTGATATATTTTTTTTACCGCAGTACCCATGAAAGTGATAAAAGGTAGGCAAAAAAACCTTTGTAAATAACGAGCGTTTACGAAGTGATTATCCGTTCTTCCGCTTTTACGTGCATGTTAGCAAAGTGGAAAAAGGTAGGAAACAAATATTAATTGCTTCAAAACAGATTGCTGCACAAAATGTCCGCCCACAAAACAATGCTCTGCTCGGATGTGAATATTATCGACAATTATTACAAAAGAGGGTGGGTGGCAAATAAAAAAATTGGAACGCTGACCCTACATTCCAACGCGTCATCTGAGGTCGATTTGTTTGTGATTATCGTTTCGGTTTGCTGGTTATGCGATACATCCAGGAAAGAAGAAAAAACCATGCTTGGTGTGTGTGTGTGTATGTGTACCTTTTTTTTCGTTCGACGATTTGTGCTGGAAATCGGTTCTTGTTTTCACTCCCTTTTCAGTGTTCTATATATTTACGAACGAACGAGGAGGGTAGAAATTTGGCGAATTGAACTTTTACATTTGCAACTTGTGTTTTTTTGCTGCTTAAAACATAAGCGTACACATGTTCGTGCTTATCCAACCGTGACCGTGCACGTGCCACGGTTGGATGGGAAAGCAATCCGAGCGGAAACGAAAATTAAACATTTAGCATTGCAACACGTATATAAATATTAATTTGATCGTACTGCCACTGTAACGGACAGTACGGGAAACGGGAAACCCGGGAAAAGCCTTTTCCTGTATTTATATGTGTGTGCTTGTGAAAGCCACTAATTTTCAGACTGGTTCGTAGGAGTGTATTTTTTATATTTTAGATTAATTTTCCTACTCCTGTACTCTAACTTTTCTTCCCCACTCTCCGTGGCACAACGTCGAGTGACCACGAGATTTTACGATGTTTAATTTTTTGGCACGTTCACAAAATTTAACTCCGGTCAGTGAACGAAAAATGAAACCTTTTTTTTGCGCGTCCGGAGATAACTCTTCCAGTGCAAAAATTATATGCTTCTGGCCAATGTAATTAAGGATTGGAAAACTAAACAATAAAACCAGTGAAACTGTACCCAGTTGTCCGTGTGTGCTTTTTTCTCGCGAGATCAGAAGCTAACGGTTTGTGTGCTTGTTTCTCCCGTGCTACTATCAGCTCGAGTGAACAAATAATGTGAAAGCAATAGAAGAAGTTTGTGTTTTTAATTTCCTCCTATAGTTATTTTTTTGTGTTTTGTAGCCGCTACACACTGACGCTAGAGTTTTAAGTGGATTTTTTTTGTTACGCTCATTCCCAAGCTCCGGACTTCACGAGTGGATGTTTATCGAGTTTCATTTAGCTAACGATCCGGCATAAACTGATGGCATGCCGCACTTCCACTAGTCGAAGGGGTAAAAGCTACCCATACCCACTGTATGCGTCCGTGCATTCGTGCCATTTTGTGGCAAGTAAGTGGTGAAGGTTGTGATAGAAAAAAATTGAAATTTTTCCCCATTCTACTATTCTCGGTGTACAGGGAAAGTTTTGCAATTGCTACAGTAGAAAGTGTTAGCAGGTTATGTATAAAGGACGCGGGAAGCACGTGTTGTTCGGTTGAGGTGACGCCGTTTATTAAGATTCATCAAGTAGAAGAAGAGGATAGGAAAAGAATGACATGAGCTGTCATTAGGCTTCGTTGCACACAGGGTGATCCTGTGGCCAACAGAAAGAGTATGGTTTCCGTGTCACATTGGGTTCGTTGCGGAACTACCGAGCAGAAAGTTTAGTGCAGTGAAACCGGATTAAACTGGCAACCGATTGAGAAACTACAAATCGAGAAAATTACAGTTTTTTCCTTTTCTCTGGTGTGTTTTTAGAACCGTTTATTATAGTACCGCGTAGAAAAAATGCTTCCGTACGGATAGCGATCAGAGAAGTCTCATTTTGTCACGTTAAATGAGCGGAAAATGAGCGTAGCAAATGGGTGGAAAATATTAGCCACAGAAAGTACTCGGCCGGAATCCCATTTCACACTTGCACGGATATGAAGAAAATGTGAAAAATTGAGCAAAAGTCAGGTAAAATGATTACAAACAAAAAAAAGTTCAGTATTATACCCTTCTCAAGATTTTTTTCAATTTTGCACCAGAACAGTGGTTTAATGTTTTGGTTGGAATTATTATTTGTGTGCGCCGCTACCATCGTACATAAACAAAGGAAAAAAACAAGCGTGAGACGACGGTAAAACAACAAACCGGAAAAGTTATCTCTCCCAATCCCAGGGCGGAGGATAAAAGGATTCCTTTCGGAGTGAACATAATCTGATAATACGTAGTCCCATACATACCAGCGGGAGTGCGCAATGTTTCCCGGGTCACTTGGGAATCTCGGAATTGTGCAAAACCGACCCAACCCGGAGATAAGGATAATCGTGCTACTTACGACGGGTAGCTGGCAATCGCGCCCGCGTGCCCATTCAAAGGTGCAAAGGTTGCAGCCGGATGGCCGGAAAGCAATGCGGCTGGACCCATGGTGCCGGTACCGCCTGCACTCGCCCCACCGGCCCCATTAGCCGTGGGTGTTCCGTTCGCGTTCGTCGTACTACCGGTGGAACCATTCGCGTTTCCATTCGATAGCCCCGGTAAGTTCGCCAGCGACGGATGTCTGGGCGATGGTGGTACGGTGCCGTTTCGTGCTAACCCGGCAATAACGGATGCCATCGGATGGGGCGCACCCTGATGGTGCAGGTGTATGGGCAGACCCGGATGCCTGGACTGCTGGTGGTGCGAAAGGGACACGGGATGGTGCGGAAGATGCTGGGCAAGGGCTGGATGATGCAACAGCGCCGGATGCCCTGGTATTCCCGCTGTCCGATTGGCGATGTACGTAGCACGGGGTAAGGATGTTGATGATGTTGCCGGCCCGCCCCCGGGGAAGGTGTTCCGTATAGCCAAGGGATAATAGCCACACAATGGATGGAGGCGATACGTTATGATGATGATGATGTGTTGTTTTCGACGATTTTAAACGCATGCAAGGTGAGTAGGTTCGAAACAAAAGGCGCCCATCGCGGGGGTGGTTGGTGTTCGATCGTTTGATTCATGGTGTTGGCGTGTGAGTTTGGATTTTGTGCGTGTTGGTTAGGTCGTATATGAAACGAAAAGAAAAATAGTGAAAAGAAACATAAGAAGCGTGTTAATGAAGGGTCGAAATTTTGTATGTTCAATGATGAGAGTGTTGACAACGTTATACATTCTGTTACAAAGGTATCGAGGGAAAACAAATCTCATATTTATTTAATGTTTTGTATTTAGTAGAATGTTACCAGAACTGTCCTCCATTGATGTGGATATTTTTGAAGCGATAATACCAAGCGCATTCGAAAGATGTTCCGATAACTTGCAAAAAAAAGCGCATGTGTATTGTATTTGATAGGGAAGAATGAGATTAGAAGATTTTATAACTTTTTCCCCATACTTTTGTGACAGAATGTATAGTTATGTGGAAAGGAAATGTTCTACGCTACGTCATGCTCATGTGGAAAATACAACTGTTTCAAACATTTTAAGTGAAATAAATGTGTTCAACTCCCAATAAATATTAATTCAGATAATATATTGAAATAGGCAACACATTTACAGCTCCCCGCCATTCCGAAGACGATGTTTCCTGTAAAAAAAATAATTTATCCACCTGCTGGATGGCGGTACAATAAGACAACCAAACCAAAGATGATGTAATAAGATGTGCAAAGTGAATGCGAAAATTGAATAACTTTTGCCATATTCGCGGCTAATTCGGCTGATGAGTTTTATGCTTGCTTTGCCCGGCTTAGCGAACTCCGACGCGTCGGTAGGTAGAGATTTATACAGGTTTTCCAGGGAAAGCGGAGTGTTTCCGTGCATTGCCGCATCGTGATTTGGTGCAAGTAAAGCTTACGAAGAGTAACGACTTTCAACAAACAAAACCGATGGAGAACACCCCGTACATAAACAGCCTAAACAATGGCCGTCATTCATTTTCTTAATCTTGCCGGAAAACCTTGGCCCGCTTCATTGACCTCTACTGTACCGGTCGGGGTGGAGGAAGAGATTGGCATTATCAAACGTTTGGCACGCTTCTTTGAACCGTAATAGGTTCCCGCTACTACTTCGAATTCGTGAGAGCGAAAGTGAGAGGAAAGGGAAATTTTCCCGCTCACTCTCAACTACCCTCATCGGCAGGCGAGACAGAGAACACAAATTGCGAAAGAGGATTTACTTTTCCTGTCCGAAAAGTTATGGCTAATCTTTTTAGCGTTTGTTTACGGCGCGGATTTCCCCGGTGACTTCCCCGGTGTGTGCGTGTGTATGTGTGTGGGAAAAGTTCTTTACCGCGTTGTTTCTTCCATCCACCAGCAGTCCGGAAAGCAGTAGATCTACTGCGTGCCCCTCGCGATGACGTAAACGAACCCAAGCAAACCGGCGAAGCGTGAGTAATTTAAAGATTTTGCGACTTATTAGAATTGTTATTAAAAATTCAGCAGCATTCCGAAGACCACAGCTGGGCACGGGGCGGTCACGGTGGAAATTCGACAAGTTTCATCGTGAATTAGCCGTGCACCTCATTGGTGCGAATCTGTTTTAATGAAATTGGGACAAAGTAATTTAAGTGTTCCTTGTGTGCGCATGGAGCACGGCCCGAAGATAGCCGATGCGAGCGATGTTTTATGATTGTTTGATGTTTACGCATATCGGGAGGAAATAATTAGCGCAAAATTTGACGGGCGCCAGGATTCGCGGCGCTTTTGTGGATGGAATGGAACCTAACTTTAGTCGAGTCTTTTGTTTGGTGGAGACGCCCAGTACCTCGTGGAAGTTGACAAATAATTACCGGCTGGATGTGCATGCTAATTGGGGTATCTTAATTATTTTCATCATCATGTCAAGCAGAATGAGTTGGATTGTTTTTCTGTCTAGAGCACACACCCCCAAACAAGTGTAAATTGTCAGGTCAAAGTTAAAGTGTTTTTTTGATGCAATGTAATGAATCATTCAGTGCGTAAATTGCAGCTGTCAATGTTCACAGCTTTTTCTTAGGATGGCTTTTGTTCATGTGGGTAGCGTTGGCTACAGTAATGCTAGAAACGCTTTCTTACAAAAGGAAAATAAACGTCGCACAAAGCGTCAATCTTTGTACACGGAAGGTACAATGGAAATAGGACGCCTTTGTGACCGGGTTAAGAAAGCTTATAAAGCACTTGTTTAAAAGGACGATGGTTTGTTGAGAGCTCTCAGCACTTGAGCTTTTGTGAAATGCATGGGGTTTCCACGTCTTGGTCAGTGGTCCTTCGTTGTTGTAGTCGCTAGACCATTGCTCAGAAAAAGGAACCCTGCTTTGGAAAACGATAACACAATGAGTTCCACGAAGTAACAGCTGCTTTTCACTGTTGAACACTTCTTGGGAAAAGGGTCCTTTACTTGGTGGGCATGTGATACATTACAAAACCAAGAATTATGAAGAAAAATCTTGATCGAACGCAATACGCAACAATGTACAGAATTCACAGTTTCTTCGCACACATCCGACGTGTAGATGAAACCAACGTGACGTACGAATGTATCTCCGGTGCTTTGCGGGATTGGATTCTCGAGTGGTCGACGACGAGTGGAAAATTCCTGGCTACACCGCAGGACAGAAAGTATACCGACCTTCTTCTCTGTGCCGCCGCGGCCCGTTGCGCGGCCGCTATCAGAATCGGGGACGTAGCGGTGGGTAATTGGGTGGCGGCAGCAGCCGCACCGGCTGGGTTTGCGGAAGCGGCTGCGGCTGCTGCTGCGGCGGCTGCGGCAGCTGCCGTTGGCGTTGCGGCGGCTAATGCTGCTGTGGGTGTTGCACCGACGGTGGTAGCGGCTGTGGCCGCACCTAGCCATGGCCACGTTGCCAGTGGTAAACGGTAGCCTATGTCAATAAGCGATTAGAACATAAAGTTACATCTTTAAGCTATTTAAATTGCACGGAATTCGCCAACAGTGTCATCAATCCGGCAAGTCTTTCCATGTGAGTGGTATACAGTGTTAATTGTAAAACAATTTGTATGAATGAAACAGTTGATATGTGTTGAAAATAAAGCTGGGATATTACATTAGTGTTTCGAATAGGATATAAAAGTAAAACAAAAGCTAAGCAAACCATTCTTACCTTCCGGCCACGGGACACATACAGCTGCTGCAGGAACAGGTAGAAGGGCACACCGCAATGTGACAGTAATTGGTTTTACATCGTTACAATAGTTGATCCATCACATTGTGTCCAATGATTCCACCGGGGGGTGTTGTTTATTGTTTCATACATCCACATTTGTACGGAACATGAAACGTGATGCAAAACGGGGAAGAGAAAAAGAGAGAGAATTGGAAACAAGACAATATCGTATGTTAGTTTCGCAATTTATCATTCGTGGAATTAATATCATTACAGCTAAGCGATATGATCGCAATTATACAAGGAGAAAGACATCATACATAGAGACATAGGTGGTGGTGATGGGCTGATGAATGTGTTTGTGTAGAATAAATAGGCCTCAGGATTGGTACATGGGGCGCGTACGCATTTGATTGATGAAAAGGATTACCATTTTAATGGATGGAATGCGTTCAACAGCGGACCAGAAGGATCCTTGTTTTTTTTTCGTTGTTGTTTTGTTTTGGCAGGATTGACAAAACGAGGAGGGATTTAGGTTGTCAGTTTACAGGTAAACGAAGGAAAGACGATCGAAAGCGACCGATGAGTTGTTAGTGGCTGCTACATGGTGAAGACATGCTGCGAAAGCATTAGTTTAAAGCGCGTTAAACCATTTTTCATATTTAAGCTCATTTCATGATACTCTGGACATAAAGCATACACTACTGCTACTTTATTATTTGCGTTATTTATGTACTGTCAAGGGTCATATATTAAGAAAAAATCCACCGAGGTTTATCCACCGAAGTTTATTAATGTTTAATAAAAGTTTAAACAAAAAAGGATTGTGGCAATATTTTTTTTACAAATGATTATGAAACGATCACGCTATATCGATAGCTATTAAGCGATAAGCGATCCCAAAGCATGCTTCACATTTGCCATTTTTTTTGTGTGACCTTAATAAATAGTAATAAGAGACCATCCATTTATTACGTAACGATTCCTTCAGGCGTTCCAGTTTGTAACATATGGGATTCCGATTGTCGGAGAAATGGAAAACGATTACTAACTCTTCCCCCTGGAGTGCAAAAGTAACCGTACAATGTTAACCAACTCTTGAATCGATGAAGAAATACCTGGGCAAGATGATAAATATTGTTATCAAAACTTAGCATCTGTTGAAAAATGACATCTATTGCATGCCTACTTCATGCTTTCCACTTTTCACCAAGGAAAAAGTCGTAATAACTAACAAACCGGAATTCCCAATACAGGTTTTCCGTCATCGAAGGATCAGCTAAAAGGAGAATATCTCTCGAAGATCGCTCGATTTTTTAAACCAAACCATATTGTCGTGGATGTTAAAAGTCTGCATCAAACTGAAAATAATATTTTGTTTAAAGGGAAAGGCAGGATGAAGAGGCTCTATAGATCGAAGAAGAAAAATCTGGCTTCATATATTGAAATGAAAACAAACATCGCAAATGACGATGAAATTCAAATAAACTAAATGGCAATATCATTTATTTTCATTATCGTTTTGCATCGTATTACCATTCAAAGAAGTAAACTACTAGAAGTATTCTTTGTTTATGCATAGCAAGAGATGGAGATCTCATTGGTGCATCATTTTAGGAAATAAAGTGCCTCCAGCGTTGCGATTTGTGATAATAGGAGATTATATTCTTTTTCGTTACGTAAAACATGGATGTTCCCTTATCAAAATAAGCCGGAACATTAACTAATTTAGCAAGAGAATTGCGCTTTTGAAATATGGAATATATGGCAGAAAACGAAAAATTGTACTTTAAAATTTAAGTTTTGTTTTACTTACAAAAAAAGGGAAAAATGCTCATTCAAAAAAAATCAAACTACCGGCCGTTAATTAAATCAACTTAGCACATGAACCCTAAAGAACAAATGCTCTTCCAGGGACATGAATTTACTGTAGACAGTGTTGCAGTAAAGTGGGAAAGCATTTTGATATGAAACGCTCTACGAATAAAACATCTGCGCACGACGGTTCCACACTGTACGGCGTTGTAAGTGTGCTCGTGAAATAGACAACAGCAAAAAAAACCCGTGATGGGTGATGGCGGATTACCCGAGTGTGCTTTCGTGGAACTCGGTAGCAAAAATGGAGATAGATGTCGTCCGCGTGTTTAGCATTATAGTAAACGATGATCGTTTCTGTCGCGTGTCAACCACCATAAAATTGCCATCACTTTCCAAACGACGCTGCCGCGTGTTTCCATTCGGCAAAGGAGACGCGATGAAAAGCACGCCGAAAAGTGGCATTGCTCAGCACCGGCACAGAATGGGGGATCCTTCTCTAGGTCGAAAGTTTTTATAATCACGATTTTGCCTTGGGCTTCCTTGTACCGGCTCGCAAGGCGAGCTAAGGACTGCTGAACATAGCGGCATAGCATAAGTTGATTGATAGCGATCAATTCATTAAAGCCAGCTGGTGTGTCAGCTAGTTTAGCCTTGGTGGATTCCGTTCCAGCCGTGGAGGTGGCATTTTCGTAACCGAATCGCACTGCTGATGCCCATTATCATGAGGAGAAACGGCTAGCTACAGCTGTGCCTGAAAGACACTTACGGGATGGAATTGAAGCCTCTTCACTATCCTGCGCGATAAGTACACATCGAACGATGGGCTACTAGAAAAGCGAAACGTGCCATATTGTCGTGGAGACACAGTTTGCTGTCTCCGTTCAGGAAGGGAAAGTTCTAAAACATTTCGCTTTTTACCTGTCATTGCTTAATTTGTCATGGTTCACAATACATCGAAAGGTTGAAAGAAAAGCTTAAAAACTTTCGGTGGCTAAAGTCCACTTGGCCACAGATAAATTTGTCATGATACAAACCAGTACAGCATAATAATTTATGCAAAGCAGAAATGTGACTGATTTGGTAGGACTATTTAGACAAGCATTAAAAAATCTAAGCAGTATGACATGCAGTAACATAAGAAAAATCATTTAGCCCAATATTCGCTGCAATATTAAAAAAATAGAAAATTTAAAGACTACTAAGGATCTAGGGGGAAGTAAATTCATAAAATATACGGATATCAAATTCTACAATAAGTCATGCAAAGCTTAGCTGAGTGTTTAATACTCTATATTTTAAGGATATGGGTACTAAGTGTGGGAATAAAGAAAAACATTTGTTTGCGATTTTATTGAAGGTGCTTTCCATATACGTTCACGCTGCTATAAAGATAGGTATGAGTAGTATTTATTGGAGGTTTGCTCACCCAGTGACGGGGCCGAGACGGCGCCTTGTTTCGTCAGAAACACTGCACACGCACCAATACAAACATACACATACATGAGCGCAGGTAGTGGGTGTTGTAAGTTGGTAGTTGCACATATGAGGATTTGTTTGTTGTTGATTTGTTTTTCGGGTTTCGTATCGTTTCACAATGTCCCAATTTAGAAGTACAACATTATTAGGCGAGCGATGAAATATTAAGGCGAGGGAATTGTTTTTGATTGCATTGAAAACAAAAAATAAACAAACGTGGTACCGAAATGGAAGCACACGTTTAAAAATGCGTTTATTGACACACATGGAATGTGTTCAACAGAATGAGCGAATGGTCAGCCAATCGGGTGGAATAGTATGAGCGAAACAACAAATCAAAAGAATTAATTTGATACGCAGGAAAACATTCCAAAAGTACACAATATTCCGATATTTAATTGGGGGCAATTTCAGTTGAATGTGTGCGCGATTCATATGAATTTTTAAATGACATCGATATTTATTATTATGTGTGTTTGCATTTCATTATGCGGTAATATGGCCAATTAATTTCGAAGGCACCATTGGGAAACGATTGAAATATTGAGCAAAAGTACCATAAACATCGTGAAAAAGAGAAGAAAAAAGAGAAAAAGAAAGAAAAAATGTGAAGTGAGTAACGGTAACTTCAACTGGTCAGTACAAAACTTTTGATAATTTTATGAAATGTGGGAAACACAGAAAGGTGGGGTCTTTAAAGAAGTAAACAGTGAAACTTGCGCATTTATCTGCATCTGTCAGGTGAAACTTGAAAAGAGGAATGAATTTTTAACTATACCACAGTATGAAACCGTATGAGTACGTAAAAAATGAGATATAAATGAGAAGCTAAAGAAAAATTAGTCTTTCGGAAAAGTAGTTTTTCTGCACCTTTTCTGCAACTATCAAGAAAATGTTAAAATTTGCTAAGGAACACTATCTATACTTAGTACTACCTCAAATTACATAACAACAATTGTTATAACAAAAGCAAAACTGTTACTACCATACCAATACCACTTGCAGTTCGTTTTAAAGTATTGAAAAGAAAACAAATTATCATAAAAAGTATTTCATAAACATGGTTAACAAACGAACGAAACCAACTAGAGGTAGGCTAAGGTAAGATAGAGCTATAGAAACATGCATTAGTTAAAGAGGGATGAGAAAATTGAACTAGAATGATGCACTTAGTTACGGTACTAGAAACGAAACGTGATAGCAGGTAGGAAGTAGAAAACGAAAATATAAATGCAATAGTACAGTAACAATCGAGTTTGATACTAAACTAAACCTCCCGACGTCTAGATGCTCTAGAATACGTATCATTATCATATAACACTGAGATGTAAAAGGTAGGACAAGGGAAGGAAGGAAATAATGGTTAAACAACTTACCGCTTGATACAGCAGGAGCTTTTTTACTTTGAACTCGTGCGGTTGCATTATTGACCTACAGTTTAACAGCATTACACACGGGCGGGCGGGCGCGCGCGCAAGGGGATGCACGTTTTTGAGGTGTTTTTTTGTTGGTGTGTGTGTGATTTGTGTTTTTATGTGTGTGTGTGTTTTTTCCAAGTGTTGATTGTTTTGATTTTCATTTTTCGGTTGGCGGTTTTGAGGAGTTTAATTGGTGGTTTGGCGTATTTTAGAATTTGGGCAAATTCCAGAGAGGAAAAAAGAAGAAAATATATAACAATTAAATGCATTCGAGTAGTTTATTTAGAGATAAAGAGATAGAGAAAGAGAGAAAACAATGAAACAGATGATAAAAAAGAAAGGAAAATAAAAATATGGAAAGTATAGTAACGGTTTACACAATGATACTTGCTGTGGTAATGAAACACTGTAACACGGATTCGTTATCGGTTCTTTGTAACATCAGTTGCAATGTCATGCAGCATGAGCCAGCCCCGCTTGATACATCACATAATTGTAAAACAGTACATTCAGTAAGCTGTTGCAGGTAGAAATTCGCGTTTGCGAAACATCGTAACAACCTATAATTACGCACATTAAGTAGCACCATCGACGGCGATGACATTATTTAAAATCTATACGAAACACCAAACGTACGTAAATGTGTTCAGAATAATTTATGTCCTGCCTAGTAACCCCAGCGCACAACATAGCCATTCCACTTAAATGGGCTTTAATCGTACCGACAGTGGATAATACTGTTGCAATATATACGATCGCTTCCGTTCTGAATTATGGACCATTCGTAAAGCCACACACCGAGTGCAACGGGGCGAAAAAGAATAGACAATAACGATATGTAACAGCACACAACACATATCTCAGCCAAACAGGAACAATAAAAACTATCGGACGGATTTTGTTCTGGAAATTCCACTGGCGTATATTCAGTGTGGTTCCTGGGTGGTTAATTTTGATTGTAATAACCGTAATTTTCGATGTGCATTCCGCATAACTCTCGGGGGGAAAAATCAGGTGAAAATCCGTACCGGCGTGTGGGATGAAAATTAATTAAGATATTTACTGTTCGGCAAAGTGTAGCCTAGTATAATCAGGCTTATTAACTTGTGCTGCTTGACAGCTTTTACGAGTGCGACGCACACCATGGGAGTTTCAGCTTTCCAATTGGATTCACAGCTAGTTTTAAAACGATCCATAAGTTTCATACTTTTCCACCTGTTGGAATTAATGGTTTGCCACGGAGACAGTGGCGCAAAAAAAATTCCAACGAATAAAAAAAAACTTCTACCTCCGTACCCCATTAACATATTAAATTGAAAATTATAACTTCATATTCAACCCATTATAATACATTCCCCATTCCCGGGGACAGTTCGAACAATAGTTCAACAGTGGAACAAAAATGGAATATTCTTTTCTTCTGAGTTCTTCTCGTGGTCTTTCTGATATACGTTCGTTACCAGCGCTTTTGATACGGTTGGCAGTACAATTAAAACTATATATGTGAAAGAAGAAACAAATGGAACCGTATAATCATGTTCCGAAAATAAAATACAGGAAAAAATCACCCTAACGAACTCCACGACATCCAGTGTGTCACATTTCGAACTTTTCCATGCAATGAAGTTACCATCCAGCTAGTGTTGGGCAATGAGAAACTTTCCTCACTCTGCTCACCAATATGAGTGAGTGAGCAAGGGAAATTAGGATCAATGTTTGACAACGTAATGCGCCGAATGAACTCTAAATGATGAGTTTCAGACTACCAGGCATCTCATGAAAGACTCTCTTTAAAAAGTGCCAGATTCCGACTTCCCGAAAGATGCTCATGAATGCGCCTCACAAAAATGAGTTGTCTTGCAAAAAACTCATGACACCGCCTCATGGAACAAGCGGGTGAGTCAAATTGCTGAGTTAACTCTTGATTTGACTCTTTGGTGAATTGTTTAGAATTGATTGGAGTTATTTCCGAAGCGGAGTAACTCTTTAGCGAATTTTTTATTGTTTACCGGCTATTTAAATTTTTGATGTTCTTTCACCGCTCAAATAACATTATAAAATTCATGAGTTAAATAACATCATTCTTTACGTGAGATCAGACGTCACGAATAATGACTTATGAGTTGAATGAAGTATTCATAAATTTCTGATCTGATCTCACTTTGTGGAATTAACTCGCATTAATTCATTCATTCGTTCTCACTCAGCATGCACATCACTACAACACGCTGGCCGGTCGTTTGGTGCACCATTTTTTCGGTTCATTGGCACTGCACGAATGTGAGCAGTGCCCGGTAAAAGGAAAAGATCGAATTGGAACAATCTCCAAACTACCATTATTATGTCGCCATACCACGCCGTCTACTTCCTCTCTAGGTACTGACCACTAACCGCCGGATGGGGTCCTGAAGTTAGCATCATTTTTTAATTAAACGTCAGTGGTTCATTTTTTCCATTTGTGGTCCAGGGCACCTGATCATGATTTCTTTTCGATTTTACTTTTCGTTGCTGCCCGTATGCAGTGCAGTGAGTCGTTGGCGTGTATATTATCTTTTCACGTCACGTTTTTAATTATTCCCGTGAGCGGGCTCGAAATGTTTGTTCCTTGGTGGTTGCTGTGTCGATTATCTTCATCAGTTTTGCTTCCGCTGAGCGGGGAAAGAATGAAGTGCGTTTTTTCCTTTTTCGTGTTCATTATTAGTGCGACATATTTGTAATTGAGTTTCAATAGATAGTAACTGGAGTCGGGAGTAGGCAATCTGTGCATACTCTTGTGGGGGATTTATCATGAAGATTGCAACAAAATAAAAACTAACTAGGATTTGTGACAAGCATTAATCCCAAAGTTATAACATTTGGTAAAATTCGAAAACCAATATCAAAAAAAAAAACATAATTTTCGTACATATTGTCACCAGAATAAGTTGGAAATGAAGTTTAAAAAAAAATACCAAAAAGTATTATGCAAAATGAATTAAAACAAACAAACCCGCACACAATAGATCAATGGTGGTGAAAACCGAATTTTCCGCAATCTCTTTCGTTCGCCAAAAAATCGTAGCACACAATCACAGTTGCAGGAAAAAAAGGGAAAGCTTTTCTTCCCTCTAGCGGTGAACGAATTTGCATTTTACGCTGTGTTTAAAAATCCCCCTTCTGCTATTGCAGCAAAATTGCACAGATTTTCCATCGGAGGGATGTTTTAATAGTTGCAGTCGCAGGTGCTGTACAGTTGCATAAAATATGCAACAATTGGATCCGAGATCCGTTCAATAGAAAAATCATCGCGTTGTCACACTGCATGAAGGACGAAATGTACGTTCTTTTTATTGCTTTTGCAAATTGCACCCCAGAATAGAATTGTGTTCGTTTGCAGTGAAATTGAACATTGGGGGTGAAATTGAACAAAAAAAAAATCATTTCTTGCTTTGAGACGATAAGGGCGGACTTTGTAAGTAATGTGAGATAGTGTACAAAAACACAACCAGAACTAGAGTGATACAGGACACATTGCACCCAGTGGGAAAAACTCTTATGCACCACCGGAGTGTATGAAATCTGAGTTGCATGTATCGAAGCTATCGGGGGGAGGGACCTTTTTTTTGTTCCAACGCCCACAACAAAACCGACTCTCCGAATCAGCCATCTTACCAATCGATAAACCATGCCGTTCGGCAATGTACGGTGCGCGCCATCAGGTTGGGTTTCGATTGAATGTCCCAGGAAGCTCGTGTTGCTGATTTGCATCACCGTCGGACGATGACCAACTACTACCCTTCTGGTGACAAGCGAGTAAGCAAAAACGTTACAAATCTAGCAACGATACCTGGGGATGAACGGAAGGATTAGGCACGTTTGCAACACACAAAACGTGTACAATACTACGGTGAATGTAGATTTTTTTTTTGTCAATCGGAAAGGAATGAAAACAAAAATCGAACTCAGAGCTGGAGCAAATGAAACGCGGATAAAAGATGGTCGTTGCTGTGACGGGGTGATTTGTAACCTCGCTTTTTTGCTGCTGTGCTGCGAGGTACACTAACTGGCCGATATTGAACGTTCTATTTTTCCGCTTTCTCAGTTCACTGTTGTTGAAAAAAAAACCGGATTCCTACCGTGCCCAGTTGATTTTTCTGAAGGTAACGAACGAGCACGGGAAAGGGATTTCAAAATGAGCTTTCAAAATGCCACTCTTAGTAAAGGACACTGGCAGAGACTGCGTCCGTGGACCATTGTTGTTATCAAACCGTGTATTTCTTTTTGCACAAAATTTTCACCGGTACTTGCACAGTGCAACCGAGACTGGGGATGTTATTTAGTATCGTATCGTATCCACCGAGTCAATTTATTTTTTTAAAGCATGTTGAAAATTTCTGTGCCCATTTCTGGACAGGAACATGCAAGAAAACCACGTAATAGAGGGTTCGGATAAGTAACGGAAGCTGTTCAAGCCCTCAACGAGCCAGGCAGACGTTGGAACCAAATCACACACTCGAATGAACCGCGAAACGAAATGCTTATTAGCACGCTGCGAGTTAGTTAGGGAAGTCAGATCTCCTGAGAGGAAAACTAAAGATACGAACCACCCCAAGCCCCCGGTAACGTTTTCGCAAGGCAATGTACTATCACATCTACAGTGCAACCAGATTTATTGGATAGCGATAAATCTTTGGTTGCTTTTTGTTCCTGCAGTTCCAGTCAGGTTGCTGTCCTGTTGTTGCTCTCACTGTGGATTATATGCAGCTGCATGTAAAAGTAAAATAAAAGCACTGGATCTGGATGATACTTCGTTCTATTAATGCTCCCCCATGGGGTTTTTTTTTGTGCAACAAATTTGCGACGACGAGTTTATATATTACGGCTCTATTTTGTACGGTTTTCAGCAAAAATAAATTCGCTTGGCCAGCGATTGATGTTAGCCAGTTGTGGCGGGGGAAAAATAGGCTGATGTATTGATGGCGTTTGGTTTAGAGTTTTTAAACGACTCGAAAAATTGGATTTCGTTTGGCATTCGGGATTCTCACGCCAAACGAACAATTCACTTGGGCAAAGGGATAGAGGTTGGTTTAAAGAATTATCGCTTCTTTTAGCGGTGAGTTCCAGGAAACTATGGTGCAATATATTGTTGAGAAAATGGACCTCAACTTTATTTTTGGAACAAAAATAGCTCTTTTCAACGAGATTGTTTCCAGATATGGAATAACTCACTGTTATAGGTGAGTAAGAAATTTTCTTCATACATAAATAACCCTCGCACTTTTATTATCCTTAATTTAAGAGTAAACAACCAATCAGTCCAGTGGCACAGACATGGTGTGAGTTTTAACCGATTTGATCATCTGGTTCGGGGTTATAAATCATAAGAGTAATATTGCAGATGTACTGAAAACTCTGAGCCAAGCTAAGGCGTGATCGGAATCTATTTGCTCATTCCCGCCATTGTGCAACCCACAGACCAACGGCAATATCACAATGTTTGGCCAAACCAATCTACTAGCGCTTCGAGATGAAATGCTAGAAATTAATTTTCTTTGAATAGCAACATCTTGCTCGAATCATCCGCACATCCCAGCCATTCTGAAAGCCTGCACTGAGAAAGTTAGCCTCCGGGAAAACTTAATTTACCACACCATCCCTTTCGATTGCGTTGCCAATCAGGTTGCCTCACCAGAACACTTAAGCAGCACGATGGGGATGCCGGTGGAGGACGGTTTCTTTTCGTCTTCATCCAGGCACATTTTTACACTCTGCAAGCCAAAGACAACTCGCCCTGATTGGGTTCGATTGAAAAATGTGTCTTGAATCAAGCGAAACAATCTCTGTTTTCTCTTGTTTTTTTTCTCAATCCAGCCAGCAATCGACGCAAAGCTCTTGAGAATTCCGGAGCTATGTAAGCTAGTTGAAACCGATCACTAATTGAAATTTTCAATGCTAGTGTGGCCAGCACTGTTTTCGTACAGTGGAAAATTTTATTGAATCCTTTGCAGCGATTGTTCGAAATTACGCAGAACGATATTGTTTTTTGAGTTATAAAATATAGTTTAACCAGAAAAACGTATATTTTGAAAGAAAACAGTAGGAACTATTGATTTAAAGCGTGCTGTTTTGCCCACACTGCATGATTGAACCTGATAACAAATAACTCGATTTAATTTAATAAAATAAAAAAAAACATACAAGTAACAAATATTGCAGAATATATCGTACAATATTGTACTTATACATCATGAACATTCTCAACGTTACATTAGCTGATATCAATTCTCAATTACACCCTTGAAAAGGGTGCAGTTGTAATCTTCTGGAATGGTGTAAAATATTGAATTCTCGCAACACTTAACAATAATAATGATAATGTTTCGGTGGATTTATCGTTTATGTTTATGTAATTAGCAAGAAAAATAACGTACCGTTGAAATAATTGTACATCAGACGAATTGTCGTTGATCAACAATTTATGGTTTCTAATTTCTGCAGTAGAAAAATAAACAGAAATATCAAAAGATAAACGTAGAGGAAACTGATTGAGTTGCGAGTTTAAGAATAGAACAGTCAATATATTATTTTGCTTAACAAGGATTGCATTAGTCAGGAAGGATTATTTGCGATCTTATGAATTTTTTTTTAAATTTTAGCGTAATTTTTGTTTGGTTTTAGCGCTTCAAGATTTAATTGCTTTTATTATTGCTTTGATTCATCATACTATAAATCTGATATGTTAATTTTTAAATTGGGATGCTGTGGTCATTTCGACTCATTGCCTCAAATAAGA
The DNA here is from genome assembly GCA_000349025.1 of Anopheles minimus. NCBI lineage: Eukaryota > Metazoa > Arthropoda > Insecta > Diptera > Culicidae > Anopheles > Anopheles minimus. The sequence continues at coordinate 856,469 of KB663633.1, read as the reverse complement.
AAAAAAGTGGGTTCAAACAGTTTAAATGGAAAATAAAAGCTTTCAGAACTATAAAAGTCTAATGCCTACAACTGTTGCGAAATGGTTATCTTAAAGTAAGAAAAGAACATTCGGTGCAATCTACCAAAGTGAATGATTCAAAGCTGCCGCATGATTTGAATGGAGGCACTTTGTCCTAAATTGCATTGCATCTCAGCCATGAATACAGGACCATAAAGTTGGAAAACTGTAGAACTGTTTTAAATTTATTTTGTAAAGCAAATCTCAACATAAACTCTTTTTAAGTTTACACTAGATGATAACAAGGTTAGACTTTGCACTATAGAGCGACTGTAATGGAGATGTATTGACGGAAAAGCACAGCAGAACTAACACCATGGCAAAAAAGATATTACTTCTAAGTACTTATTTCAACCCAGTGTGAAGACAGTTTCGAATAGCTACACAGTCTTTTGTGTTTTTATTTTATGCGTATACAATGAATGTAGTGTGCGTGGTTTCGTTGTGTGCGATCTGGTGAGGTGTGTATTCGTGTGAGTGAATAAAAACTAACGACACGGTTTTGCAACCTTATCACAAATGCAAATATCTAGGCATTTAACAAGAGAAATACCATGATTTAATATTAGGGAAGGGAAACAATGGTAAGGGAGATATAAAGAGCATAATAAACTTGCGCAAGGAAGAGAGGTATATATGGTACGAGGCACAATTAATGGCAATCACAAAGTAAAACATAACACGTTCCATATTTTTTACCATTCCAGAAGTACTTCCACAACCACAGAGTGTCAAACAAGCCGCATACATACAGAGTATAAATAATTAGTGCTATTTTGAGCGACGTCTCTCCACGTTCCTCCAACAACGTTGCTCTAACTCAACGCAAATGCAACGAAACTTGGTAACACTTTTCCACCGTTCTGTATTGGATAGGGCGTACTAAATGTATTAAAACAATCAAGCTTAAATTATCCACAACGAGAGAGCAGGGATGTCTCATTACAAAAGAAAGAATGCTAGTACTCTGTAAATTAATGCACGCACGCAGCCGTCTAATGTGAAGGAACTGAACGTTGGGCTTTGGAGGGCAAGTAAACTAATCAAACCAAAAACTCATTCGCAAATAGGAAACGACTAAAATAAAACGCGAAACCATCGCTGAAGTTGAAAGTACACAGATGCTCCAAGACACAATCTAAACGAACGAACTACAAGTAGCGCGATGAATTAGTTCCGATTTTGGGTTTGCATATATTATTAAACGACACTTCAACGTGTTTTTTCTTTCTCTCTCTCTCTCTCTTTCTGGTTTTGAATGAAACACTCTTCTATTGTTTGCTTTGTAGACATTCATCCATTAGAAGAGCTGAGAAAACATCGAATGGTTACAGTGTTTCATATACGCAACGTCTTTTCTAAAGAGAATATGTATATAGTAAGTATCATTGATGCTCAAATAAGGAAAGAAACTCAAAATGCATAGCAGAGAAACACGGAAGAAATAAAACATAATACATGAAAAGATGAAAATAAAAGAAACAATAAACATACGTGTGATGAAATAAAAAGCAAACAAAAGAGAAATAATAAATAGAACGAAATAAAAACATGATACAATTTAAATAAAGCAGAATAAAACAATAACAAAATAATAAACTAATGGTAAAAGAAAATAATGAAAGATATATAGAGAAAGTACAATAGTATATGTATGTATATATATATATTTATATAAAGAAAAATGAAAAAACTTTGTTTTTCATGCACACCTCAATCTTGCGTCCCTCAACCACAGTGCCGTGAAGACGTTCGCGTGCTCGCTCCGCATCGCTACTATTAGCGAATGTTACAAAACCGAATCCCTACATGCAAGGACAGAACAAGAAACATGCATTAAAACAGCGTCCGCTCAAAAACAACGTGCAACAAAAAAGTTGTATTATATTCATATTAACTGTATATATATAATGGTATCATTTATCGTATCTGTTTTGTTTTGTTTGTTTGGTCAGTTTGTAGCCGTCTTGTATGATTTTATTTTTATATATATAGACTATCATATAACCATAGTAATATTTCATGTACGAAAAGGAAAACAGGACGGATGGATAGATTATCTGAACTTTTCGGTGTTCTACTGTCGAGGAAAGTGTGAAGGTGTGGCAATGGAACGGGTTGGCACGGATGTAGTTTCGATTCCTTACGAAATTTGTTGTTACCAACGAGGTGATCATGAAAATTATTGGTTTCATAAAATTATGCACAAAACAAGCAGATAAGTGGGATGACAGGAAGACAGGGTGTAGTTTTAGAAACAAAAAAAAGGACAATGTTTTCCTGTTGTTTTCAGATAATGTTGAAATCTCTTGACATTTCGATGGTTGAATAACATTTACGAAATAAAAAAAATATGTTTTAAACAAAATACCTAAGACAAATACCATCTCTCAATATTGTTCGACAGCTACACAAATATACAAATAACATCTTCGCGTAATTAAAAAAAAACGAACAAACAATTGAACTTATTGCCTTGTTTGGATGAAATAAAATATGATATAGATTGTGGCTTCGGCAATCTACAGTTTTTCGTGGTGTCAAATACGATTGTATTTTGGTGTCTGGAAAACGAAACAATCTAGAACCTTGCTTGCTGGTGGAAAGTGTGATTGGATGCGACCACTTTGAAACGAACCGAACTCACTGTTCAACATCAATAACTGATTCAGTATTTTTACAATAAGTTTGTTTGGAATTAAATTTAAAATCGTTCAAACAATTGTTAGCATAATGAGAACAGTATTTTAATACTTTGAGTTTAACGTTACTTCAGATACAAAACTTACTCATGATATAAAAAAAACCTTCAACAGCATAATATTTTGCTAGAAATCTAACGACTATAAAATGAAATGGTAAAATGGTAAAAAATAATGTTTTCTTCGTAATAAAATACGAGACGCGACAGGTGACGTATTTGAGGAAAAAAATGGACACAAAACATCCTTCCTGCCTTTCTTCGTGGATAAATTAATCCCCACGAAGAGTTCCATTTACATCACAGACGAGGTGTCGCATTTACGGAGAGCAATCAGCACCTAACGAAGTGACAGAAAGGATTTGGCTCATCTTACAACAAACACATGCAGCGGGACTGTTCGTTCGTATCTGTTAACGGCGAGGGCTTCCTAGTCGGCATCTTGGATTAGATGTAATAATACAAGGATACGCGTTTGATGTTCGGTATTCCATAGCACTGGTAAATGATGTCAGGTTATCAGGTATTTTATCGCAACCAATAAATCTTCAGAGAAGGTGTACATGTCCACACCAGCAAGATGTAATGAAATTTAAAACAAAATATTTTTATTGTAGTGAACAAAACATTTTAAGAATCATATATGCGTATAAGCTATGACGATCATATCCTCATTTTCAAAGAGATTTAGGAAAACATAATCATGTTCAAAGATATTCTATATGAATTAAATTACTCGTTTTATCTCATTATTTTGCTGTTTGTGTTGTGTTTGCTTGTTTGCTGCTGTTGTGATTATTAAGAACTCCATTAAAAAATATTCAATCCAGTTCAGTAGACAACATCCAAAAACAAATACATAGACAGTATATGTCAAGTACAGTCAACGGAACCTTAACCATCGGTTGGCATTCATTAGATATCTAGACAAATTTGAACATGTCATTACACCATAAAACCAGTTAATCTATAATGAATCTTGCAAGCCGTAGGTTCAGCCAAACATGCAAAACGAAAAACCATACATCAATGTGTACAACGAAACAATAAACAACAATCTTGAAGGGTTCAAACACGCAAACGGGACCAATTCAATGAAAGAAAACAATTGTAACACAAAATCAGTAGCTGACGCACGCATCACACTTTCCAACAACACCTTTGGTTCATTTGAAATATGCATTAAAAAAATATTAAATTTTGTTAAAATATCATAGAGATTCAATTCTTTGGTCGCTCAAAGAATGTATTTGTTTTGCGTGGAGAAATGAGTAGAACTGATTGAGTCAAATCAAACATGAAAATCCGTTTAAAGCATAAATAATAAATAATAAAGAATACATAAAAACGTTTAAACGACTCGTTTTAAAAATATACCAATACTAAACACATGTGAAACCGGCTCAAAACTAAACAGCCAAAGCTATGAAAGGATTCAAAATCAAAAGCACATACACCACTGGGGCAGATTGGGGAAGAAACAAAATAGTGAATGAAAATAGCAAAAGAAAAACAAAACACATGAACAGTAATACATAATTCAACTACTAAACAATTACACTGAAAAATGAACTTCAAAGAGTAAGAGAAAGTAAACCTAAATGGTTGATATTAAAACCGATAAACAAACACGCCAAGATGCAGGCTGGGACATAAGAAGAATGTGGTGTTTTAACAGACGAAAGAAAAGGTATTAAAATAGCACAGCACAAACTTCCTGTGTGTAATTCAAAATTTACTAACAAAAAGGTTTCCGTGTAGAAATAGCGTTTTTTAAATGGTGACATAACTCATCTATCCCGTACACAATGACACAAATCAGATTAAAGGTAACAATAAAATTAACAAATGCCGCATAGATACAGACCCACAGAAGAGGAAAAAAAGAACAGATAAATGTTATCCATACACCGCATTGCTAACAAACACTTGTGTCACTATAGTGGGAGTGGGGTTGAAAAAAGAACTGCGTGTGTGTGTGTTTATGTGTAAGAGGAATGTGATCACAAAGGATGAAAAGTGGTAGTGGATGGTCCGATTGGTGAAACATAACCAGCAAAGGTAACATAAAACAACAAAATCAAAGAAAGAAACAACCAAAAGCATGAAATTAAACTAAAGAAACCAACTTGAACATGTCATGGTAACAACTTTTTTTTTAAATATAAAAATAGTACACTTGCCTAGGACTTAACTATCCGTGAAACGTAAACTCTAAGCAACAGCCGGAAAGATGAAACAAAAAATGTATTATCACATAATAAAGAAAGCACGGGATGAAGGAAATACGTAGTGTGCTGAGGTTTTGTGACAGAAGAAAATGGACAAGAAACTTTGCATGTAACGCAATCTAAACAAAAAGGAGAAAACAGGGAACACATGTAAAACTGGAAGATGAAAAGGAACACGAAACTGAATTGAAAATGTTTTATGTTCGTATGAAAAGGTGAAAGGGTCTGGAAGAGTTGTATTTTTTTCGAAAAAATAATGTACAAACTATGGATTATACTTGTATCAAACAGAAGAAAGGAACCATTTATAGTTTCTGAAACAAATTATCAAACCTTGTGACAATCTGTGTGTGAGTGTGATTTTCGATTTATAAATACAATCGTTTATGTTTTGCTGTATGAAGCTGAGGAGTGTAAGTTAGCCGTATTTTCTGTTTCGTTGGATCAAAATTCATGGTAGAAGACATGTGGTGATGAATTGAACAGTGTCGTGTCGCTTGCATTTGTTGGTTTAAGCGTAGCTTACGAAATCATTTCACAGCCCGAATGGCAATTCATTTTTCAACAGACGGTCATTATAATACTAATAATGCGTTGTTCGGTTGAAATGATTTCTTAAGCTTTGTTTAAACCTTCCTGCAATAGTCCAAAGTGTAACTTCGTTCGGAAGAAAAAGAAACCTATTCTCTGTGTAATTTCAAGTGTCATGTTGGAAAAGAGAACACATTTCTTTCCTTCAAACCAAAGCTACTTTTTCGAGTCAGGATCCTAACTGTGGAGGGAAACTATCTAGAACTTCGTTGGGTTTTGTGTTTCATAATTCATACAATAGTGTATTGAACTGAGTAAGTATCGAAACGTCTAATACATACCTTGCTGCCACGCTCATTAAAGATAATCTCTACGTCTAGTATGGAACCGAATTGCTGAAGGAGGAAACAGAGAGAACATATTAAAACAATTTTTTTAAGTGCATCATGTTGCATTGCGAAGCGTATGGCAACTTACCCCGAACATGGTTCGAAGATCCGGATCGCGAAAGCGAAAAGGTATGTTAGACACGTGTAGTCGCTTTGGTTGTGATTTCGAATCAGTCAGCGCTGCTACGGCTGCTGCTACGCTTTGGGACTGCTGTTGCTGACTGCTGACCACCACCTGCTGCTGCTGTTGCTGCTGGTGCTGGTTCGTTTGTTGGCCATTGAGTTGTTGTTGTTGCTGCTGTTGCAGTTGAGCTTGTAACGTTTGCTGGTGATGCTGCTGGACGAGCGCTACCGCCGACGCGGAAGAGGTCATGGTGGGAGGAATGGCCGAAACGACGGTCGTAGTGCCAGCACCGATCGGTCCAGCGGCCGTCACGACCATACTGCTCACGTTGCTGTTGCTACTGCTACCGTTCACGGTGCTGTTGCTATTGCTCGTGTTGATGGCGTTGTTGGTGCTGGTGTTGCTGCTTATTGAATTGACTGCCGCGGCGATGGCCGCCGAAACGGCTGCATTCGTTTGGTTGTTCACGCTGCTGTTATTGTTGCTGACATTGCTCAGAACCGACGAGGCGGCATCTGCGGTGTTGGCACTTGATACGTTGTTGGGCGATTCCTGCTCTGATTGTTGCAGTAAATCGGACTGTAAGCATAACAAAAGAGAAACGGCATGATGAATAAGGTGACAAACGTATAGTATTTTTAGCAATTTATCAAAATTTGGTCCGTTCGAAAAGTACTTGTAGACGAAATCATACGACTACCCAAAACTGGAAAAATTAAATTAAAATAGTTTTATCATTCTTCATCAGCTGGCAAAACGTATCCTATGCAACATTAAGAAAAAGGATCACGTATAACGACAGTACAAAACTGAAGGAATTCCATGCCGACAGGGAGATAACGTGTAGTGTCATATTTTCTTTACTCCCAGTTTTTCTTGTCCTTCGTGATGGGACAAATGATACGTGCTTTACAAAAAAAAAATCTAAAACTTCGCACAGAAGGACATGACTCTCACAGCAAAATACACACAAGACACCTTCTCATATAATCCAATAAGAGCGGTCGTTATGGGAACAAACGCTGGCTAAATCAGTCACCTGGTTCGTTGTGATATTCGATACTGATTGAATTAGTTTTACAGATAGGTATAGGAGGAAAATATAAGGACAATTGATTGCATTGGGTGATACACAAAAGAAGAAACCTTCAATCATACGAGAAGAAGAATCATTTTAAAGCCTTGTAACACAAATATTGCAAAATTATGTCATTTGTTGATTCAGTGATTATTGATGTCTATACTTTTTTATATTTGCTTGAAATAGAAACAAAACTCTCATAAACACGATTAGTAAAATCTTATTTTATTCACTATTATTTCATCATTCGATCATTAATCATGAAAATCAACTTCTTCTTAGACATTGTTCTTAATATAGAACCTGTAGCCAATAAGCATACGTAACAAAAACATTCTTGGTAAAGCAGCAGCAGATATCACGTTTTCTTTGCCATAAATTTATTCGAAGAATTTCCACTTTGCAAATGATGGTTAGGAACTTTCCCAATCCCATAACAAATTGCCATTTTGCTTTAACCTTTGGTAGGCAAGGCACTTTGCGTGGAGCTTAAAGTTTATCCAAGGCGTTGGATGATCAAGCAGAAGCGATAAAAACACATAATGCTCCTTTTGTTACAGAAGACAAACAGAGAAGAGCTAGTTGAATATTGTTCGCTTGTCCCAGATGTTTAAAATGTTTTATATAAATTTGATTATCATAAGTGGCATTAAATTTAACTATGAAATTGCTGATACCTTAATTTTATCCTTATTATATTTTACGAAAAATATCGTTTTCTGCAACCTATCATGTGAGTGGTATAGTATTGGGATGAATATAACAGCAAACTTCTCGCAGCATGTTCGCTTCTTCGTAAATGCAATAACTTTTCTATATAGGCTCTATGTGCTAAGTGCAAAATGAAGCAAACATGCCTCGCTAGTGTTAGCGGAATAAACAACGATGCTGTTTTGCATTCCCCATCAGTAATGCTCACAGCACTGCGCTCACTGTAGGAAATGTAAAGCATTATCCTTACACACATATATAAAAAAATCCAAAAAAGCAAGACAAGGTGCACGAACGGTATAAGAAAGATATAAAGATGAGCTGAGAGGGAAAAGAGAAGGCGTGTAATCTTTTGCATGGGTAGCGATTTGCTAAAGACAGGGGAATTGAAATAAGACGATTTTGCAACAGAAAACGGAACGGAGCTCTGAAAGCTTAGGGAAATATAAATGCAACTTTATACTTTGCGAACAACTGGACCGTGTTTTATCTTCGGGGTTTTTCGCTTTCGCTCGCCTCACCAAGATAAGAAAGAAAAAGGTTGAGACCGAGAGCGAGGTGAAACTTTTTTATTTGTGAAAAGAAGCATCGTAAGCTCGGTGCTACCGGGTTTTGCAATTCACAGTTCTTCCGGTACTAGTGGTACGTGGGAGGATCGACAATCTAAACTCGCTGTTACTATGAGTTATGGTTTAAGTTTGCGTTCACCTGCCCGGTGGTTACCATTATCAATGCTGTTGCATTTTTCATACGACGAGCAGCTGAAAGATGCATCATTTCTTTACTTTCTCGAAACGATTGCTTTTGCTAAGAGACATCGTAACGGAAATGCGGAAGGGGATAAAAAATAAAAATCGTGATATTTTAGACGATTGAACAGTACCGAATGGTTTCAGCAATAGCACGTTGCCGGAATGCATCTTTCCCTTTGGAAGAGTTGAGACGTTTCCAATCTAAAAGTAGTTATTATTCTTCTCACTCTGATGTAAACCCCATTGGCCAGGTTAAAACTGATGTTACCATGCGGAACGGGTGAAAAAAGGGATGAATGCACAGAAAGCTAGACGTAAGCGAATATCTGCATGTGCTTCAATTGTCATGGAAACACATTTATGATAAATGACCTAAGGGCTCTAAAAAAATGGACTCTTTCAATAAGGTAACATTTTTGCGATTTGTTTTTATAAACGTTTGATGTCCAGTAGAGAACAAAGTCTGCTAAAATGAAGTACCATGTGTAGATACATGGCCAAAAAGATACTTGATATATTAGTTTGATGCCACAAATGAATCTATTGCATTAACACGTACTACAATATCTTTTGTTTGCTTCCTCTTTTGGCTCTCCCGCTTTCGTTCCTTTTAATCTTGTTTATCCGTTCTCCTCCACCTGTTTATCTTCATCATGGTCGTTAACAATGCTATTTACGAAGTACTACTACACCATAATGAATTAAGCACTCGGGCCATTCCATGAACCATATTGTTTCGAAATGAATTCATTTGCCATTTTGCTTGTAAATAGGATTAATTTGATATCTCAATTTCCTTCCATTTTCTCACTAAACATGCTCTCACACTCCCACCGCACACGGTGTATGCATTCGTAATGGTAAGTCCCTCGTGCGGACGGACGCTAACCCACATAGAATCGTTCAAGTGTAGTTAAGCAATGTTTGATATTGCCACTATTTTACCAACAGCTTTAGATAATGAAATCGGCTCGCCGTAACTAGACGTAACAAGCGACAACCGAACGAATGGCACTAACTTAGCCATCACGCAGTAAAATGCCTTCCGCTTCATAATTAATCAATCAGCCGAAAGGGCCATAATCAAATTTATGTAATGTTTATTTAGGATCCTTTAAGCAACGCGTACCAGTTTTCTCGCCACGACAATGTACCATACAGCAGGAGAAGCAGTCGTATTTATTACACCCACTTCCTGAAGCCGCTCGAGTGAGACCGCGTGAAGACGAAGCAGCGATGTTTAAAGGACTTCCGGTGCCGCAGAAGATAGAGCCCGGAGAAATGTGTGCGTGTGCACACAATTATTATAGGGGGTGTGAAGGCATGTGTGGGTGCGTGGTTGGGGAGGGGGGGGGGGCAGTCAAAGAAGCGCCTTTAGCACTCACGGCAAACAGCAACTTCCGCAAGAAGTCATAACAATTTCCATTCATGGCACTCGCACTTGATGGCCACTTAGTCGGGCGGTTGTGCGAGATGATACAAGATATTCCACTTTCCAGAGGATATTCAACGAAAATTTACGATGAAAAAGGAAGGAGTAAAAGAGTGCAGACATTTTTCGGGGAGAATTTTATCTATTAATATCTATAAAGAATTATGCGCGAGCGGAATGGATTGGATGTTATGGAGTTTCTAATCTCATACTCTGTTAGCGCCGTGGTAGTTTATCGTATCATGCTGCTTGTATTTTACAAGCTTAGTGCACAAGAAACGAAATTGGGGCCAATCATATAGATCCAGAGTACGTATTTGGTAGGAATGTTTGAAAATTCCCGTTTTTTCTTCAAAAACCCAACGCTTTCTCGACAGGCTTATTGTTGACATGACATTTCAATTCAGCGCAACGGTTTCGTTTCGCGACGGTAGGAGAATACACCCTCAGTACAAAGTATCCATCATTGTTCACCAACGAAACGCTAGTACGGTGAGCTCTTGATGATGATGGGGCGCTGGTCACCGCAGAAATCGACACAAAAATGGGAAAAGACGAGAAGAATGCTAACCTCACTTTACATCCATCTCTCTAAGCTCATCGACCAGCACCAGAGCTCATTATTTCGAGAACTGTAAGGCGACTGTTGCTCCCTCTTGGCGCCCGCCGATCACTTCCACCCTCCCGACATAGGGATCGTTTCCACATTTTATGTTGCTGCCAGCTTCTATCTTCCTTCTATCTACAGCGCACATGTTGTAACAATAGCCGCATCGAATGTGGAGCACCGGAAGCAGGTTCCCGAGCAAAAAAAAAAAAAAACAGTATACCCATCACTAAATGGCGACGGATGCCGTACGAACGTCAACAGAGCTTCCGCGCTTTCCCTTGCAGCACTCCGAGAATAAATGAAGGACAACCATCTATCTCGGCAAGTGTGGGGCGGAAGTGAACATTAAATTGCTTTCTCAACCACTAATGCGTGCATAACGGTTTCGCAAATGGCAAGGTAAGGAAAGACTATTAGCATCACAATCAAAACCAAGTTCCGGGTGAATTTTTTTTTTCCTTCTGCGCAGTAATTGTGTCAGAAAACGCTACGCAGAATGTATCGCGTTGGGACGGACGGCAGCATATAAGAGAGAATCTAGCTTGTGAAAAATGCATGATGGAAGTTTTTGGAAAATTCAAGCAGATTGACAAAAGATCATTGTTAGAATTCTGTTAAAGGAAAACGAAAAGAAAAATATTGTAGGGAGTAATTGATTTTATCTAACGAATTATGCTTTCAAAGTTTACTTAATATTATTTTGCGATCTCGCACATGTGCTCTGTTTGTGCTTTGCAAAAGCACGTCATTATGAAATTGATCATTTAATAAATTCGAGTATAGTCCGAGTGAAGTTAGACCTAAATGTATACAATGCCTTGATATATAGGATATTATATTACTGAAACATAATACTGACCAACACAATCAATAATCAATCAATCTTAATCAAGCTTTGTAAAACTTAATATTTCTTACATAATAATTACTAAATAATAATTAATTCAATTCAATACTTGTAGCAACTTATAAAAAAAACTAAAATAAACATCATAAATTATGATAGAAACGTTACCGAGCGTCATCTTCCGAGAATGAAAAAAGAAATGATGTTCAGTCATTAATTGTCTTCGTCCAAAGTGGAACTCTTTGCCATGACTCGTACTGTTTCAAACTGCAACTGAAACACAACACTAAACAGTGCTCATTAAAAATGACCTCGGCATGATAATATCCTACGATTGTAAGTTCTTTCGCAATTGTCAAATGCTTCTCCCCAAACCATCCTCCAACATAAGCCGCATTACAGTCGTCAACACACATACGGATAAGGAAACGAGGAAAAAGGGTACTCATTCAGCTTGCTGTCCTCTTTGTCATTTTTCAACAAAATGCCTAAGGGTGGCCGGGCAACAGTAGCCCGTTTTCTTCCCTGCTATTGTATTGCTATTCAATCTGCTTTGTGCTCGCTTCTATCTAACCTATTTTCAATTGTAGTCTGATTTTTTTTGCTCTTTGTTTGTTAGTTCTGCCAGTTTCTTCGGTCACATAGCAAATAGGTGGAAGAATCTCACCCGTAGGGTGCTATTAAATTAAAATTAGATACAGTACAAAGATCCTGAAGGATATAAGTATGCTGGAGTTCCTGGTGCATTGGACCGCCCACGATACACGGCAAATGGGGAGCATAATTCAAGCGCATTGTTTGAAATAATTACGAACGATGTTGGGATTCGGCCTCGCTAATGAGATAGTTATAGGAATGTGAGCATAGCATACATTCAAGCGACCAAAAACCAAAGACCACTTTTTGATAATTGGAACAACAGAAAGGAGTAACTATTAGTTCATTTAACAAAATAGAATGAGGTTGCATAATTTAGTGAAACGAGTAAAAAAAACACAAAATGCATTAAGCTAAACGAAGTTTGCACTCACTTTACAGCTTTGTCATCATTAAACTGGATGCGGGTTTCAACCAGCACAGTACAAAACAACAACCGGCATCGTCGTAACGACCACGTTTCCGCGTCCCACATCCGGGCAGCCGCCCCCCCGGGGGAAATAATGGTACCCATTTCGTTTGCCAGCTCATTCATCTGGCTGGCTTCTGCACAACCGATCACGTTTCATCCGCTTCGATAAACGTCGGTTCATGTGCCGATCCGAAGTGTTGTTGCCGGACCGTCACAATGGAGACGCCTGGTCATTAATAATTGTGCTGTTATTGTATGCTGTTACATCGGGCCGGCTTTCCTGCTGCCCGTGCTGACGACTGCAAAAGAGATTCGATGCCTTCGGAAAGAAGCACATGTACGGGACTGCTGTACATCCAGGGCAGCTGGTCATGCGGATCGTTAATAACATTGCGCTGTTGCCGAGCACTGGACGGACGGTTCGTATCCGCCCTTTTGTTCACCGTGGGGTTATTAGAGATGAAAAACGATCATCAGCCGCATACCACTGCCGGTTACGGAGAGTGTTCCATCCGGAAGTGGTTAACCCACAGCAATCTGGGATGGAAGATTTTTCTCTGCCCGATCCTTCTAATTGGAAAGCGGAAGCGCTACTTTCAGTCATATTGGCCACCATTTTTCCCACGATTCGTTACTGTGTTTTCCGGTCAGATCGACAACTTCATTTCGTTAAGTAAGGTAGCGTGTTTCTGTTGTTCAGAAGGTTAAAAAAGATTATGTCAGTGTAAAAATAGAGTCTGTGGCTATAAAACCAACCAAATCTTCCAGTTTGATGTATTTTTTTCATAATTGAGAAGATCAAGAGGAAACTCTAATAGTCGCACTCTAATTTGGCATTCTGAAGGCTTGTAATGAGGCAAAGTGATGGACTCGGCATTACGCCCTGGACGCCGGAAGAACATGACACCATCACTCACCATCATTACCAACGACAAGGCGCCTCCATCAAAGACGGGAAAACGCCCCAAAGCACCATGAACGCAATTTTACCACGGCATATAACTGTTGACGGGAGCCTCCAGCAGAGAAAATATTCTGGGAATGAAATTCATCAAGCAGGACTTTGACTTTTACCACGAACGGTCAAAAATCAATCAACAAGATCCGTCATGTTGGCGTCTCGCGCTCGCTCAAATCTACCCGGCAGCTTGGCTAATTGGCCAAGTGATAGATTTTCACGCTGAAATGCACCTACCAAAAAGACGAACATAACATGGCGACGGAAAGTCGTTTCAATCATCCCACTTTGCCGTGACCGTTCGTTCGAGCCGGGGAAACTTGTAGTAAATAAATTCAATCCCTACCCTCGATGCGACATGATGGCGAATAAATTAGCGAAATGTAAAAGTATCACTCCGGGCGCCCGGAACACACGCAAGTTGTCTGGATATGGAACCTCTGAGCGTACGGGAAGACCTGACATTCCCGCCAGTTGAACGGCGATTGGGGACCGAAAAAGATTTTGGCTTTGGCCGTGTGCCAAATATAAAATGGTGTTTTCCCGGTTGCATTCCAAAGAGAAGTCTCCGGCTGTCAGGCGCCAGCAGATATTACTTATTACAGGAGCAGTGGGAAAAGTCTGATAGAAATTTGGCATAGAAACATTTTTCACCTTAAAGGGCAATGATGTCACCGGCATTGGTAAGAACAGGGTTAGAATAGACTTTTTGTACCTTCTGCTGCTGTGTTTGTTTTTTTTTTTAACTTAATGACAATTATCGCTAACTAAAAGATGGAGCAAATTCATTGCCAAGTAAATAACATACCAAAGTATTTTTATCTGTTAAGAAAAAAAGGATAATAGTGTGTTTTTTAAGAAATCCCAAAACCGAATTCCAATGTGAGATATCCGGCTGACATGGGTTTGGCATATTGTGGGGAAAAAAAGGAAATTCTCATTCGACAGCACGGTAAAGATATATTCCCGTGTGGATGAACCAATTTCATCCCCTACAAATTGTGCTTCTCGATCCGTGATTGAGTTCTTTGCATTATTTCCCCAACGCAGCTGGGCAATGTTTGGGGTGAATGGTAAGAAAGAGTCCAAAGCATGGGACGAAGAAGTAAGGGATGTTTAATTTTCCGGTAGGTGAAAGTCCATAAAGAGCTCTTTCCAGCTGAGCTATCTTCGCATGCCTCAAGAGGTCGTCCCCGAAAGGCAACTGCTGTTAATGCTGTGACTATTGATTATCCTCTTTAGTTGGAGCAAACGAGGCCGGGACCTTTACGCTGGGAAGGCGTCCTGCCGAGCAGCAGCGGACAATGATTTGGAGCAGATTTTGTTTCCCATCAAACACGATGAAGTTGTAGTTCGATAGGATGCCTCGACAGTGAACGATCCGAGAAGATGTCGCTTTGCTAAGAAGATGCAGATGTGGAAAGTGCCGTTGTTATTGAGGCGTTGTTAATGGTGAATCATTACGTTTGAGTGGTGGGACAGATTTTGCCCATCTGCTTCATGTTTTGGGCGTTTCGTTGTATACGATTTTATTGCAACATTCTTGGGAAACGGAGGAATGTTTCTTGTCAGTAAGAATAAAACAGAGTAGTAAAGATCTACTTAAAAAATTATCAAAGTATTCTTGTTGAAATTGACACAATGTGATCACAGATGACAAAATCGAGATTCTACTCTAGATCTTCAATTAACTTTCTCATACATGATTTATTCATGAGATGCATAAAAATAAAACAATGATGGCCTATAACTTTGCATACATCCTTTAATGGAACGCAGAAATTTGCATCCCATGCATTCTTCCTCATACAAGAGCCAGTGTTTTGTGATTGTGAAACAGCATCTTAGATACGATACGGTTCGCTTCACATGGACAACGACCTCGTTTGGACAATCACTATTTGTTTTGGTTGATGAATGTTCGTTCATTAGCTGGGCCAAGACAGGATCCATGTAGAGGAAAGTTCTAGCTCTGATATAATGGTTTAATGCTTTGTCTTGTTTGTTTGCATACCTAAACAAAGCATCGAGCCCGTCTGTATTCACATATCAGCACTCACGTGAACGTGTCGATGGTTGAATGAAAAATTATGTAGAACGACAGAAAAACATTTCTATCTTTTGTTGCTTTGTTAAAAGACGGGAAAAAGCCCGATGCTCATTTTATGCCCGCGCATGGGTTTTTTGTTTCGAGATGTGAGGTTTTAGTTAAATGCAAAAGGTGCACGGAAGTTTTTCCCGCAATTTTTCTGCAACCCATTTTTGATAAACAAAAATGTAGGAATGGACATTCACCTATTTTTTCGAGGATTTTAGAAAACCTCAATAGAAATAGTCAATTCAAGATTTTTTTGTAATTTTTTTTGTGCATTACACCATTGCGTAACAAGGTACTCACCATGCTAACAGTCTGTTGATCAATCCCGTTCGAAAGTGCCACGGTACCGTTGGCAGCACTGCCTGCCGGGTTACCGTTGACACCGGGTGCTCCCGCTACACTGCCTGCTCCGTTCAGCGTGCCCGACACTGCACCTCCATTGGCGGTTGCATTCACGTTCGTGGAGGCGCCTGGTGATCCACCGTTGGCGTTCATGGCTGCAGCCATACCAGCTGCTACTGCCACCCCATTACCCGCCCCGGCCCCGCTGACCATGGTGGATGGCAGAGATAGAGGTGCCAGCGAAACTGCTATCGACGTTGCTGGCGGGGCACCCAATACTGACGAGGGGCTGAATTGACTCACAGACTTGGGAAATTGCATTAAGAAAAATAAGGTAAAAAAAGGATTAGTTAAAATTAGCATAAAATCATCAAAGTTCTAACATCACAACATTACTTACATTTCGCAACGTTTGTGTCGTGGCCACGGCATTCATTTGTGCAGCGGCGGCTGCGGCGGCGGCTACTGCTGCATTGTGTTGCTCCTGCTGCTGCTTGAGTGTGCTGAGCGAGTGCTGATCCAACGTGACTCCACCTCCACCGCCACCGCCACCACCACCACCAGCACTACCTCCACCGCCTGCTCCCGTAGCGCCTTTTACCACCTGCACCGACAGGCTGTCTGTGCTGACGGTTTGTGCTGCGCCCGGGGGAAACCCGGGTGTGCCCGGAAACGGTCCCATCCCCTGGACCATCTGCTGTTGTCGTGATGATGGGGGAGAAGAGAAAAAACATAAACAGATTAAAATGTGGCAAAACCAGCAGCGTGGTTTCACTAAAATACGGTCGAGTTCACCTTAAGTTCCCCCACGCTATAAAGCAAGCAACACTGGGACATTTGCCTGGAATCTCATTAGTCTTTCAATATGGCGAATATTTGTAGGCAGCAATAGACCGCTCTAGATGATTTTGAATACTATTTTCCTTGCAATGCCCCCAATGTTTGTAGGGGCTCTTGGGTGCAAAGGATACATCTCTTCAAGAGTGCCAAGCAACTAGTGCACAAGTGACAAAATCAAACAAACGCTGTTACTCGAAGTGTTGTTCCTGAGAGGGAATTTTGGGGAGCAATATTGACCAGTGTTGAAAACTACTGTCCATTCATGACCCAACATAGCAGAGAAACAAGGCAGGAAGTAAGAAAACAAAACAACGCTTCTTTCCGCATGCAGGAATAATATTGGATGTGGTAAACCGAATATGCCGCTCGGACCAAGAACACTACGACGAGAGCATAAATGAGAACTCCTCACGGAATTGAGGTTCAGAGTTCCAGAGTTTCCGAAAGCTGTCTATAAAGAAAATATGATTCGAGAATTTCTGAAGAGTGGTGAGCGTGGCTTGTCATGCTCACAACACTTCAAACGACTAGGATTGTTTTCGGGGGATGGCAAAAAAGTGGAAATGTGTTTGGTTTCCATTTAACTTGTACCCTTCCATGATCGAGTCGCTCATAAAATACGCATGAGCTTCTTGTATGCACCAGCCCGAGGACCTCGGAACAAATATCGCTCCGAAGGTATAGTTTTTAACCTTTCGCTGAGGGCAGAGATTGCATTCCAGGAAATGCGAACCGTTAGTGTACCCCGAATCGGGAGGTGCAGGTTGTTTATTCTTCCCCTTTTTCCTGTGTGGCAAATGTCCAGTGCTACGCTGCACTGAAGCAATTCCGTTTCCGCTCAAGCCGGTAGCCAGGAACGGCCAAGTTGAGGTTTACTGATAAAAAGATAGATTTATCTTGTTCATTGTGGACCGAGCTCACTTTCAAAGTACAGCATCATTGCTAAACCGTTGAAAATGATACGGGAGAGCAATGCGACGGGGATGAAATAACAGTCGAATTGTGGTGAATTCATGGCTGGTCAGGCAGAACTATGTTGCATACGACCACAATTGCTTTTGTACACCCGTCTTTCATGGGGTACTGTTCCGGGTGGCGTTCTACCTTGGCAAAGGGGAAATGCTCCCTTTCCTGTGCAACAAATTTTTCGGAAGTTTATGGCCAGACATTGTGTGGGAATGTTATGGAACACTGAAACTACAGCTTTGGCCCAAATAAGCAAGACAATGGAGTGGTGCCGGCAAACTTTTCTCTCTTATTATTTTACGCTACGGTGTGGTTCAGGCTGAACCACATAATAGTCAAAGAATCGCGTGAGGGAAATGAGGAATGAACTTCAACTAATCTGGACAGATGGAAAGTTTTTTTTTTCATTTGTTTTAAACCAATGTCTGAAAGTTATTATTATTGACGAAACTGTCACAACATTGTTCCTAAACTTTGATAGGAACAAATTTTTTTTTATTATATTGCTTTTTGGTTGTATCTTGCTATCAACAGAACAAAAGTAGCAATTCCTCCAGACGTGTTAGAGCGTGTCTCGTATCGTTTTCCAATCTCGATGAAATGCCTAATTTTCGTCGGACATAAAATGCGATGGAATAACAATTTAGTAACACAAATCCTAGTCGGAATGTTTGCCCCGTACTGTAACTATTTAAACTCGACCGTAATCCTCCAGAAGGCGTAAAATCCCCGATCAAAGAGCAAACCATCCGTAATATAACCCACCAGACATCGTTCCAAAGCTATGCTTTTGCACTTGCGTACCTTAATCACTCTCCCAAACTACCACCTTTTTGTGTTCTGTTCCGGCAAGCCGGACGTGCAGCTGATTTTCCCAACATTGGAGGGGTTGTGCATTTTCCGTCCTACACAAACACACATACTTATTTTCTCGGTACCGGTGGAAATCCTATTCAACTAAAAACAAATCCTGTCACTTTTCTGTGTGCCCCGTAAGCCACCGAAGACAGTTTTAATCTCTTTCGCAAGCTTTGTCCTTCGACACGCTCCACACGACGCCCGGTAAACGACATTTACCCCTTTGTCGTAGGATGGTTCCTTTAATTCGCCCCGCAAAAATTACTTTTACCCTTTCCACCACGAGGTTCATTTATTTCTTCATCAACCAGCGGACGCGGGGAGGGCGGACCACTGCCGGGGAAGGTCAACCCGATTTGGGAAAGGGAAAATTTCGAAAGCTTTGAACAGTAACAGTTTGGGATTACGCTCGAGATGCCGAGAGAGAATTGGTGATTACGAAAAATAGGAAATTAGTTCATTAGTGCAGCGGTTGGATCGGCCCGGGGTAAACTTATGGCAGCAAGGTAAGAGGTTAAAGCAATGAAAACGACCAGAAACTGTGCCAAATTACTAACCGTTCCGTTCAAAAAGATGCGATGAAGATGTGCACAGGAGAGTAAACGCGGTAGTCGAGGACAATTTATGGAAGCGTTTGTTAGAGGCAGAAAATTAAGCAAGTTAACAAGAATATGAACAAAGGAGTAAGGAATTTGAAAATCTTTTTGTTTATACTACTTAGCTTCAATACCTCAACTGTCAGACTGCTTCAAGAGACTCAAGCCTGATTATGTATATCTCGAATAAAATAAAATTTGGCATTTGATCGTCAACGGTCAAGAAGGAAAGACGTCGTAACCAACATAGTGGAGCTTAAATATTTAAAAGATCCAATGAGAAATGATTCAATTATAATCGAATAGTAATGTACAAGAAACATAAGCTCGTGTGAGGTTAAACCGCAAACTGACGCTAATTCCGCACAAGAACCGAACAGCGAACAACAACCCGAAGTAATTAATCGTGTAACTGGATGTAACATTTGTACCCGGCCACCGACCCCGGTCTGAGAACTTCTGATGATGAGCAAGATTACATACACGAGGTGTTGTGTTCTCGGTTAAACTTCCGATTGACACATTCGCCAAGCGTACGTTCACTACACCGGTCACTACCGGAAGATGTTGGTTGTGCAGAAACATCATCCGTAATCCGTTTCGTAACAGCCACAGCCGTAACATTGCCGGAAACGAAACATCACCTCCAAAGGCGGCAAAAACAGGATGTTCACCGGACGACCTGGATGCTGGGTTGTTCGAATGAGCGAAATTATTGCTGTGCCCCGTTGATGGTCCTGGTTTAAACAGGGGAAACACTAACTCCTATCGTCTTCCAACCCCGATAGCTCTCTTTCTCTCGGCTGTCTGTGCGCCGGTAGCGCATCTAACGAAACGGTTCGTATTTACCCAACCCTTATTTGTCTATTAGTGCCATCCTTTTCCCTGCAGGCGATATTAATTCCTTCTGTACCGTGCCAGCCAATATTCAATCGTGTTGAGTTATCCCGAGTTTCCGGGCCGGAGTGACCCGGAGAACTAGCTGAAACGATGCGTGTACAATCGGTCTCACTGCACCGTACCATGCCAGAGAGAACCGTGGATGCTAAACTATGTGCTTTCGATAAACAACTTTGAAATGAGATCTGGGCATAACTAATGCATCCCCGCATTATGCAGCTCACACACCTACGCTACCCTCTCGCCCGGATAATGGTGTTGGGTTGCTTTGCATGGATAGGAGAGAGAGACTATCGGGTTGCAGTTGCATTAGCTTTCATTTTGATGTCCAGTGCCCGCGGGCTATAAACGAGTAGAGAGCTGAACTGTTGAACAAAGCATCAAGTTGTGTGCAGGGTGCACAAGTGTTCAGTAGATCCAGCTCATCACCCCCAAAAAAAAAGGAAAAGAAAAAAAAACGAGCAGAGAATACATTTCATCCACTACCTGGTGTGGAATTGGGATGCGCCATGACGATAAAACGATAGACAATTCACGCAACCGGGGCATTCGCTGTCCGAACCTGAGGGACAAACGTGGCGCATTCCTGCAAGGTCTGAGTTGGAGATTACATAAAACACCACGGGCCGGTGCACTTATGCTGATGATCGAAACGTCCCGTTTGGGTTCACTTACAACGGCGAGTGTGTGTTACGCGATGATAAATTTGGTGAACTTTGAAGCCATGATGAAATTCATTCTGCGAAAAAAGGAAAATGAACTTCACGAACGTTTTCTAACATATCTCTCCAAATAGGCACGGTGTGAGCCTGTGAGAATTTTGAATTCAGAAAAAAACAACTTTGCAAAGTATTGATCACTTGGAATGTCAGCGACAGTATGTTTGTACACCGCCCTCACTTCAACCTGATGAATGACACAACAGACAGGAGTGTTGTCTTTTTTTTCGCCTATACAGAACTGACTATTGGCCGTTGTGTTCGATGTGAGGCAGCTGTGTTTAGGTGATATGTTGACATGGGAAAGTGTAGTGTGATCGAAAATATTTCTAGGTTACGGCTCCCTGCCACAGTTTCCGTTTTTCGAAAAACCTGTTCGAACGTTCGGAAAGCGGTCATCACATCCTCCGCAATCTATCCGCACGTGTGTAAGGGACACCGATTTTGCGCAACACAGTGGATGGAGAAGAAGATCGCGGTGACATCGAAGATCATTTTCCGAAACAAATGCGACATCGAGAAGTGCGATGATGCTGGGCATACACAACGCAAGTGTATTTTCAGCAACTTTCATCATGGCGTTCCTAGAAATGGACGCGAAAAATGTGCCCTCCGGGTGTTGGGGGGAGGGCCCTTTCGCACACAAACCGAATGGTCGATACAGAAACGCACCCCTAGAAACTCCCAGAGGCTGGTGTTTGATTAATTGATGTTTCGCTCAAGTTTCGGTTCCATATTTCTCCTGGCCCTGTTATGTACACAGGATGTTCTGACGTTTTTGAGATGCTCTAGTGGGAGGGGAAACATAACGCCCAATTTCAGCTAATAACGCAACAACAAGACTACATTTCCGTAGCGTCAACACGGTTTCAAATGAGAACCCAGGCCCTTCACTGCCACGAAACGAATGATTAGCAACAAGCTATCCATTAGCTGCCGCATAGCGCACAACAAGGACTACCATGTTGCGTCCAAATGGGACGCGCTTCTGGCACAAGGTTGCTGGTGGCTCGAGATGTCCGTAACGGCGGAAACGACTCGTTGAATAGTTTCTTCCCGAATAGTGCCTTCACTTTCAAAACATGATGAGAAACGACAGACTGTGCCCCTTGGAGATCTCTGTCTCAACAACAGTTACACAAAAAAAAAACGTAGCAAACATTCTACCTTACAAGCACGCTGGAATACATCCCCCCAAAAAGGTCTTTGCCGTGTTGAGCGTTAAGCACAACCCGAGAAGGAAAACAGAACAATAAATTAGCAGGCAAACTTTAACCGGGCATAAGTTTGGCGCGCAAATTTCCCCAACACACGCACCGCAGAGTTGTCGGAGACAAGTCAACAAAATTTTAAAACAGAAACTTCGACTTCGGCAACGTGGCGAAAAGATTGATCGTTGCAACTCGTCGTGGTTGGGAACTTCGCTCGTACCAAACCATCATCAGAACCGGATGCGAAAGTTTAGCGAACGATTTCCAACGTTCGAAGTTTTGCGTTTCTCTTCGTTTTGTTTGTGTGGAGATGAGTGAGCTTATGGACGAGGTAGCATAATTTTGTTTTTTTTTTTCGTAATCACTGATGAGCGAGTATGTATTTTTAATCGCGAGTGGTGTGTTTGGCAAAGTTTCTAATTCATTTCCTGTTTCCCTGGAGGAATGAAAAGGAAACATGAAAGACGAGGACAGTGTTATTCGTAGGAAAGAGAACAAATCAAAGAAAGCTGTGTGCTTTCAGTAAGCACTATTAATCACGGTGGGTTGCGCTTGGTGTTTAGGAAAAGCTGGAAAGTTTCCTAGCCTGTAATTGATGTACGGTGCCGTGATTAATTAAGAACGAACAGCCGTACAAATCGAGTTTCACATTGAGCTACTGGTGGAGGGGTTTTATTTTAGTTCGAGAATGATGTTAGCTTTCTGTGTTATTTCATCAATTTGTATTTGACAAGGAGAATCAGTTTGAAAAATATCAACGCATTGGAAGAGGTTGTCAATTCCGTTTGGGTATTTTTAGATTCAAAATAAATACAGATCTACATAAGCTGTCATTCTGAATTGATGCAAGATGCCTTTTGAAGGGATTAAAAATTAAAACCAGCGTTGCAAATTTATGACGATGTAGAAATAACCATGTCTATCCATCAACACCCGATTGGAATTAACATGGGACTGTCACGTACCGGCCATAAAGTGATTTCCTAGGTCTCTCACCTTCGCGACGCGTAAAACATTTGGGATGTTGTACCAGTAATCCCTTCTCGAATCTCCGTCGGGAAATTCAAAGATACATGGTTTAGGTTTTTAGCTTAAATCGTGCCTATTTGCAACGAATGTCGTACGAAAAGAGTGTCATTCACTACACATCCAGAAAAATGATGTACAAATATATTCACAACGCATGATTTTGAAGTTGAAACATTATAAAATGATTCTAAAAAATATTCGGAAACAGTTTGAAGATATTTTGAAAACATCTTTAAAATCATGAAACTTTCAAATGTTAATGCTCAACAAGAAAAAGATATAAATATTCACCTAAACAGATGAAATCAAAATAGATTGAATTGCAAAAAGCTCAGCACGATGACTTAATTTTCTCTCAATTTGAATTCTCAATTCAATCGTTCGACGGTGTTACTCTTGATTAAAACAGCCCTTACGGGTCCTTTTCAACAGTTTCGAAACAAATATGCTGCTGTGCCACTTGATGGTCAGGGATCTTCGACAAACCCGGTTTGATTGCATGCAGTTTTTGAGCCGGAGAAATGTTTCTCTCGTTCCCCCGATACTCCGATACAAATAGATTACGAAACTATGCCACACCGCAGACATGACCAAACGATTGTAGACAACCGAAAGAGTTTATCCCACCAGGAATAAGGATGCTGTACTGAGGAGTAGTACATGTAGAATGTTTAGCAATCGGTTTTATCTCGACTCCATTTCGATGCGAGAAATAGGAGTATTTGAAACCATTTGAATTTCAGAACATCCCCGTACGGTTCTCTCCCTTCCTACCGATCTACAGGAATTCATCTATCTCAAACATAAAACACACAATCATGGAATTGTGGTTAATCCATGAGTGGGAAAATAGAAAAGAAGTAGCAGCAGTGGCAAATGGGTGTCTTGTTTATCATATGTAAAGTAATTTACTGATAGAATTTCAAATACCACTAACTGATATAAGATTTTAAAACAGATACCTCTAAAAAAGCGTAAAATCTTTATTCGATGAAAATTCAAACAGTAAGGATGAAGTCGAAAAATTAAAAATACTGTAGATTTTTTAAGTTATTCAGTTTGTTGTACATGTTTGGGGAAAAATGTGTACTTTCTTATCATGGTTGGCTGTAGATTAATTAATATCAATTTAACGAAATGTAAATCATGCAACAATCTACCACACTTCTTGTTGAAGTCAGACTATAAGGACAACCGAACGTTCGTGTCTGACAGAAACGTCCCCTTGAGATTTGATCTCGTCCGTATGCATGCCCACTTTCATCAAATCACCAACCGGCATTCGGATGCAAGCACATTTCGAAGAAACTTGTTCAGGGACACGTAACATTAATTTTTTTCGAAAAGTACAAGATAAATGTACGAGTGTTTGTCTAACGCTGTTTTTTTTTGTATTCTTTCTGTTCGTACAAGGATTATGGCTCATTGCTCGGGATTTATGTTTTACGTCCAGAACGTGCAAAACAGTGCAAAGCGTACAACAACTCAACTGAACATACATTTCATGTTTGAAAAAATAAAAACATCACCTTCTGGTTCGAAATGATGAGTGATTTATGGTTTGCTTGTGTGCCCAGGCTACGTACAGTGGCGCCGAGTATGCACCACACCCCCGTAAACGGCGAGAGAAAAGTCTAATGTGAAAGCAAAAGGCGCACGAATGCCGATAGAAAACAATGGTTGCATACCGCAAACGAATTTATTTGATTTTATCAAGCATCTCATCGGTCGGAGTTTTTGTGCTGCAATGAAGATTTATTGCTTGGTAACAAACAAGCAGGAAAACCGTAAGGGAAGGATTAGTTTGGATGATCTGCGTCCGGGCGCTCGTATGGGGTGTGGTTTAATCCACTCGTATTTTAGCACCGGAATGGTACGATCACGATGGATTGCGGGACATTTTTGAAGAGAATATTATAATTTATGTGATAATGAATATAATGTTTTCAAAAACCCTTGATATGTACATAAGTATAGAACTTTAAATACATTTTAAAAGTTAAATGTATCAAACCAAGGTAACTACAGCAGCGCAACATCTGTTACTTCAATTAATCTTAATTAACAACCACCATCTCAGTGTTTGGGTTGTGTCCTGTTAGTGCAGTCTATCGCTCCCTGTCAGTGTGACATTTAAGCTGTCTTTGTTAGTACTGTTTCTACAGCCGATTCTCTGTCGAGTGAAAAGCTGGTTTTTCCTCTCCTCAAGCAAACGTCATTTGCACACACTAACGAACGAAGATAAATTGGGGTGAAGAATCTTTAACGAGACGTCATGGCTCATAGCACGAACAAATGTGCGTCCTGATTTCTCTCAACGTAACATTCGTAAAGCTAGATGAAAAGAAAATATTCAGCTACCAACAACTACAACAAAAAAACTCCTTCCCTCAGATCTCATCTGGTATGGTATAACTCATCATCGGTTTAGTCAACAGTGACAAACCGGCTCAGATGGTTTCATTCTACATAGCCTTACAACCTTTCACCAGAACCCGCACACGTAAGAGTTCGGTACAGCAGGACGCTAGACGCAAGAGTCGGGCGTATCGATTTTCCACAGAATTTTCGGTCGTCTGTTGTTGCTACGGGAAAACGAAGAAGTGTGAACGTTTGACACTATTTACGAAGACTATATGCGTGTTTTTGCGTTTCGTTTTTTTTGTTGCTGGTACCCACAGATGAGTGTTTTAAATGAACCGTCACTATTTTGCATCTCTCGCCGGGCGCGGTTAGTAGTAGTTCTAGGAAGGCGGCGGGTGTTCGACGAAGAAAAACGATCGACCTCCGACGGATGACGCAGAAAATTCGTAATGCAACGCGACAGTTAACGATCCATTTGATGGCAGCAAATTTGGCACCAAACGCGAAGAAAGACGATTGATGACAAGCATAGACCAAGGGTAAACTAGAATGTCTTTTAGGCATTAAGTAAGACAGTTAATGATATGCGAGGAAAGCAAGAATAATTTATATTATTTGTATGATGGTTTACCAAAATAGAACATTATTAGAGAAATAATTCATCTTCGTTCATTGTTTTTAACTGTAAAATTGGAGGCTAATAAATATTCGTTTTACACTTCTAATGCAATTGTTAATAGCCATCATTAGAACACTACAAATTCATGAATTTCGGGTATGGTTAACCCGTTCCGTTGATTGATATTAGAGTGCACATGTAATCAATCGTTTCAGAAGCGTGATGGATGTATGCCATGATGTGGTTTAGCACCCACCCCAAGCCGCCTTGAATCGAGTACGTTAATCAAACATAAATAGCGCGTAAATCAGTCACACACAAGCTTGCTGAAAGAAAGCAGAGCTCCTAAGCATCCAAATCTTTGTCTCGATTAGATGCCACGTCGACATTGTGCCGTAAAGCCTGCGGTTGAAGGGCACGACGGCCAGAGCGACATACATAATAGAGAACAACGACCGTAACGCTACGTGAAGGCAAACCCAACGGTAAGAAGCATGCCAAAAACTACACTAGTTGGTAAATAAGGGCACTGAAACGATCGCAGACGTGAGCATAACATCTCATCGGATGCAAAATTTTCCAAATCAATACGAGAATGTAAATACTTAAATAAATTGGTTGGTGTGGAAAAGGCACGCATATGGTAAGTGTGTTTTGAACGAAATATTTAATAGCGTTTAAAAATAACCCAAATGCCGAACCGGACCGAAGATGTTTGCGATCGAAGTGAACCGTCGCTCTGCGTGAACCGCGTTGCGCGGATGTGTGTGTGGTGGCAGATGAACATTTGGATGGTCAAATTTGTTCCCCTTGCTAATCGCATTCGGAAAGCATAAATAATCAACAGCTGGCTTGGTCGGCAAATCCAAATGCCACGTCAGTAAAGAACGATGGGCACGTGTTGCAAATAATTAACATTTCTTTATGGTTCTGCATCATTTAGCAAAGTGTCACCCCGTACAACGATACAGGCAACGAAGGCAACGTCGTGACGATTAGCGTGCATGTTCGATTTTTTTTGTTTCAATGAAGGGTTAACAAATTTTACGGATGATTTTCTTGGGGTTGCACTGCAAATCGCAACTTTAGAGGCTGTTCTTTAAAGGCGTTGGGGCACGATCTCAAAATTTCAAGTACTCATTAGTGTTTCAGATACTTTCTCACTCTGACTTTGGTTTATGAGAACCCAGCGTATCGACAAAAGTTTCGAAAATTATTAAAATAGTTTGACACATCCGTATCGTCATCGCATTTGGTTTTGATCGCAATTTTGAACATTATTATTTAACATATAAACCTCTTTTTGTCATTTACAGCATGACATATTTGTTAACTACAATATAAAAATAAAATAACTTCATAATAATGAAACCGCATTCAATTGATTTTTGTGAAAATTTTCCGAAATGCACAAAAATAAAAAACAACAACAAAATTGATTTTACAATACACTGTATGTTGTTGAGTGGCTCAACGGTCTAGGGTAATTTCTGACGAAATGTATGGATTTTGACAATTCAAAAAGTTGCTGGCCAATTTTAATTTGATTTGCATTTTTGACAGCAATATTGTGATAATTTATAGCAGAGCTTCAACATTCATAGACCATTTGGTGAGTGATTGCGTTTCAAATTGTGGGACGATGGGAACCCATAAACAATGGAGAACGGCCGAAATCTCACTTTTGAGAACGATTTGAATGTTGGAAACAGTTTCAAACACTTCAAATCGATTTCTGAAATCCAGCGGCCTTCTGGCATAATGTTTTATTTGTTAAATAGCATATATATTTCAAAAATATTTAAAGTATGCATTGTAGCATTTACCTTTCAATATTGTTCTATACGAAAAACGTTCTTATTTTCACACTGCCAACTGAAGTTCTGATTTAATGAATGCTGTCTGTCAAGCAAACAAACCATTTACCATTTTTCACATCAGCGCGGGACATATACGCATCCATAGTTTTGCGAAAGCTACGGCTGCCAATTGCAGCTTCGGGTTTCGATGCATCTCCTTACCTGCCCAAGGTTGTCAATTATGGATGAAAAATTCGTTGCATTCACACATTAATAAATAACACCTCATGTTCATTAATGAACGAGTGCACCTCATTTGCATTCGACATCATGGTGTGCATCGAGTTGTTGATTATTTATCGCGATTGAAAGTATCACAGTTACCGTATTTGCTTTTTCGTTGGACTGTATATAATTTTCAATGTAGAATATTCATACATGTATTGAGAATTATAAAATGTTTTTACCCGAAATGAATATTTACAATATTTCAAACAAAAGATAATACAAATTACGCGTGCGCTATTTCATTGGTACCAATTGCTTTTACTAGTGACAATTGGATAAATTTGTGAAATTGTGCTATGTAGAAAGGGATTTCGAATAACGGTGTGTTTGCATTCTTCAAAAACACCGAAGCATAAGATACGATTTCACGCTGCTCTCCCAATTTGTCTCCAATGCTTTTGTGCTTCTAGGTGTTTAAAGGATGCCCGTTTCCTTTCCGCTACACCAGAGAGAGAGAGAGATAGAGAGAGAAGCAACATTCTTTACACAATTGCCGAAAAACCACATCTCCCTAGGCCATTGTGCTCTAGGTTCGGAGGAATTTTGAGAAGAACACATTTTAGAGCGCATGCTTTCGGAGGTTGCTTCACTTGACGAATGCTTGAAATTCTTTCCATTGTTATTATTGGAAGCGACCATTTACTGTGACGGAAGCCAACATTTTCAGCAACAAAATTGCGAAGATTAGCCCTTTGCGAGATTAAACAGCGGCTTTAAAATAGCAAGTGCGCGGGTAAGATTGATTCATCAAAATTCAGCATCCATCAGTCCGCTGCTAAATAATTCCATAGCGTAAATAGCATGGTCTAAAGCCATGGACGAGAGGAATTTGGAACGGTTGCGTTCTAACGCTTCGGTCGGCCTCACTTCAAAGTAAACTGGCGGGTTTATTTTCTGAGAAAATAACACGAAATTCATCACTCCATACAACACACTTCAGATGTGTTTGAGGATCCATGCAATTCCCCAAACACATTGCTGTGGATGGATAATGGATCGCAGTTTGCTGCATCCGTTGCAACGATTCATCGAAGCACATTCCCAACAGGGAATTGTTCCAGACGGCAAAACACAAAACAGGTTTTCAAAAGAATTGTAAAAAAAATAATACACATTCACTCAATACCGATTATAATTATCTTAACGCACATTAGGTAGCATGAGAACCGCACGTCCGACTGGCCGTTGGTAAGTTATGGCAGGCAAAAAAGTTCGCCAAACGAGAATCCAAAGTTGCGTGATGGAAAGAACGAACTCTGGCACATAATGACCAACTGGAAGGTAATTCACAACTCAAAAAGAATGGGAAAATAAAACATCTCAGATAAACGAGCATACTTTAAGACTCATTTTGACGAAGAGTCATTACAAGAAATGTCTAACGTTTCTAAAAAAAATGCTGTCTATAGTAAAGAAGTTAATTATATGGAATTAGCAACTCATTGACGAACTCATCACGGAATATGCAATTAATCTCTCTAATCGGTCTTTATTAGATGAAATTTTAAGCAAGTTACTTTTTGTTTGAACCATTTTTGTTCTTTCCTGGTAAAATAATTACTTAACAGACCGTATCAATATTTGAAAAGTTGCCATTAATTTTACCCGATCTGTTTGCCAACATGAATGAGAAGATTGCCCACGCTCTTCAGGGAAGGATCTGCTAGAATTTTCGAACGGAAGCATCGTTGAAAGCAGTTACGTTATCGAGGTAAGTTAGGGCTAATATCACCAAAATAAGGCAGGTAGAAATTTCCTAGAACTAAACTCGAATTTGGGTGAAGTGAATTCGCTCGAAAACCAAGCAAACTGCTCCTTCTGCACCAGCTATAATGAATACGGCATTAATTAAACAACTTCAGGTTAAAAGCTTTTACTCGTCAAAGTAATAGCCACAACACGAGTCAACCGTTGCTCAGTTTTGTATTGGGGTTGAAAAGCTTGTAATTTGCGATGGCTCTAATATATAAATGCCAGCATCTACTTGTCAAAGTAAAAAAGGACCATTTAAATTGAGAGCAGCAACGATACGAAGCAGAAGCTTTAATTTTTTTGGCGAATCAAAGAAATTTATTGCTTCATGTTGATGTTATTCAAAAAAATAAAGAAAACGCATGACATGGGTACAATCAACAATCCAGAGCAGCATTGGAATAATATCCTATGAAGAATGGGATTGGTGTAGCCATTAGGATCATTTATCAAGTGGTGCTGCATAAAACACGCACCAAATCCTATTACAGACACAACTTACTCATCGCTTTGTTATAAACGAGGAAATAAGTTATGCTCGTTGCTGTCTCGAGATGTTCGCTTTTTCATGGTAAAACGAAAAACAGTCCCATAGCGCTATTGATAATCGATCAACGTAAAGATTAGACCCTTGTTTTATTTTTAAAAAAGATATAACCTCAAAAACCAACCTATAATATTTTAGAATACGGTCATTAAACATTCAGTAGAAATGAAACAATTTTTTTGAAACTCACGAAAATTACCAGAGTGTCCTCAGTATTTCTGGAACTTACCTGGAATTACAAAAAGGAAAGAAATAATTAGTAAAAAACATGACAATAGAAGTTTTGCAATATTAAGTATCGCACAAACAATGTAGTTTTTAATTGATTTCCATTGAAAAAGGCCTTTATAATCGTTTAGACGATTCTATTAAATACCATTAATATTTAATAACATTTCGAACACCAGTTCACTCCTGAAAGCTCGCAAGCAAATGCACGCAGAGCTGGAAATACTTGTCACCGCCACTTGGCTGGCATCTCATATCGGCTATTTCGGTTATACGAAACCTTCCAGAACGAGGACAGGGGAGATATCAGGTCTCACCAGAATTTTATCCTGATTTATCACCACTTGCTTGTCCTCGCAGAAAGCTGCCTGTGTTGTCCCGTGCTCATGCATTAAGGTATTATCAAACGATCCGACCATGGATTCGGAAAATGTGCGTCGAGGTTTTTGGGAAGTGTTTTTTTTTATATAAGAGAACCAAAGGAACCTGACAGAGCTCAACTTTCCCGGCGCTACGCTAAGCGGGTTGACATTAAAGATGGCAAGAACAAAATTTTAACAACGTTATGCGATATACTCGTAGGTTTCATCAGTAGACAGTCCTCCGGTTGGCTACACTCAATTTGTGGCAGTTTGTTTTAAGCAAAGTGTGCTTTCCTGTAGGTGAGATCCGTCCGGGCACGGGGAAACCTGATAGTGTGCAGTATTTTATCACCACTGCCGCTGTAGAAAGTGTGTCTCTGATGGGCTAAGCGCATTAGCCCGCCGGAAACACTAGAAAGCGTTTACCATTCATCATTTTCTTTCATCTCCGGTGTGTCTAGCGGTTGGCCGGATGATATGGACACAGTTCGAAACTTTCGGGGGTTATTGTCTGTAGCACACGAACGGACCATTGCAAAATATATTGTTTAATTTGTTCCGAAACGTTTTAGGAAATTACGAGCGCAAAGCGAGTCGTGTTAATGCGAACCATTTGCTTCTGATTTTATTATTCATGGTGCGTCTTAATAAACAGCAGCTTTCGTAGAAAAAGGGAAATACCGCGTCATCAATCAACAATCCAGAGCATAAATTGGTTCTGGAACAATCGATGGTATGATTATAAAACCAAGCGAAATGTTTTCAATTTATGCAGTTCAATTGCTATGCATGAAGCTGTTAAGAGGAAATTACTTTTGCAAGCATCCGTGAAAGGTGGGTTATCTATTCAACTTGCCTTCCACGGTTCAGACACTTTGAAGCACGCGAATAATGAAGTTGCTAATTGCAGATGAAAAAAGACGAAATAACAAAGACACTTAATAACACAATAATATCAATGGTGATACTCAATTCGAATAAAACATTGGAACATTACATTCGTACCACAAGGTGATCATCGACGTAAAAAATCTAAAGTAGATTGAATGCTTGTTTGAAGCTTTGATGTGCTGCTTCCCATATCGAGCACAGGAGAACACACTAAAAAGGACTAGGAAATGTTGTGCAAATCTACATAACTCACCGTTGTCTAGGAACACGTGTAGAATCATCTATGAAAAGGAATCCACCAAGCGTGACACACGACAATTGAAAGCCCCGGATATGCGCAGAATGGAAAATTACGGTCGAAAATAAAGCGGTGTCTGAACGCCACGACTGTAATCTTAAAAACGAACACGTATTCTATACACGGTACCGTTTTTCACCCGTTTCATCCTTCAAACCATCCCACATCACACATAAAAGTGTGGCCTTGAATCCTTAAAAAAGGATAACATTCCCATATCCAGAAGGCAACAAGGGTATGTGCGCCACCCTCCAAAAAGTGACTTCACGGTGCGTGTAGAATTCAATTTATTCTTATACGTTGGAATCCAACCCGCGAGGGCTTGTTGGCGTCCCTAACCGGATATGAAGGGGTTCAATGGAAAGGATCATCCTTTGCGCTCATCAAAGAACCGTCGCTGATTTCTAGCCCTTCCGTATGGTTGCGTTCTGATGAGCGCTGGTGAACAATCCTTTTCACTTTGGCTGGTAATGCCGGCGGTAAAATTAATTCTACCAAACCGTCCTCTTTTGCATGCGCTAGGGGATCTGAAAAGTTGCGTTCTTTGGAAGGTAAATTGTCGCGTTTGATGGATTTGTTGAAAAGTGCCCTAGAAGTGTGAATAAATCAGGTCTACCTGATTGAGGGAAGGTTAGGTTCCGTACCGTTAAAGTTTTGTAGAATTCATGAGCGCAAAATGAACAGCTGGAATGTGGTTTTGCGTGTTTAGTATGACGTAATGTTTTGGAAATAGAACATGTTTAGACGCCTGGAGGAAGCTTGAGAGTTATTTAGGGATATTACATTAAAACCTCTCATGTAAAATCATTCACACAGCTCGTCAATTTCAAGACAGCAGTGCGATTGCTCTGATGCAAATTTGGTCCCAAATCGCAAACATAAACGCAGACGCACCGAAGGGGCGTGGGGATCATGTCCATGCTAAAATGACTGCAAAAAGGGATGCAAAGATGGATGGGCCCCAATCCACCCGGTACAGGTGTTTCATCAAAAAGGGATTTCGGTGCTTTACGGAGACATATTTCAATCCTCAGAATGGAAGACGCACCGCAACGTAACGGGTAGCAAC
Organism: Anopheles minimus; assembly: GCA_000349025.1. Classification (NCBI taxonomy): domain Eukaryota; kingdom Metazoa; phylum Arthropoda; class Insecta; order Diptera; family Culicidae; genus Anopheles; species Anopheles minimus. Next base: position 823,197 of record KB663633.1, on the reverse strand, counting down.
AACCCAAAATCCTTCTGCAGCGTATGGTGTTGGCAAACATATTTATTACCAGCCCAAAAAAAAGGTATATTCAACCCCCAAAACATAACGCAAAAGGTGCTGCTGTTCGGGCCAATTGGAGTTGTTTTCCATCGAGTTCCAGTCGGTAAAAGTCGTAACAAATCGATAAAAGGTATCCAGGAGCAACGTGGACAGCGATGTGTGTGCAGCAATGTAATGGAACGATTCCGAATGTGGCGTGGTTTATACTTTTTTAAAGTTTCTGCCGTCGAGGACGGACTGACACTTTTACGGCTGGATGAACATAAACACCAGTCAAATCAAGTAATCAGTAGCTATAGGTAACCCGATTCATGGACGGTGCTAGATGTAGGGCGTGGTGGATATCCCCGACAGAACATTGTATATGTTTGGAGGAGACCAGCCGAAGGATTCTCGTGCCGGAAAGGCTGACGGGCGATTTGATTTACGACAACAAGGCCACTTACACGTCTAACATCAAGCGTTGCTTGGCAGTGTAAGGAGTCAAAGACTGAAGAAGAACTTTCTGGTAAATTTACATAATGAAGCAATCACAATTATGGTTGAGATAGTCCATTTCCGGTTACGTGTGAGATAGAATGGTTTTCTCAAGTTCGACACTGAACTCCTGCACGAGTAGTTACAAAGCTTCGAACATCTCTGAAGTTTCGCAACAGTAATTAAAGAGATAATATTTGTATTAGCATATTGATTAATTTCTTTTCAAACACATTCTACCACACAGTACCGAAGGCATTCTATCTTTCGGAAACAATGAGATGGCAATTTAGTGTGGTATTACTCGTCAGAACACTTGATTCCTCCCCGAAAAAATGCTGCTAATTCCTTGTCCATGTACTGCACTCTATAAATTAACGAACTAATTACAATTTGCTCAAACGCTTCAAGCGTGCAAGAGAATTCTTGCCATTCTTTTCAAGCAATTAAACTCCACCACTAAGAAAACCGTTAATGTTTCCACATTCATGCGCGCACACACATCCACAGCGGCGAATCGCTAAGCCTCCGAGAAAATGAGCTTTTTCCTGATCATTTCTTGAATCCATTTCCAAAGCCATCGCAAGAAAAATCACACCAAAAGTGGCATTCCAAGCACTTGGCACGCTTTAACACCGCACTCGGCAAAGGAATGCCTTCACGACATTCCGAGCAATTGGATGCATTCGTTACCAGGCGGACGCAAGCGTAGGGAATGGGACAGTGAAACAGATTTCTGCCATTTATGACCGATCTGGTAGTAGAAAATCGGAACAAAATCAATTCCAGCACAGTGGTATTAGCGTTTTCCGTTAGCTCCGGTCGACGTTCGCTCGCCGGAGGGACAAATTCTACCACAGGATGCTGGAAATATCCAATTAAGTGTTATAACCCGAAGAGTAATTAAAACTAAAAGTATCGATTGTCTGAATAATGAAGCGGCTGAAATTTTCCTCAATACGTTGCCCGGCTGGCGAGAGGATCCTATCTCGTGGGTAGCTCTAGTGCTGTGTTTGCTAACGTCTCGTACAGAGGGAAGTTGATTTAACAAAACAAAATGCCGGCCTTATTATCAGATACACAAGTTTGCCAGCGTTCAGAGATCGAACTGGCCTTTCGGAAACACCATCCTTACCACATCAGAGAGTTCGTCGTCGGGAAGCTGCTGAGATGGGAAAATCGATTTCCTGCCATAGGGTTTTTGCCGTTTTCCGGACTCAAGGTTCCTATACTCCAGCCCGTTTAACAAGGTTTCCGGAGATGGACACAGACGGGGGAAAACAGAGAGACTCGGAGTTCCTTTTCTTTCTGCACGATTCGTGACTTTAGCGACCATCTTACTTAATGGCGCACAATAAATAAACAAAACGGGCTCGGCAAACCGTTTGTGTCGTGTCTGAAGCAGCGTTTCCGGGCACCATTACTCGGCGTGATGGCAGCGGAAACCTTCCGGAAAACATGAGAGTGAAGTGCAAACTACCACTCGAGCGTGCAAGTGTAAGTGGGTGGATAGCGCAGCCATTCATCTGCATGCTGAAGGATTGTATCGAACTACCAATGCGGATGAAAGAGAGATGTTTCCGAGAAGGATTAAGGAAAGGGAGCATAAGAAAAATCAATAGTTTTCATAGCAAAAACAATTCTTTGAGAAACATGACGCACACTTGCTGTGCTGTTGACAAAAATAAAAACCTTGAAGGTATTTAAATTTTTTGTTGGTACAGTATTATACTCCTGAAAACACATGTAGCAGAAGAAATTAACAAACTCTGAAGCGCATTAAAAAATGTTCCCGCCAGGGCGGAAGTGAAATATTTTTCAATTAACGCAATTTCGCGCTCGAAACCCATTCCGTGCCCGAGTCCCCGAACGAAGAGTTGGTGGTCGCGAGCTGCGCAGTCGCTGACCTCTTGACACTCGGCAATACAACAGCGCTGATGCCGTGGTTGAACAAACGAGCAGAAGGAACACCACAGTAGCGAAACTGCAATGCCTTCTTGCTGACAACTCTCGTCGGTTCCCATTCCTTCAACGACCCGCTGCAAGAAACTGCTTCACTTTTGGCGACCTCGGTCGCATTAGCAAGGGAAATCAGTCTTAATATGGGGTAATTTCATTACTTTCATACTATTTCTACGGAAAGTTTCCCCCTCCCCGCCGGGTTCCTGCATCTGCGGCAGTATCAAAACCAATTACCCTTGACATCTTCCTTCCCCACCGTGATAGGGTTACGCGTAGGTCGCATTTCTTGTTCGCTCTGTCTTCCACTGTTCGCTTCCCTGGCAAATTAAGTTGCAACCATTTTTACGCAACTACCAAAGAAAAATGCCGAAGTCAACACACGCATAGCCCGGACTGTGGTAACAGCAGGAGAATTACCCGTTTATGCATAACGGGTTAAAGATTTAATTAAAACTATGTTTTTCTCCGGCAAGAATTTTGTTTTAATGGATCGTTGTGAGTGTGATAAAAGTAAATGGTTGATAAAGATTGAAAATGACTGAAAAATGAAAATGGAAAAGCAAAACATGGGGAAACTTTATTTACAGGAATTTATGAAAAACAAATATTCAACTGGAAGATTTGCATGTGACAGTTAAAACATAGAGAAGTCATGCGTATTTATAAAAATGTGTATAAATGTGAATTAAACATGGAACATTACAACTAATAATTACAACAAACAAATCGATTAATTGTTATGTATAGAAGCTAGGAAAGAAAATAACATAATATGCAAAATTAAGAATTATTATCATTACACTGGTTATTATGTTCCGTGTGGTCTTTGAAGCACCATGGTAATTCTTAATAATTAATATATGTATATTGCTGTCAAGATCTAAATGGTCATCTACAAACCACCTCTGTCCGACAAGTGATACATCTTCGAAATTTATCACCTTTTGAGACAGTCTAGCAATTCTAATGCTTCTCGTGAATTAATAAAACAAACCTCAACCGTCACTTTAAAAAAGGCGTCAAATTCAGAACAATTTAAGAGTTTTGAAGCGTTCTTTGAAGCATCACAGCGAACGCTACAAATGAAATAATGTGGAGACGATCCCATTTCCCAAATAATGACAGGCTGATTATAAAAGAGCAAGATTTACGAGTCCCACCGGGTTGATAACGAGACGCACCGAAAAACCACTCATTATGCGCAATTCTTCCGGGGTGGGAGGAAGCTACAAAAAAAAAAAACAAAATAAAATTACCAAATATTCCGCGCGGGACCACCGCCGCGAACAAATCTGTGATCCGTGTGGTCGCCCATAGTCGGGAGCCTGGGTGTGCTGAGACTCATAAAAACGTATGAAAATATACCGTCTCGTAGTGACAGATTGATTGCATGGTCATAAAAAAAGTTTAACCATCTGATCTAAAACCTTGCACAAACATTGAAGATTGTTGTGATGATGTCCTGTGGGGGCACCCGCTCTGGACACTCTGCACACGAGGCACAGTGTAACAGTTACTGGGGTGGAACCACTACGAAACCACTGTGCCATGGAGCAAAAACTGGGACTAACTAGTGCAAAACAAGATGCCTCGTTTTTACTTTTCTCCACGAGTACGATGTTTTGTTTCGTGGGCAAGGATTCGCCTCCATGGATGTGGATCCCATGCTACGTGCCGCCTCCATTACAGTGAACAATAAATTCTTCTATTCTTTGGCACATTTTTCACAATCAAAACAAAAAAGACGTACCATCATATGAAAGCCCATTCCCCATCTATCCCACCACCCCACCTCCCATGCTGACCGTCGTCATCCATCGACACAAGGAAAAATGGCGACAAAAGAAAAACAATGGTCGTAAAAAATAAAATTGTAAGAAAAAATATTCAACGTCATGTTTGATTTACGACTGTCACCTTTTTTTTTGCTTTGTTACTTTCGTGGCAGCTTCCTCTCTATTTTACTCTTCCTCTCTATCTCACTCTGCCCTCTAAAATGTGCCACTCGTTACACAGAGTGTGCCCCATTAACACTACCTTCACCCGGCCACCCTCCCGCTCCACCGCCCAACAATTGCACAGGTGGTGGATGGGTTGGTGGGAAAAATGTCATCACTGCCAAGAGTGCTGATGGTCGGGAAAACTCCAACGCGCACCATCATCATCATCAATTTCGAACGCGAATGAAGGCACAAAACAACAGTGTAGGTAGTGATGGGGTGGTGGGTGGTCTGAGTGTATATATGTGTGTGTGAGGGGAGTGGTTGTGGGAGGATTTAACAACGGTTTCAGCTTCACGGTGGTCCCTAGGGGTCTCCTAAACGGGGGTAACGTCCTTCCTAAGGATAGCGAACACAAAACATCAGAATATGGTTATTTTTGCCATTCAGTGTTGAGCTTTGCAGCAAAACAAAATGCGGAAAGTTTTTCTATACCAACCGGGTCAAGGCTTAAGCTGCAAACAAAACAATATTGATCATTAATTATAAAACTTGTCGGTTTTTGTAAAGATTTAAATTAAAAATACAGAAACAAGCAAAAGCTTTTTTCCAACAGAAATACATTCAGCGATTCTTTTATTGATTATTTGGAGCAAACAAATGAACCAAGTAAAATACTAATTAACTTGAAATAAACTTGATAGGTGAGTACAGAGATAAAGGGTTCAAGCCCATCAACAATCAAAGGGGGATCAAGCCCTTCAACAATCCTCGTCCTGACGGCATTTCACCCTGAGTTTTTATCAATTCAGCAAATGTTCTGTGCATCCTTCTCTTGAAACTATTAAATGCGTCGATTCGTAATTGCCAATTCATCAACATTTGAATGACACTAATTTACAAAAAAGGGTCTAGTTGGATGTTAAAAATTATTGAGGAATAACATCCTTGTGCGCTGGTGCCAAGATACTCGAAATATTTTTCATGATGCGCTGATGTCTTTTTATGAGAAACTATATTTTTGTTGGTCAACATGAGTTCGTCCCTAAAGGTCCGTATCTCTTTCAATGTGTGACTGCATATATCGGAGCTTTGGATTTGGGTTATCAGGTTGTTATGGTATAAACAGACTTTTACGCGCGGTACTGAGGTCGTTCTTCACACGGCAGAACTGAGGATCGAATCCCATCCGGACCGTTGCCCCGTAGAGCGGACTTGAATATCCGACTACGTGCTATGAATAAGTCACGTCGATTGTTAGACTTACAACTGCTGGACTTCAGACGACAAGTTGCTCAGGCTACATTTATTGCTAATCAATCGCATCAAACTTATCAGAACAGCTTAATCTGTATGTCCCCGAAGGAGCCCGACGACCTCGTGCAATATTTAGATTTGACATCTCGAATAACTCTTTTGTGCAAAACATTTAACAAGCTCGTTATATATCGGCGTGTCAACACTCAAAAATAGTATTTTACAAGGATGGAGTAATCTGATGAACAAGTTTGAAGCATTAGGGGGTAAGGGAAAAGGGATTATCGTTCAACGACGAATAGTTGAACTAATAGACAAGAAGTACAAATGATGGAAACACTAACAAAGTTTAGGACACCAAGGATACACGGTATATTTTTTCGATTGTTTCCTGTATTTTTACAACACGTTTTTCGTGAGTCATTTTATAATAATATGTAACTAGTGAAGCATTCCTAGTAATAAATTCCATTCCAGGGACGATCTATATTAAATGCGTATATAAAGAAACATTACCCCTAAAGCATTTCTGTGCAAGAGCGTTTCTTCTTTGTTAAACAAACACCAAAAAGGAAATTCTTCCCTATTCTCCGGGCTGCTGATTCCTTTCCAATGGGTGCTACCAGCCTCGGACATGAGCGTTGCTAGTTGTTAAGCGCGCAGGAGGAGCAAGCACAATAAATCCTGATCCTTGTGATAAAACGTGATGGTAAATATCATCTTTGCCCGATTGTTGGTTTGCTGCATCGAACACCCAGCAAACCAAGTAACCGCCAAGACCAGCAGAGAAATGTAAGTTGTTGTTCAATTAAAACATTTACACGTACCCGTAGTGTCTGGTACAAGTGAAACAGAGCGGACATGGTTTATGTGTGCGTGGCAGTAGGCACGTACCACACACTGGTAACCATTTCGCCACTGGTCTGGACCGGGGTAACCACAATCCACTTTCATACGCTTCCGAACGGTTTTGTTTGTGCACACAAAGTTTTCCTTCCAGGGCGGACCAACCGTTTCCATTGCAACAGAAGATGTTGTAGCTGCCCGACACATGCTTCGTCCCGTTGGATGGGGCAGGTTGGATTGTGTGTGATATGTAATGAAACCTCCATTTTCTTCTCATGATGTTCGTACCGTCGTGCGGTTCTTAGGATGCTGGAAGGTACATGGGTAGGACTAAAAATGGTCTTTGGTTGTTGGTGAGATAAAATTTTCTTCTCTGTTGTTTTAATACACCTAACACCAGCTGTAGCTGTGAAGGTGTACAGTGCCGGGAACTACAGGGGTACCATGTTTTAGGAGACGAATTTGTTGCGAGATACAGCCAGCAACCAGAGGGTGGTGTGTGCATTAGCAAAGACGTTAGCATAAACCAAACCCAAACACTATCCCGAAAGACGAAGTGAAACAGTCATTGCTGCTGGAGTTGGAAGTAAATCGTTTCCTTTGGTAGATGTCTTTTCTTAATTCGAGCAGCGAAAAAGCAGCGGCAAGAAGGCGTTGTTTGCCAAGGGCTAACCATTATCTGATGAGCACGGTAAGGATAAAACCCTTTCCCGCTGTCCAATCAGGAGTAGGACGCTTTGCAAAATGGTAAACATTGCTAACGATTTAATCTTATACTTACACTAGCTGTTGCTAAATGGTTGGAAAATTACATACGCCCACGAGGGTTGGCAGGATTTACGCCTTTGTTAGTAGGTGCCGTGAAAAACCACGGGTAAAACCTTTTGTAAATATAGCCAGGGGTTATCAGTATGATGTTTCTTGTTGGAGAGCGATCGTATAGATCGGCATATGTGCGGAATCAGGTTTCTTAGGAACTTATTCGGCGCATCAACCTCTCACGGTCGAGTATTAACGCCATCGGTCCACCTCAGTTTGGACATACACTCTTTTATCTATATGGATGACTTAAAAGTTCTTTACGCACGAGGTCATTCAGTGCCATTCGAATGATAGCCTGACGGTAGTAAGTTCATCGTGCAACTCATAGAGTTCGTCAATATAGCGGTTTCTCCATGGTCCTTCCACGCACACTGGGCCAAAATTCCTTCTGAGAATCCTTCTTCTGTTGTTCTCCGCTGCTGGTACTACTATAAGTTTGGGGTTTGCCTCGTTAATGTTTAACACGAGGTTTTTTTGCAGCCTTCCAGCTGCTCAGGTGGGCATCTGCTATGTAGAAGAGTCAAAAGACAAAGATGTCTATGCCATCAACATGTGTCACGTATTGAATTGATTTATGGAAGATAAACGCCGAACTATCCATCCCAAAATCACTGCTTTCTCTATAGCAAACATGTAGGCCCATCCCCCTGACATAGGACCTTGATGGAAGTAAAGGCTCTGAGAGTTTTCTATCCGCAATCACTTGGCATGTGACGTTGGTCATTGTCATTCGTACAAGTCTGATAAGCTTGGTCGAGGTTCCAAAAGAACTCATCGCGTCTCACAGTATTATCCTGGGTATGCTATCATATGGACTTTGAAATCTATGAAAAGATAAAGGTGTGTAGCTGCTGCTCCGCCATCTTCGCGCCACAAAAATATGGCGATAACTGGCGATAAGGAGTTCATTAAACTACTAAATTTAGACATTAATGAATCACCTCTTTTTATATTTATCTTGGCAATGAACTTATTTTCACGTAGTGTAAATTTAGACGTAAATACTTCGAGACCAAAAATGCTAATGCATTAGACGCTTTTTCGACTACTAACGCAGCATATGCAACCCGGAGTTATTTGTTGGTGAGTATTTTTTTGGTGCGAATTGGTTTGTTTTGCTCGCGAACAACAACATGTCCTTAATGGACGTGTTTTTCCCGATAGCGCAGGCAAAACCGAAACAAATGCACGGTTCAAAATTCCTGACACCTCAGGGCGCATCTGATCGTCGCGATGGTTGTTCTCGTTATGGAGTCACAACTGCCAGTCAGTGAGCACCAAAACGGTGCGCTTTAGTGGCCCCAGAGGACTAACAAACGTGCGAAGTGGAAGCAAAAAAAAAACACACACACACAAATAAAAACACAAAAAACTGCGTGACCAGACAAAAAACAAGCATATCCCCGAACCGATGAGGTTGGCGAGAGAGCAAAACATTTCGTACCGAGCGTCAGAGACTGGTGAAAATGTTGCTTGTTAAGCCAATAAGAGGATCCTGTTCCGTTGGGTTGTACGGTAGATACAGCGTCAGGCAAAAGTGCACAGTCGCTCCGGGACAACTCACTCTGCTGACGATGCTGTGCATGAGAAATAGTGGCATTGGACACATACCGGGCCCAGGACACTCACGCATACGCTGGGGCAAGGAAAAACCGGTGAGAACATGATAAAAGTCTTGCGCCGAAAACTATACCCCAGTGAGTAAAGTAGCATGAAACATTGATTACTAAGCCGTAAACACATTAAATACTTAGCATGGAGAGGTGTGTTCCGAAAAATGTGTTGCCTAAAAAAAAATGGAAGCGCAGCTTAAAAGGTTGACAATTTTTTTGTCTCCTCGAGATGCATGGGTTTAATTAAAAGCGGCAAAGTTTCTCGCGCTGCAATGAAACATTTTGTGCTTTGGAAAGTTGGTTGAACAATTAGTTTTTAGATATGGTAATCAAATTTATTTAGAAAATTTAACCACGACACCATACCAGCACAACCATCTAAATTCAAATATATTAAAGAGAGTTAAATAAAACAGTTTAGGTAAAAAAAGAGGTAAAATTAAATGTTTTGAAAAATGTGAAAAACTTTCTCATAAACAAATAAAAAAAAATCTTTTGCATGAAATAACAACAGCTTTCGCTGTACAATAGTAAAGGTTACAACAATGATCAACTGATCTATTCGATAAAAATAGCAAACAATAGCTGGTATTAAACATTTCGACAGAAAGTTAGCCAACGTTCACGACAAACTTTACACGGCGGAGCAATCAACCTTAATACCGCCTGATTGAAACAAATTTGTTTTTAAGAAGCTTTTCAGCATAACCAGCTCAAACTGTAAGCCCCCCGCTCGCTCATTTATAGTGCACAAAGCACAACACAATCCACTGCTACAATATGTGCGTTGGGCAAGTGAATGAACCCGGCACAAAATGGAGAAACTTTCGTCGCTAGCGATCGTCTCAATCAACCACAATCCGATGATGATGGCCGCCTGCATACGGTCGCCTTGCGTACTGTGACGCTTTTGTCTGCTTATCGAGTAACAATAGCTAGCCAATGTAACCACCAACCCCCGAAGATGGGAAAGGGGGAGTGTGGGAAAATCAACTTTTCATCGCAAACATCATCAAAATGCAACACCGCCGAGTATTTTGCTCCTGCGGGAAGGAAGAATGAAAAAAGTTTGCCGGACAAGTTTAGAGCCAGTTGCAGTGCAGCAATCTGCTGCAGAAAGTGTATGGGGATTGGAAAAATAGAGAGAGTGCGAGACAAAAAGGTACTACCCCCAATTCATGAAGTACACAGAACCATGAGTATGACCCAGAGAGCTGGTTGGTTTTTATTGCAGTTTAATGTTGTTTTATGATGTGATGGAGTCCCGCAGCAACAGTGGCGCTTTATACCAAGCTTCAGGATGAGTTTGAACACTTTTATACGCTTAAGCACGTTTCGTGATGGTTGTTCAACGGTTTCAGTCGGGTGATTCAATTACAATCAAGCTTAAACAGAATAACATATAAGCAATGCAGGTTGTTTTTGCAGGCATTAGTGATGGAAAAGAAAAAAGAAATTCCCAGGAAAAAGATTTTTTTCTTCATTTTCTTCTGGATCAAACAAACACAAAGAAAAATACTGGAAAATACGTATTCTTGATTGATTTCACGAAAAACACTCCATGACGATCTCATTGAATAGAAATCACTATCGGGTGTGAATCCGTTACGTGGTAAACTTTTTCCTTTCCGCAAGAAGTAGTAAAACCGGGGTAGGCATTTGTATGTGCACGTGTACAATGCCACACCACCACCACGACCACCACCGCCAGGGAGACCGTAAACAGCAGCACCGATAGCGCACACGAATGTTTCCGTTCTGTTTTGGCTGGTTTGTTTTGTTTTTAGTTTTAAGCTTATGTTTCAGACTTTCTCGCCGCTGCTGCTCGCGTCCGCATAAAGCAGCATAAACGACGGGCATCATATCCCCACGCGCATCGTCCCCGTCCGAAAACTATTGTCAATAAATGCGGACACTGCCATGAATAATTCATTGCCGATTTGTACGGCCCGGGAGGATGGTTTGATGTGTCGTCCGTACGTACGATACGGCCGTCCCGGAATGGACGAAACGGAAAGCTGAAGACCCGCTAGATTCCCGCCTTTTTCTCGATATTGCAAAAAAAAAAGAAAAAAAAAGCTCTCCTAAAAGCTGGCCTGACAAAAGTGACGTGACGCCGGAAGCAGCATATTTGCTGTGCAAATTCGAACAGAAAAAAAGAATACAAAATGTGGTTCGTAACCGTTTGGAAAACCTGATAGAAGATGGATGAAAAATCCCAAAAATAAAATCTATTGCAGTTTTCTTGCTGGCCACATGCCAACACGAGCGCTGGAGCTTACGAGCGTTCCACGAAACCGCGGGAGGGGTGGATTGTGCGGGGCAAAAGTTTTCGTGGCTACATACACCTCCAAAAAAACGGGAAAGCTTACGAAATCAAATAATTCAACTAACCGCAACCATAATAGAATGAGCGGAAAGGATCAAACAGAGCGCCCGGAGGAACCGGATTTGCGAATAAAACAAAAAAAAACAAAGAAAAAGTATGGCGTCTGTAAGGTTGGACCACAATTTTTCACTACATTAAAAAATCGAACTCAAAAAACTGGAACCCTGGCGAGGAATCGTTTTTCATGATATGATTACCGCCTTCCCAATACTTCTGTTAATGCTGGGGTAACATCTTAGAGGGAAAGCTCGGCGGAAGAAAGCGCAAAAGGAAACAAAAGGAGTTTGGAGTTCAAATTTCTTTTTGTTGGATGGTGCAAATTTAAAATCATTTCACGATTAAATTCTTCTCCAACCTTTTCTACTAGGATCTTCTTCCTCCATTAGCAAGGAATTGATTTCAAATTTCCGCAAAACTGCTCCGTTTTCTTTTCGTATCATTTATCTAGCTAGTTTTTATGAAACTGCTGAATGGGCCATATAGAAAATGAACCTCAACAAAAAAAGAGAAAAAACACCCAAGATGTTAAGGTGATGAATTGCTCTTTTTGAAAATGGAAGAGACTCTACTCGACACTTTCTACTGTAGTGGCTATTTTTCATCGTATTTATATTTAAGGTTTTTCTTTGCAGGTTTTGCTCAGTTTGTGGTCATTGCTACATGTACGAAAGCGTAACATAAAAACTGCAAGGTGTGAGTATGCTTGTCCGCGGCATCGTTTTGCTTGGTATCGGTAAGTCCTTAGCAATCGTGGCGATTACTTAATGGTGGCTTTTAGTTGTGCTGCCAAGGAAGAAGCTAGAACCGGCGACCGTAGACTAACTGCTGAAGAACACGGTTCTCGCCTAGCGAAGTCGGGATGAAGAATTTTCCCAGTAACAGGAAGGAAGAAGCTCGTTTTTCCACTCGAACTAACCCTTCCAATCCCATGGGCAGCAAAAACGAACCCAAACATGGACAGTCGAGCGGGAAGAGGCTCTCATAGATGAGCAGTAGCCGGAGCGCGCATGAATCTTCGTTCGCCGGGGACTATCTTTCGGAGCAAGATGGAAGGCCGACAACGAAAAAAAAATCTGAAAGAAGCTAGCGAATAAAAAATGGGATACCACCCACCGGGTCCGACGGAAGCCCAGTGCTTCACACAGCAACTAGCTGTGGGACTTGGAGTTTTCCGGCATGCTCGTCCAATGACTACGACAAATACAGACAATCACGCGCACACAACCGAACGCAAACGAACGTTTGCAGGCTGTGAATAATCTTCGGGACCGGAAGGCGCCATTGGAAATAAGAAATTAAAACGAGCATTCGAGCTTTTCCTCCTGGTGGGAGCTGATGCCCAGGGGTCGGAGATATGTTGGAGCGCCGAGTTTAACATTTTGATGCCGAATGCGTCGACTGAGCGATTTCGAGTAAATTTGTTGGGCAGCTCGTCAACGTGTGTGGTGGTGCCCTGGGCGTGAGCCTGACTTGGTACGAGTTTGCCGAGGTCAGCAGAAAATCACGAGCACTGGCATCCGTTTTTGCCCGGCGTGGATCCCGGATCGCAAACAAACAGCAAAAAACAACCTGCGCTGTAGAAGGGTAAAAGGGTTTCCGAGCGTTAAAGGTTTAGACACACACACACACCACTCAGCAATAGCGTTAGCAAACGGAAGGGACCATCCAGCCGTGTGTTTGCCTTTGGGCAAGTCACCTCAATTAAGATGACGGAAAGGCTCGCCCTCCCCCTAAAGTCGTACGCTCGCTCCGGTCAGGTATGAGCACTGTTGCGCTATCGCCCATCCCCAAAGGACCTTTAGCAGTTCAGCAGAACATTTTCGTGATTTCGTGGTGGAAGAGTCAAAAGGAACATCCGCTTTGGTTCATCGAGCAAGCAGTTTCTTTTTTTATTATTTCTGTGGATTCGCTTTCTTCTCTGTGCGCCAATTTGCTACGACCAAAAACGAGACGTAATTTGATTCGGGACCAAAACCCCGTGTCCCTAATCGGCCCTCCCGGAACCCCATCAGCGGGAGGAAAAACACGGTTGCTGCTAGCTCATCATTTCCACTTTTTAAATTTAAAATTTATTCGCACAAGCGCACTCACATACGCTTCCTGGTGGATGGTGGCCGGTTTTTGAACATCACCAAGGATGTGAAGTTCCGTCTCCATTTTGCTGTTCCATTTCCATCCTCAAGGAAATCGAATAAATATTAGACCGGAGGAGCTCAACGAAGCCCGTCCCCGTACGTATATGGTAAGCGAATGGATGGGTTTTTGCATTTAGAATACGAAATTGTATTTTTGCTATCTATTAATTCATTTGCACATTAGATTCCAACGGTCGGGGCAAAACTTCATCGTTGAGCATTGAGTCGGCGTATGTATTTTTCCCGGGTAAGGCCGGTCAACATAACGCGTTTTATTTAAATAACGGAGCGTGGAGTTTGAGAAGCAGGAAGGTGGGTTGGGGTTGGGGTAGTAGTGTGGTGGATAGGGGAAGTTCTTTTTGCTAGCATATTCCATAAACCATTTGCTCTATTTTCCTTCGGGAGTTATTCGCAATCGTCTTTTGTATGGGAAAGTTTTAAGACAACGATGCTATGAAAGTATGCTTGAATAATGAATTTGTGTATAATTTCAAATGCTTCTGTTCATCTGTTATTTTTTGTACGGTGGAATAGCTTTAATGAGGCGATTAATAAGCTTTAGCAAAAAACTTTAACGTAAATGGCTTTCCATGTTATTATGACATCGATTCTTGTATGTATTGTATATATCGTTCGGATCGCTTTAAACGTTAAATAGCCAACAAGGTTGAGAGAACTACAAATTTTCAAATTGCCTATAAACGTGCTTTAAAGAATTCAAGCAAACACCAACTGATGTAAAACACCGATTGCATATACCAACCCATTTATGAAAAGGAATATGATTGTCTGGGTTCTGAATAAAGATGAGGTTCCTTGCTTTTTTATTATTTATGTAACATCTAGGGCAAAACGGTGTACATACGTAAAAGCATAGTAAAACGGTAAAAGAAAGAACTCTTTTAAAGCACAAAAGCAAGATCCGTTCAACCGTAGCCCAGTTTACAATTTATCACACCTTAGTCGTTTTATCTCTTTTACGAAGGTTTTGAGAGAACGGAACGGAAGGAATAGTCTGCTATTACGGAGACCTTCCGTGTTGGAGATAAAAATGATTGTACAGGAAAATATGCTAAACCGTAGAGTTTTATATGCTCCAATAAGATCACATTTTTATGCTTTTAATATTCTATTCGTTAAGGCTCCAGTATTTTACATACTGACACATATTATCCACAGTAGGTGTCTTTTGTTCGTTACTTATGAGTACAGTAAACTCAATTCCAAAATTGTAAAAGGGCTCCACGCAGTTGGTTTGTAAATAATGTGGCATGGAGCAGTTCAGAAAAAGGAGCTTTGAAGCACGCGCGAGGTACAGCACCGTCCTTAGTGAGGATTTCGAGGACAATCTGAGACCAAAGCACATGCTGAACTTTAACACAATGTGCTGAATACTGAATGAATTATCCCTTACAAGTGTATCCCTCTGACGAATACATGCAAAGCGGACCAAGGTTACGTGCTCGATTTAGTGAAAATTACGTAAATGTTGCTCCTCATAACCCAAAAATCCCTTCTGGGTTTTTGTCTCAGGTCAATAGAAAATTATTGAGATTCAACGGAGGATACTGACAGAAAAGATGATAGCACACACACACCCACCCAGCAAGATATCCCAGAGCGAACGAAATCGGCCGGTAGAATTTCTCGCGGGAAACTGTAACTTGATTGGATCGCTTACCAATACACCTGGGGAAACCGAAACGATGCAAGGCGTGTAGGAACACTGCCTCCGAACACCGTCGAAACCGTGCAACAACAAAAAGTCCTCAAAACTGAATCGTGACAGCGCACTCGTGCAAAAGATAAAACGGGCTGGATTTGGCCTAGCATTACGAAACAAGCAAGCGAACAAAATGGAGGAATTTTTTTTCCTGTGTGACTCTTTATCCCGAGTTCCCCGTGTCACTTGGAGCGGCTCGTACCACTCAATTGAACTTACCGGAAAAGATCAAAAAGTTTACCCAAACACCGTTTGATCCTTGCGTAAATCCTCCCCGCAGAGTGGTGCCCCGATGTTCGGCAGCAAATGAGGCTAAGTCGCTTACTTGCACGATTGTTTGCAGCATCACGTCATCGCAAACAACGTGAAGCATCAGCAGCAGTAGCAGCGAGTTCGTTCGAGCTTTGCTCGACACTTCCCCTGAGCATGATGCTGGGAACGATCGCTATATTATAGGTCAGGATTTGTGGTTAAGCACGCGAAACGCTCAGCATTCACCTGGATGAACGACAGAGCTTATGAGGAGGACAGAGAAGATTGCACTACGTGTGTGGCACTATTGAATGCGCTAACCTTATCATTGTCAGTGTCAGGTTTAGTAATGTTGGCGTTTAAATTCGTTGCAGGTTGCGAAACATCGACAAAATGGCAATGATTTTGAAAAACAGTAAACACTCTTAAAAGGGACTCTTTCGATTCTCAACTAGGGAGTAAAAGTTTGCAAAAGCAATAGAAGGAGAAACGGAGTTAAACACCATGACCATTATTATGCTGAAGTGAAACAAATAGCCATTGGTAAGGTCGTGACGCTAGCAAATATTTTTGGAACATTTTTGTCTAACCACAGAGATAGGTTAGCTGCTGCGTGCTGCTGCGATTCGGTATCAATCGAGCAAATCCATTTATTGGGCAAATATTGCTCGCCTCCTGGTAAGGTTCTTCAGAGGATAACGAATGCGCTACACAAGTCAGCGCACTCTAGCTTGTGTTGTGTTTCATAAAAAAAACATGTGAGTGTACGAAGAAACTTGACGGTGTTGTACACTACACACTGATTGCAAAAAGGAACCAAGAGATAACAAGAGAAAAGGAAACTCTACCACAATCTCCTGGCTTTCCCTGCATAGACATGAAACATGGAAAATAAGAATAAACCCGTAAGGCGGAACGTGTCGTTCGTAGTGTGAAGAGAAGCCTTTTTATATTATTTTTTGCTTGGCAGTCATATAACCGAGAAATTGTATGTGTGTGTTTGCAAATTGGTTGTTGAACGAAAGTGAACGAGTGAATGACATTTATTACCAACTGAGTTGGAAGATTTTATCATCACAGATTGGAAATTTCCTAAAGCTTTGCTAGTTTGCAGTTTTCTGTATTTTTCAATACTAACCTTACTGTTTGAACAAGTTTAAATATTTCTGTATACTAAAGTACAAATTTTGCTATGCTTTATTTGCATTGCTCAGCTACAAGTTCCTATCAGACATGCGATTCAGTGTTTAAATTTTAATCAACAAAATTGCTCAAGAACACTTTGCTCGGTAAACGAACAGCAATTCAGCCCCCAGCACTAAGCCCATCCTTGACAAGCGGTTAAAGTTTGTGTTATTACAGTTGAAACAATATTTTCATAGCTCTTCTGCAACTTCCTTCCTACTGCATTCCGATAGCCGGTTTATTCGGCCAATTTCTCCAACGAAAAACTATCGCTAACACACCGAATGGACGAGGCGGGCGGATGTATTGAACAGAGAGAAACTGGGGTGACTTCAGTAGGTCGTAAGAGCTGCCGAAGTACATTTGTATTTGATCGATTGAAGGCGGCATAGACAACATGCTCAAGGTATGAGCCAAATGTTATTCTTTCTAGTTCGACTGCTGTACAGAAAATGACTTGTGCTTTGTTATGGAGTATGACTCTTGAATCAACTAGAAAGAGCAACTTTATGTGGGAGAATCGAAACTTGATCGGAGTACCGTCACGGGCACAAAAGTTGCTTGCAAACCAATAAGGCAGATTAGTATTATGAACCGCAACATTTCCTTACTTGTGAAAGTCCATTGATTAGCATCTCATGAAAGACTTACCTGAAAATAGAATAAATATGAAAATAAAATTATTAGTAAATCCTTGGAGAGAAAAATGATAAGAATGTACAAAATTGAACATAAAAAAGGAAAAACAAATAGAGAAAAAATAAAGTACAAAAGCACACATTTATAGAAAATAGAATATAAAACTATAAAAATTGGAACCATAAATTCAAATAATAAAAAATGCATATAGTACAATAAATGTAATATTTTGCAGTTTTCATATTATTATTTGTTACGAAAACAAATAGACCTTTAGAAAATAATATCTTCCATGCATGAACACAAGAGAATGAAATTGAAATCTATTATGCGTATAATACAGACGTTTTAGTAAATTGAAAGACACAAAGTTAAAGCAAACACCAAGAGCACGTGCGTCAATAACACGGTACACTGCACGCGCTGACAGAAATCAAACTTAGGGCACACATGCCAGAAAGACTCCGGGGACTGAAAATAAGTAACATTTAACGTCAGTAGCGAAAAGCATCCAATCGTGCCGCAATATATTCATTTAACCTCCCGTCGGGAACGCATCGATCTTTTCCGAGACATTTTGCTTGAAAAGAAATATTATTGAGTAAACTTTTACCGTCCCAACTGTTCCCATTTCAACCATCTCATAGCGAGTTCATAGTATTTACCGAACACCATCATCATCATTATCATCATCAACATCCACAATGGACAGTGAATTATTTTCACTACCATCCAGAATGTGGGTATACGGTAGGCTAAAGGTTAACTTTTCCCCGGCAAGCTATCACACGGCTTCATTTACACTGCACCATTGCCGGCCGTTACTAGTTACTGGGAAAAACTTTTTCCCAAAACCCAGAACCCAAAAAGGTCAGTCTAGGTATATTGATACGTACGCTAGCAGGTATGAGAAGACGAGTAATGAAATCTTGGACGAAAAAGTTTCGGTCCGAGTAAAAAGTTCGGCACCCTTCGAAAATACATTGGCCGATCGATAAAGATACATCTTCGGAGACGTCGACGTGGATGAGAGATTTGATTTCAAGCTCGTAAAATTAGGAAGAGAAATGTTAGGTGTTCTTTTTGTTCTCCACCAATCTGTGCTCGAAACGGGCGCCATCCACAGTTTGTGGCGGGAGATAAGGGCGGGAATAGAAGTTGCACGATTTGATATGGGCACCGAAGCCGAGCATCGTAACGGAAGCGTTTGAACTAATTGTAAATTTCGCCAAAGTTTCCCGACTTCCTGTCGTCAACGTCGATCAAACGGAAAAGTTTTGCTCTTGATGAGGAATATTAATTGACGATTTAAAGAAACAGAGCAACGTTGGGATGTGCCTGAGGTAATTTAATACATGTTTATGTGCGCATGATAGTAATCGACAGTGATGTTCCTAAACGAACTATTAAGAACATCGATTGAAAGCAAGTCTAAGCAACGTCTTTGCCGGCACGGTAAGCTAATCAATTTAGAAACGGATTCAAAAATGTCTTCGTCCAGGTCACTCGAAAAAAGAAACTGGAGGAGACAAATGAGTTATGACTTTCTTCGTTAAAATAAATTATGCTAAGTAAATGGGAAGCCATAACAAGACAAATGGCGCTGCTCCAAAGCTGTATAAACAGCGTCCATTATGAGCAACCCCTCGCAGTAATTAAGTTTGTGAGGCTGAGTGCCCAACCGGACGGCAGACGCTGGACGCCAAAATGGTTAACAGTTTTGTATTCTAATTTTTCAAACCAAAAAGGGATAACTAAAAAGAGCTGTCGGATGAGACTAGAACAAAAAAAAAGTTACAGTAATCCTTGCGATGAGTATCATCTGTCATGGTGGACGAAACAAAAACAAACCAACCAGCAGCGCTGAACATTATTTGGCATTCGCGTCAACATCATGAAATGACGGATTAGCATCGCCCGTCAAGGACTCTCGTGGCGTTGGGGTTTTGAAGACGGATGAATTTTGGTGGCACTAAGCTAGATTAGCGAGCAGGCCGGCCCGCACGTTACAAGTGAGCTGGGGAAGGAAAAAGAAACACCGACAACGCATTGGGAGGAAATTGAATTTTTCATCCTCACAATGCACAATTTGTCACGGACTGGGAAATTTGAAGTGGGTCACAAAAAAAACATGGGATACAGGAATTGATATCGCGAAGGGTTGCAGAAAGACAAAGTGATGGTTCAAAGTGGGAAAAAATATGAATACACTTACGCTTGCATAATCAATTGTCTAAAGTGGTTTCATTAATTATTCGATATGTTTTAAATTTTAATAATTTTTCATGTAGTATAATATTTTGATATATTGGACAGTCCAATGATTTGTTGTTGGTAGTTGCGTCGATCTTCACAAGACAAGACAAGACAAGCCGATATCAAAAGTTCATTTGACCATTCTAACTCAATCTCGATACCAAATATGCTTTAATGCTCTGACATTTATTGATTTTTCTGCTTTATCAGGTCGCGTTTGGAGAAGACACGTTTAGAAAAGTTTTTCAGTAATAGATAATTGGATTCATCATAGAGCATCATTATTCTCATCAGAAATATTAAGCCACTCTTCATTACTATCAGAGAAGGCAATCTGCTCAAAAATGGTACCGTCCTCTATGTCCATCATGATTCGATGAATCATGAATGAATCATGATTGATCTTTTGCAAACTGAATGACTTTAAGCTTAAGCTTTAACATTTCTTATTTTAGGGCATTTTTGCACAGTAGAGTCAGGGACAGATTTCAAAATTAATGCGATAGTGAGAATAAAACAAATCTAGTCAATCCCTTTCAATTCATTTAATTACTCAAGGGAGGTTCTGGTTGCGGAAATTCATACTCTTACGTATGAGAAACCCCATATTTCGAAAGCAAAAAAAAGGACAAAAAGGGTCTCTTACACAAGGGAAATTACGATAATGACACTCTACCAGCACCACACGACTCAGAACATAATGATTATCTACTGCCCAAAATTATTCTTTCGCCACCTCGTACCATGCATTAAAAAATCAACAGGATGCAATATCTCTAACGTCGGCCAAGAAATTCCATTCCTAACACGTGTACCGCCCTCCATTTGCTGGCAGTAGTAACGCATGTGTGTATATTTGCACACGAAACTATCTCCGGGCGACCTACAGCGAAGATCACACAGTTTACGCTTATGGCCGCAAAATCGAAAGAAGCTCGGCGGAATTCTAGGGTGGACAAGAAAATGTAAAACCATGCAACTCCTAACACATACAGACACACACTCGTGGTAACAATTTTCCAAACAGAGCAGCATACCGTGGTGAATTTTCTGACCCACCGTTGTAGCTTGTGTATTTCGTTTTTTTTTTGTCGTACCACACATCCAGACCAAGCCAAGGTGTAGCATTTGTGCGAGTGAGAAGATTTCCATCGTTATTTATGATCGTAATAATTTCTCCCCACATGTGGGGTAGCTCTCTGCATCGTGGGGTACCTCCCCCCCCCCCTTTGGCCGTATGGGAAGGTTTTGGGAGGAAAGAATGAAAAGAAAATGTTACACGGAAACACGCACCGCTGCAGGTATTTGGCGTCGCTGCATATTTTCGAGCTTGATCTTTTGCGCGTTGCTCAGTTATTTTTTCCCCTTTATAGAAATATGGAATACCAGAATGCATTTTTCACACGGTACAAGATATCTGACCTAATGGAATTCATCGACATCATATGGTGCTGGCACAAGGTTTCCATGCTTGGAGTGTCATGAGCACTACGCGGGGTACGAAACGTTGATATATGAATAAACGAAATGCACAAATGCTACGTGGAGAGCTTGCTGGGTGATGTACACGCAAGTTACACCGTCGCTACTGTCGCTACTCTTGGTGCGTAATTATTTTTCACCACCACAAACGTGAAAGCCTTGCGGCAGAAATGTTCTTCTGACTACCGTTCGACGGTGACTTAAGGCACGAGTTTCCACCGATTGAAGAAGACTCGGTTTCAAGCGTGTAAATTACACCAAATGATCGCACGCGACAGAGCACCATTGCAACGTAATTTCACCTTTTGACTGCTCGCTCCTTCCTATCAACTGTTGGTGCTGCCCTGCTTCGTTATGGACACTTAGAACCTAGACCAAGCAATGGTTTCCAATGAATCACGACCATTGGCAGAAGTGCGCTACGCCACACTATTATGCCATAGCACATCCCTTTTGGACATCGGAACCACTACGGTCGGTTCACATATCGTTGGAAGCGGTAGGCCATTGTCGAACCTTGGGGGTCGGTGAGGCACACGCCAAAGGTGGAATTAGTTTTGACCTCATGGTGATGTTGCTGATACTGTCGGGGGAGAGGAGTTGCATTCCAAAAGGAACGATGGGCAAGGTGGAACCCATTCCGTTCCTCGTTTTGTTCGTACACTCATTAAGTGTGGTGGTGTTTCTCCAGCTATCAGTGTACAAATAGGTCAGATGCAACAGGAATGCAACAGGAAAGAGCAGCAACCTGCCGGCTGGAAGAAAGTGTTCATTATTTATGACTTCATTTACAAACGAGTGCGGTCTATTTGCTTACGTGCGTGTACCCGACGTCCAAATTCGCAAAGCATGCGAATTCTTAACTAGTTTAAACAAATCCTTGGAAGAAGTATCTCCTTGAAGCCAGAATATTTATATAAAAAAATCTTGTTAGCGATTTGTAGGAACTTTGAATAAAAGCGAGATTTTTTATAGAAATTTACTATTTGTGCTAACATTTACCTTCTAAACGATAATATCTTACTATGCCGACGGGTTGCAAGGGAACGAACAATTCCACAGGATTCGAAGTTAATCCTATCCATTTAACAAACATTCGTTGCTGATATGTGCATGTTGGCTAGAAGCAACATAAGCATTATGTACCTTGCACTCCTGAGGTGCTTCAACGCCACGTAGCTCCTGATGTCACGCCGTGTCCTTAGTTGCCTGCCTGCAGTTAGAACAACGGCATAGAAATTGAATCTATAATAACTGGCACACAGACACAGTGTCCACGTAGAGCGGCACTGGTTCGTTGAGTGTCGTACGATAGCAACAGACACTGTTTCCTGACAACAACTGACGTTGCTCTGTTTTAATGCATCTCGCTGGTTGGATGAAAAAAATCTTCACCTAGTATGTTCAACGGCGAATACCCTGCTAGAAGGATGTACATTTACGAGCGCGATTCACCAATAAAGCAGCAGTATCGTCAGCTGCAAACTGTTATTATAATCGTATCAGACTTGTTATCGGTCGCTCCGTACCATTTGGTCACACAGTGCACGGTACGATCCTGCCAACATGGCGTTTATTGCGTTTAACGAGATACTAGGAGCGAATGGTAAATATTAGTTAGGTGGTACGTATTTTAAAATTACGGCTCGCTATTGGTTCGATGGTCGATAATGCATTTGTGCACGATTTCACACTGATTATGCGAGAAACATGGGACGTGATTGATAGAAATTCGTCAAGAGCTGGAGTCTTTTCCAAATAATAACCTCCCTTGTGGAGAGTTTTGTTTGATGTGGAGCTGCACATTCTGTTTTTAGTATATTAGTATATACTAAGTATATACTTTAGTATATGTTTTAGTTTTAGTATATACTAAAATGATTGTGAAAATGTTGAGATTTTGTTACACTCCCTACGTGCTAGACTTAATTTAATTTCGAAATTTGTTAGCAAGCGGATACGAACGAGGTTCCTCGTTGCCATATAAAATTCTTATACCTTTTCGTAATTTTCTGGTACGTTCTCTGGTGTTTTCTAGGTAAGCAAACCGATGGTTTATTTTAGCACAGAGATCCAATCAGCCCGGGTTTGATCGGTCAGATTCGATAAAGCGCACCATCTCCGTACCAGCTTAACACTGGCACCGTTTAACACTGAGCACGGTGTACGGGATGGTTCGGTTGGCAATGGGACAACCAACGTCAACCCATCACCATTAACGTTGGCGCAGTTGGTCGGCAATTAGCGACGCGAACGATGGACGACTAAATTATCTTCCGGGCCTGTCTTCGATCAACAGAAGCCGATAAGAAAATGGTGCAGCAGCAGAGGCCACTTCTTTTCCATCGCGATTAATTGCTTTAGCAAAAGTGGCCCGGCATCTACGCAGTTCAGTGCTCCGTCCTTGGACAAACTTACGTAAATCTAACATCTTACCAGATGAAATTCTAGGCCACCAGCGGCAACTAAATCGTTCTGCATTGGCTATGAAAGATAATGGCCAGAATCTGCTATGGTCTGAAACAATCAAGTGACAAAAGATTGTGCGTTAGCATTTGGTTGTCCGTCTCTGTGTGTTTTGACAATCCGTATCTGTTGGCGACATTACGAGATCAAACCATAATGTACTACGAAGCGGAGAAAGTCCAGAGGCCAGCAATACGGCCTTCAATTTAATCTGCATATTTGCTCAGCAATGTTATGTAAGAGAGTGTGTTGTGGTATCATCTTTATTCGGCGAATGGAATGTTGGGCAGGGTGTTTTACTTTTTTTCCCTTTTTTGCATTCCTCCATCTAAACGCGTCCCGCTGTCACGCCAAAATCAGTGTGTAAAGCTGCCGGCGGTTTTAAATGTCAAACTGAAAATGCACTATTTGTCGCTCTGGTGCATGTTGTGGCGGATGTCTGCCAAACCGTTTGCAGCCGTCTACCTTCAAATGCATCTTCGTCGCAATCGTTACTCGTGCATTCCGGTAAATCCCCGAGAACTGGTACGACATGGTCTGTCTTTGACGGGGAGGAGTCTTTTTTTTCGGCTGTTGCTTTTGCGAAACCCAGACGCAACAAAACGAACGTCATCAAAGGTAGATACCGGTGTACCGCGGAGTGTACGAGGTGACACTGACAGAAGAAATGTTTGCTCGACAGCTGCACTTTTCACCAACAGGCACCAGGTTTTGTGTATAATACATCTGACTGTCTGGCAGTGAAAGAGCAACCATGTCTGTGTCGTATTTGACGTCAAAAACGAAACTTATTTGAATTCATCCGTTTTTTCATTCATATTAAAACGAAAAGCAAAACAAATAAATAAGGAAAACAATGTGGCCAATGAGAAGTTTTGCTCAAGATTACACTATAAAGTTATTACACAAAACAAAACCTATTTATATAAACTTATTTTCATCAGTGCCATCTGCTAATGCATCATTACTACCTTAGTGCCACGGCTACTGCTCTTACGCCAACTGGCTCAACGTCACACAGTGGAATTGAATTTGTTAAATATATTTGACCTCAAGTTCAATTGAGTTGTTATGAGCCAGACAACACTGGTCCAACGTCAGACTGATGATGTCGTGAGCAGCAATGAGCAAATAGTATTGCCATGCAGAGCTCGAGAGAGCTGCTATACAACGGTGTTGGAAAGCTCGTTAGAAACAGTTCATTGACATGCGGCACAAATGATGCTTTCAAAAGAAGATACATTCAATATATCGTGTCATTTGAAAAGCTGCTATAAAATACATTGAAAAACATCATCAAGCAATGAATTTCCATTATTCCTGCGTTAACTATTATAAAAGTTACAGGAATTTTTCAAAAATTCAAGGCTACGTGTATAATGGAATTCGTCAGATTGGAACAACAGAACAGGTCGCAGGTTTTAAACACATTCTAACCAACGCAGCGTGTTGCAAAAGCTTCAGACCGCGGACTGCAAATGACAAGCTTATTAGAAGTGACATCTGACCCCGGATTGCATTGCCGGGTTTACTGATGCATGGGGCGCGAAGAAGAGAAGCCATCTGAAACCAAAAAGCCATTGGTACGTAAGGGCTAATTAAATGAGACATCTGTCGGATCAAATTTATCGATTGGTGATAGTCTCCCTCTCTGATGTGGTAGGTTATATAAAAACCATTATCCAGATTTTACAAACAGTATGCAAATCGATTTCGAAATATGTTGTAGTATTAAACCGCTGTGGTTTATGAATCAATTAAGGCATTTCAACGATAATAATAATATCACATAATTCGTTCATTAAATATTGGAAAGAGAACTCATGATTTTAATTGCAAAACTACATAGAACTTCGGGTAACTCATATGCTCTTTAGCCCTAGCGAACCCACAGCTGAAGCATATTCTTGCCGGAGTTATAGTTCGCTTCAAGGATGGTTAATCAAATTGCTCGAATCAAATGTCAGTCGTGTTACCATCAGACCTTCTCTCATTACGTTTGGCTTTGCATTGGTAATGAAAGCAACATCTGCTGGTTTTGTGTCGAATTCCAGCATATGACCGGACGTCCTCCTCATAGTTTTGTCACTCCTAATAGAAAGAACCCAAAAAAAGCGAACCAGCACAGCCGTTGCAGCATGTCGAAGTTATCGTGCATACGACACCATCGATGGTTGGTGAGCCTCCTACTCACCCGATGGAAATGATCTGACCGGACCGGAGACAGCAATTCTCGGTTCCACACTCTACCAATTGCGCTCCATTACTCACTTAACGCTGCGAACCGGACGGCAGCAATCATTCAATTTGGCTGGATGGAATGCTGTTGAGCATCGTGTGACGGCATGTGGCTGTGGGTTGCCGTGTGAGTTCGTTTCAATTTGTGGAATTTTGAGATGAAGATAATGATAACAGCAGAAAGCTATAGCAATGTTCTATCGCGAAAGGATTGCACCAGTATGAAGACACTTTTTTAGTTTACATCAATAAAAGTACTTAGAAGAAAGACGTATATGTTGGTTATAAATTACATTGAAAGGACAACAGAATTTATTTTAATTGCTTTACGAACCATTAAAATATATTTACATGTATTCACACAGTGTTTGTTCCATACATTATTAAATAATGTAGAAACTTGATAATTACTGCATGACACAAGCTACTAGCGCAGAACGAACATTAAGAGATGGAACTCTGGCGCTTGTAGAAACACAGAGAACGCTTCCGCAGAAGTGATAAAATCTAATGAGCTCTTGTGAAAACTGATGTCTCTAATTTCCATTCGTCACGAGACTAACGAGAATTGAGTGTGCTAGCGTGTGATGTATTACGGGGCTGCAGAATCATCCCCATTGGCCGGAGGCTTGGGATATGTGCTCGCCTTCTCCGGGTGCCGTTGCTTTACTCGTTAGATTATTAATCGTTTCTTTTACGACATGGTTTTCGTCCATTTTCACACGACTTTATCACGGTTATGGGGCTACTTTACATGAAACAATAGTGAAGAAAAGACAGCAAGAGACTGTTTCAAATCCAGGTGTAGGAAAGTGGTTGTAAGCAACGTACAAACATTAGCACGAAAGATGGGTTAATTAACAGAGAGTGATAGCAAGAGAGAAGGTACGATTTTCGCAGTCCGGAAGCAAAGTCTAGAAAGTCTTGATGTCATCTGTGATGGAACAGTAAATAGAATTACATAAAGCGATCCGATAAGACCAATAAAATGGAGCAAGAATTCCTGACCTGGGCTAATAATGAACAACAAAAAAACTGATTAATGGTTATTAAGTTACATAAAAAGTCAAACTGACACCAGTTTGCCGAAATAGAAAAAGCTCTGTAATGTGAGATGCCGTTAAAGCTTGCGTTAATCACATTTTCAAATGAATTAAACAACGTGCTCTGAAAGTTGCAAACCATTAAACATTACATCTTCATTTCCCCAAGGAATTGGCGTACATCGTGCAGGGAAGTAGTGCACATTAATGTGCTAAAGTAGTTATAAATAATTGATAATAATTGATTGTAAATTATTCAAAGCGCGAACATGACGTTCTCGGTACATTCAAAAGTACCGTCTCCGGAGAGTTCTACCCAGAGGTGCATCCGTATGCATCGTTGCGCCCGACCATCATAGCCCGGGTTTGGTTCTGCCACAAAAAACACATTCCACTCGGTACAGTACACGGGAGGTAAATTTAGCGCCCGGAACGAATTGTGGGAAACCTTACTTTGGAAGAAGAAAAAGCAGACCATATTTGCTACTACACGAAACAAATCACGTAAACCGGTGGTCATTTCTTTCACTTGGGACGGCTTCCAAAACCGTTCCATCCAACCCATCCAAGTCACGTCCCGCTTCGTGTTTCTTGCGTTCCGCAAATGGTAACGTTCTTGAGCGAACGAAATCCGGTAAGATGGTGTTGTATGTGTTTGTTTCTGATCGCAGTACGAGTACGATTCAATCCGAAATCTATTAAATTCACCCCGTGGGAGAAGGCACTTCACTTATCAGTACCAGTACCCAGCTCGCTAGTGCAGTTTAATCACTGACGCAAACCACCGTATAATCCATACACGCATACTACAACGTTACGTTATGGTCACAAAATGAAGCGCAAGCGTTTCAATTGAAATTTAACAAAGAGCGCCAAAACGCAAACACTGCTACATTGTGTGCGCCCCCCGGACACGATTGAAGCACATCTAATTAATTTAGTTTGAATGGAATTCTGACCACGTACGGGATTGATAATAAAATGCACCGACTTCTGCATACCAATGCGCTTCCCGTACGCTTTCTAGTAGCTGATTTTGGATGGTACAGCGAAACAGGGGGTCTCGAAATGTGTTTCTACATAGAACTTTAAGTGTTCTAGTACACCCGAATCAATCGTTACTTATTCGTCTCGATTGAAACGGAAACCAAACCATGAGCTCTTTAAAACGCCGCTAGAAAAATGTGTACAGAAGTCATTTTTCAAATATCCATCATGGCTACATTATCGAGGAGAAGTGCACAGTTCCTTATCAATGCAACACGTAACGGGACCAACGGGATTGAAAAAGGTTTGCCTTATCCTTATATTCACAAAGCAGTACCAGAACTCCCGAGAAGTATATCACAATGTGCATGTGAATTATGGGTCACGTACACGGACGCTAGAGACGTCTGTAAAGGCATCTTCGCGGGAATAACTAGACCTAAAGTTCAGTAACATCAGATAAAACGAGAACTTTCTAACAGTTTTCACATTGTTATTACGATAACTTTAATTCGTGACATATAGGACAATTTTTCTAGCGATTGATTAAAAATAATGGCCCTAAATCAAATGGTTTTAATCAAAATTTAAAAGCTTAATAGAACCATTTCTGACAAACCATCCAGCTTTCGTACATCACGCGGTGGTTCATTAAAATTCTATTAGCATTTGAAACTTCCCAGCAGCGTGGGGCACAGGAAGCTAACCGCTGGAAGTGAAGACAATCAACAACAAATTGATTAAATTCGAAAAGTCATCACTTTGCCAACGGCCAAATTGTATAGAACGTTTGCAGCGGATGTCCACGGAGAAGGAAGATGATGGGAAAAGCAGTAGTGTTAAACTTTGTATGGAACAATTTGACACAATCAATACCCAAGTGATGAAGCTACGTTAAACGGCCGTGACCATCCTTAAAACGAGGGATGGTACTTCGTTTAATACCCATTCCCTCAATGAATGCAACGCTATTATGAATACATTCTGTTTATTTGCACAGGCATTTGGAAAACATAGGTGTCCATTGTGTGTAGGTGGACACCGTTTTCGTCCTCTTCCTTCCGTTACCTATTAATGACAATCATTACATTTAATCGTACTGAGAACGCTGGTACACACTGAAAACCGTTCGACGTGTAATATTTACAAACACCGGCTCGATCATTTGTGCATCATTTCCTTCAACAAGCATACA
Source organism: Anopheles minimus (assembly GCA_000349025.1). Classification (NCBI taxonomy): domain Eukaryota; kingdom Metazoa; phylum Arthropoda; class Insecta; order Diptera; family Culicidae; genus Anopheles; species Anopheles minimus. The sequence goes on along the minus strand of KB663633.1, from coordinate 794,248 downwards.
ATCATGCACCGCGATCGACCAGGATGCTAATGGATGCGTCTGGTTCGCGTCAGTCATGAGGTGCATGAGGGTATAATAACATTGTTGCCACTTTCCAACAGGGAACGATTGGATTTGAGTGACGAATTTTGTTTACCAACCGGGCATAATATATAATTCTAACCCGTCCACCACATGCCTCAGCGTTCGCGCGGGATTGTAGCGGGATCGTTAATGAGCCTGCACAACCGCAATGACGCTGTGTTTGAAATTGTGGAAACGTGAAAGCACTCACTGCATTAGGTGTAATTAGATTTTCGGTCATTGCGTGAAAATTTATCATTTTCAGAATGCGCTAAACGTCGTACCAGTATTGCTGAAGCTCACCGAACTTGGTATACGCGCTGTTCTCATTATGCTCAACAAGCAGGCAACCAGGGTTCACAATACACTGTTAGCAGACCGGTACACAAAAACAACGGCTGAACCGCATCAACCATAATATCCAACGTGTGGCTATTAATTTGACGAGTTAAATAAAGGGAGCGGATTTTATGAACTCCATTCCGGGGTGCCGGTGTAATTTCTGTCGGATGCTTGCAAATACGCCACACATTTTCGCTAAATATCGCCTCCATTTCAATGGACACCGGAGCCGGCCATCGTCTGCACATGGAAACGGTGACGGTTTTTGTGTGCGCATGTGTGTACGGTGACTGCACCGCAAACGAGATCGTTTGTTCCGGTGAAAAATGTAAACGATTTCGAGCTGGTCGTTAAATATTAGTTCTTCCGCTTCCATAACACACGAGAAACTTGTCAGTCTCTGGCCGTCCATACCATACCTTTCTCATTGGGGCGGTTAGCTACCGAGCAGAGTCTTACAGATCCGAATGTTTATTTTAGCTTTTATTGATCTCGTTCATTCGCGAAAACGATTTTGGGTGGGGTTGGTCTCGGCACGAGAGCACGCTATTCGGTAAGCTCACAATATTTTGCCTCCACACCATAGCTAACGTTCAATTCGCACCAGAAGTGGAGAGGAAATTAGCAGTGGAAGTATAAATTTACAATTCGCTCGAAAGGCAATGAAATTTTCCCTTCGATTAATTCTGCTGTTATGCGTTCGAACACGGGGTATTACCGTCCATAAAATTACTGAACCAAGATATCTAACACAGTTTGTGGCGAATATGGATTAGATATGGAAATTGCCTAGCATTTTTGATGCGCATGATTTAATATAATAATTTTAAATTATAATAATCATAACCGTGACAACTGAGCTGGAATTGAAGAATACATTTCGCATTCAAACATTCATGTTTCGAGGTGTTTGATCCAACATTTTTTATGAAAGAAGATATTAAAACATTTCATTTCATTTCAGGAGCAAACGGCCTAGCAATCCCGGTGGTGAAGGTAATAGCGTAGCTAGTCTTCATGAGGCAAGATCGGGGATTGAATCCCATTCCAACCTTTGAGGTGACTATCCATTAAATGGGACCTTCAAGGTGACTATAAATTCAGTGGAAGTGACTATCCAATTGCGTGGTATCAATAAGTAGTATTGAAGAACAACTATACTGACGTTTGAAGTTGACGTTTCAGAATTACAGGTCATCGCATTTGTGTAGCATTATCCCTGGATATGTAGTTCTTCCACTCCAAAACTTACCTACAAGTAGAAAGAGAAAAAAAATAGCATGAAGTTAAAGCGTGTTGAAAGTAAATTTAAAACTATTTCCTGAAACATTTTACGAAACAACGTGGGTGGAATTCAAAGGGAAAGAAAGAGGAAAAACAACAACAAAACAAAAAATATCACAAAACAAAAAGCGAAAAAATCGAAACCATGATGCTCACCGCAAATGCAAATCGGCTATGCAGAAAATTATGATTCCACCGGTGTACGGTATTCGATCAATTCATAAATATGCACAACAAGCCAGTTGAGAATGTCCGGGCACAGGGAACAACGCGGTGTTCCCCTGCAGCGTGCACACAGTAGTGAACCGTGAAATGTACAGAATGTTGTGCAAAAGCGGAACCATTTTCTACCGATAGCGACATCTCAACCCTGGTCCGGAGAGAAAAATCTATCCCGAGCTCAAAAGCAAAGATAACTTCTTATACAGGCACCGAAAGGTGAAGTTTTCCATCATCGCTTCTAAAGTATTGCTCAACTGGGGACGAAACTGGGAGGCGAAAGACGACGAAGAGGGTAAATAACTTTTCCCTGTGACCCATCATAAATAAATGGGTATCCGCGCGAACCGAGCAGCAGTAACGACGACAAAGGACATTGAAGTGTGAAGGATTTCGTTGAAGGTAGTTTGTTGCGGTATCCAATTTTTATGAGCTTATACCGGCGGCCGGGACAGTTGAAGAAGTTTTACCGACCGACCTTTTGCTCGCTGCTGATTCAATCGTGGCAGCAGCAGAAGGAAAAAAAAAGTGTTGCTAGCAAAGTTTCACGTAAGCCAAACTATCTGCTGAGTGCAACTAAACCGTAACTTCATGCGAAGTAAATCTTGAGCGCTGAGCGTGTAAATTTCAAAATTATGCACCTCCTCGCAGCAAAATAGCTCCCGGTGGATGGAAGTTTTTCGGGGGTTGGGTAAAAAGGGACACATGAATGATGAAACATGTTGTTTTGTATGTTAGAACATGTATTGTTTGCCCGACCTGCTGAACTGAACACACGCAACTGTTTGTAACATCCACAGATACCCATGAATGATTTGTTTTATAAAGGTAATAAAATTATTTACGATAGTGAGCAACACCAATAAAGATGTAGAAGATTATTTTTTGCCGAAATATCACTTAATTTATTTTCAACATATTTATGTGAAATATTTTAGGAGTAGCATATTTTCCCAACATTACAAACAATACGATTCGAGTATGTAATCTTTTAATTACGAAAACTGTTGAATAATAAAACGTAATTGAAAAACGTTTCGCGTTCACCTGGTTGTTTAGCCAGTATGTATAGTTTCCCACCGGGAACATTTTCACAACGGTAATTCGGTTGCTCTTTTCATTCTTCCATCATACAGCTCCCTGCGAAGAAGTTCGCCTGGTAGCACGTTTGAACTCAAAAACCAAGCATATTTACCAACTACTAAATGAAAAAGAACTTCACGCCGTCGGCATGCCAACGTTGCGCGGATCTTCATAAAATTCTACGCATTCTATCGTGTAGAACACACAGATGAACTTTCTGCTAGGCGTTTTGCAATCATCGCTGCTATTCATTGCACCATACCATTATGCAAGCAGTTATAAAGTTGCATCAGGTTCGTCGATCTTATTTCATAAAACGGTGGATTAGGGGAAGCCAACATGTGTTATGTCGTTAACATCTTTCGAAACGTGGAAATTACCATCGAACGGTTCGATGTGTTCAAATGGAAATTTAAAAAGAAATTATATACTTGGAAGGAAGAAATTAAATGGCACCAAGAAGATCCAGAACTTTTCCAGAAATTAAATGGAACCAAGAAGATCCAACTTAGAAAACTAACTGCACAAAAGTGATATGAACAATTAAAATATTCGTAAAAAATTCATCTACGAATAAATTTTTAACTGTTTCTGGCATAGTAAGGGAATGTAATCATCGTCTGTTATTCTTTTTTTATCACCACATACTTTATTACGGTAGTTTTTTGCGATTCTACTGTTCATTTTCCTTATCATCATCTATTTTCTCTTATTGACACGTTTTGTGATGTTCTAAATTGAGATTAGTCCGAAAACAACACCAAACAACATGCAAAGACGAATAATTGCAATTGACAAAGATTATGTGCGAAACATGAAATCCCTTGATGTATATTGTATCATGTATTATAAAGTCGTGCAAAAGGCACAAATTATGCGAACATTGTATTTAACTATCTCTTCAGAATTGCAAGGAAACCCACTAAACGAATGGGCATATAGTATTGTGACGCACTATATAAAAATAGAACGAAACAAATTTTGGACGTGACAAATATGTGAATAAATAAAAGCAAATACAAAACCTTAAACGGATGAAGATTTGGGGTAAATAAGTTCCGTGAACCTTATTTCTTGTCTAGGTTGAGATCATCCTGTTAAAAAATCCTGCAAAGGGGTTTAAGTACTACAACATAAGGAATTTAAATTGAAGTGCATAAAGTGCTAAAAATCACGTAATTTCTTTGGATACATTTCGTGACACAGAATCTGTGATAAATTTAAATTTGAACAAAGCGATAACGAGTACAGATCCTTGGTATTCCAAAACCAGAAGAAAACAACGTCACATTTAGAGACTGTGGTGTCCCACATGCCCGCAAGGGGTGTATGGAAATTCGATACTCCATTATTTAGTGGGGACGCACGTCGATAACAAGCAGCCGAGCAGCTCCATCTTCTATGTTTTTTTTCGGATTGCTTTTAACATCGTCTTCGATAATGGATTACAGGGACCATGAAGCAGTGACGAGGTTGTTGCCCTACCTTCATTTTGTATAGCTCTATTCTTTTTTAATCCCATCACACTGTTATGATTGCACTCTTCTAAGCTAAATAGCATGATTTTGGGAGACCGAGCTGACAACACCTGACTCTTCCACACATTCGGTGCTTTGAAATCCAGCCAGCGATAGCATCAACGTACATCGGTGTCTTATAATGAGATTTCCTGTGACGATCCGAAACGAACAAGGGAGACCGCTCGCAGTTTATCGCCCATCAATTACGCTCTTTCGAGGTTATCCTTCCTTATCTGCTCACCGGGAGGGAGCTAGGAAAGAGACACCGTCTCTTCTTTTCTACTTTAAGCAACCTGCTTAGCTCGCTGGGTACGTTTGTCTAGCTTCATCTTGTTAAAGTGAAATTTTATGAGGCGTATAAATACATAACATCAACGGTTTTGTGTGTTGGTAACTCTAGCATGGTATTCATTCATCCAATTTCCCATTATAAATACACAACACGATTCTGAAAGATCGATGACACAACTGGTTTGGTACAATATAATGAGTAGCTTCGTGGACGTCCGTATTATTTGCTTCGTATTGAAAGGAAAGTGATAAACGTTCCATCTAACCACAGGCACCATCACGCACATGACACATTGGATGCTCGCGTTTTCTACACTGCTCTTCTGTACACACCTGCATATATTAACGCGACCACATCTCTAAACCAACGATTTGCGGTGTCGTAAAGATGACAAGAAGTGAAAAGCATAAACCAGAGCTGCCCTGTGCCGCAAAGCCCGGGCGGCTCGTTTGCAATGGTGAAAAATTATTAACCCGCCCATGATCTCCCCCGGCTTTCGCACAAGCCTAATGGAGATCTTCTCTTGCTGTGTGTGCCTCCGGGATCAATCGATCTTTCTATTGCTTCGGGAGTGGTTTGGTTTAACCGGTTTTTACTTTGCCGGTGGCCATCAGTTTGTTGGACCCCGCCTTTTCTACACAAGTTTGCGTGATTTTGTGCTCCGTGACAGGTTTAGCAAACTTGAGCTGTTTCAGGCATTAGAAATGAATTCACGCAAAATCGACAATAATGGATTGTATCCAAGGTCCACAACATGCGAAAGGTGAATATACGATAAACATTTAACATAAACATACGATTATTAATTCATCCGTTTGAAAGAATGTTTCGCAACCAAATATCCAGCATAATTTAGCAGAACGTGAACAGCACAATGATTTTAATGTCCGATAAACATGACATTTAAATTACTAGCGTTGCCTAACGTCGATAAGAAAGGCAATAAGAACGTTTGGCCAAATTAAAATAACATAAAACTTTTGGCATGTTGGCGATTTTATGTTTCAGAATGTAAGCTTTTTAGTATGTGATGGTAAAAACATAAAATTGTTATTACATATTGACGTAGGCAATTGTTTCTACTTTATTCATCTAGCGTATTTGCTATTCTCCGTCTTTGTGAGAAAAATTAACTGAAACTGTTAACTTATCTTCGAAACATTTCAGCGCATGATAGGATTCTTTTGGAAGATTTCTCCAGAAATGAAGCTTCTATGAGTTTTCTGGTTCTTTCTTTCAATATTATTTTTTCCGGATACTCAGAACGATACGCCAAAACTCATATTGGGTACAATTCACTAAGAAAACCCAGGCAAAATAAAGCAAACAACAATAAGACGCACAGTCTTGAAAAGGACCTCAGCAAGCCCTCCGGGGAAGGTAAAACAAAAACAACCCAAGCTATATTATCTCATCAGCCGGCAAAACCTGCCAAAGACACTACCAAACACCGAGAGCGCGGAAAAAAGGATAAACAAAATAATCAAAAGACGACGCACCCGCGGGCAAAGGAAGGCGTCAGGCGGGAAAAAATTAGACGGATATATTTCCATAATAAATGCAGCCCAGGCACCAGCGCCGTTAAGTGGAATCACAGTAAGAAGACGATTAATTTTGCCTCGCTTTTTCGAGCCCCTAGTGACGAGCTAGGGTCTGGCAATTGACTTCTTGTACTGCGGCAGTAACTAGAAGGAGCGAGAGATTGTTATGCTGCACCAGCAGCAGCTTACCAATATGCAAACGAACAAAAATATGAAAGTTCACAAGCCAGCCCTGTCTTCGACGCAATTGCTTCCTTTCATGAGTTTCCATCTGGAATGAGATTTTCCAGCAGAAGCGAAATGCTGCGTAATACAACCGTTGCCCGTAATTGTGACTTTGAAATTGAATTTTATATTAGATGGTTAAATTGTTCCACACACGTGTGAAGAGTGGTGCCCAGACGCCATAATGTAGACGACTTTTATGCGCGTGCATAAACACATCTCGATAATACGAGTGGAAAATTGCATTCAAGTTTGATCACCTTGCGTCATATCGCTACTCGGTTTGTACATTGCCACTAATAATCAGCGACGGTTATGACGGCACTCAGCCACATCACATACCAGGGGCCAAGCCAATGGCAAGATGTGCTTTGATACCGAGCGAGCATATCATAGTACCAAGCACAAAAACCATGAAGCTAAACTGCTACTTGTTAGCCAGTCTGAACTTACAAGCAAAAAAAACGACAGATATCCAATCCCAAATCTTCACCCGCAAAAACCATTCCAATAAAAAAAACCCCAATCCCCCCAAGAAAGGAGACAAATAATATGCTTTGATCAATATCCGCAGCGAAGATGCGGGACTACACGCTTAAGCTTTGCCAAGGCGACTGCACAGGGCAACAACATCTTTTCGATCGTGCCTGCGGTCGTTTATTTCATTCTGCTAGCAATCAAGCGCGACACGAGACACTTTGAATATAGATTACTCAATTTTCTGGATTTTCCCTCCGGTTTGTGCGACGAAGAAATAGCAAAAAATAAGACGAGTTTGGTGTTGATAATGATGTTGACGACGGTGGCTTACTGATGGATGTTGTAACGTTCTACACAACAACAGTGCTTTCGATATACATCAATACACAAATGTGGTGATTTTTTGAATCTTGTAAAAAAGATTATCCACTGCTCAAATTTTGCAATCAATCGCGAAGAGAGTTTGCAAATTGATATAAATGATGGAACAAATTAAAAAGTTTCTTTGAGTATTATAAAGTTTGTTTATATATTTACACATTACCACCTAAACTATGCAATTCGTTTCGAAATCAACCGAATCCCTTTCAAAGGTATCAATTTTCCAAGCACGCCCGAGCTCCATGGTCAAGACTTTGGCGACCCGAGACTATGGTCGAGTGACTAAGCGGTACGATCGAACCTGAGGTAAGGTAGACCAAACGGTATCAACGTCCATTTCTAGAAGTGCCAAATTGATGGAAAACAGATGCGCATCCGTTACGTTCCGGGCAAACCGATTGAGAGCAATCTAGTTAAGACTTTCTAGGCCATCTAAATAAACCCCTCTTAAAGACGTTCGAGACGTAGCTATTGGCCGCACCGGAGTGTGTATGCGGCAAAGAGACGAATCGACCCAATTTTCATGCTTTTATTTTTTGGTAACAAGAACGGGTCGCTTATTTAGCCGGAAATTGATGAAGCGTAGTTTGCGGCCCGGCACCGATTCCTGATACCTCCACTCGTATCAGTATGGAAAAGATCCTAGTTGGAGGCGTTTTCTTAGAATAGGGAAAGTCTTAAGTCAAAAACGTTTCAATAGAAATCACCATGGACCACTCGTGTCAAGGTTTCGGAGTAAATGACTCCATTAGAGTCTTTCAAGGATAGACGAAGAGTGTGCCAGAGCGGCAAATGGATGAGTTCCTCTCAATTGTTACCCAATCGTTGTAATGGTTACATAAACCAAGATGATATTTTACAACAAAAATTGGCACAACATGTAATCGATACGCACCGAATGGAGCTGACACCATAATTTATCTTTCTGTCGCAGGGAAGCTTAGATTTCCCAACTGAACAAATGCGATTTCTCCGATTTCTGAGTGTGTGTCACAACAGGCACGTGTTACTCGTCGGTCGATAATAAATGATAAGAAGCGCATAGAAACTGATAAGAATTTGTTACCAGTTTCACCACGGAAAGAATTGAAATCAAATTTATATGTGAAATAAAATGAAAAAAGTTCTTTGTTCGAAAAAGCGCGTTGGAGTACGAAATATGCGAAGAAAATTAAATTTCATCCAGACAAGAAAAATGAAATTTTCCATTCATCTTTTTTCTAGTCCCTATCCGACAATCGACACATTGCTAGCAAAAAGCAACTTTGGATTTAAATTTGACGAACTCCACATCATTGTTATGCGGTTTGTGATGCAAAATGTCAATAGCATGGGTACAACAACGAATCTTACAGATTTTCTTCCACAGCCTGAACATATGCCCCGCAAACCAGCACGATTGTAATCGATCTCCACAGGGAATCGTACCATGTCAAACACAGTATCCTTCCGCGACGATTCGCAGAGTTATGACAAGAAAAGTAAAGTGAAAAAAAACAACCTTCCTGGTTCCGCTGTTTTCTCGGAGCATTCCACACGATTCACGGTTTTACTGTGCGAGAAATGATTCTCATTTGCATGATATATTCCCCAGCAGCAACCGGATGGGGAGCAATATGCATTTGATTGTGGAGATGTCCCGGGAGGAAATGCGCACCAATGATGACAATCACGAGAGCAGCATACACTTCTTTCCAAGAGTACGAGGCACGGCGTTTTACCCACATCAAAGCATCCGCGAATCGGCCCAGATTGCACACAAAGACCTCTAGCTGACTGCCGCGTGTTCTGCATAACTCCCGCAGGACTGCACGTCGGAAGAAGCAAATTTCATTCCTGATGATGGAATTTCTTCCTTTCGTACCTGGCGCGTCAACGATCGATGTTCAAACTGCTTCACTTAATGGTTGGAACCGGGGGAGAGACTTGTGGATGTGGGGCGCGACGCGGGACAAATGATGGAAATCAGGTTTGACACATGAGTTGTGGACATGTGGTGTGACAGCAGGGTAAAATCATTAGACGCGTAAATTGAACATAAGCAGATGTTTTGACCTTCCATGACACCTGTGTGACTCGATATCATTCATGTTCGGAGTGAAAGCGCGTGTGACGTCTTGTATCATCAGTTAGTTTACATGAATGGATTAAGCATTACATATGGACAGGTGTTGTGGAATTAGGGAATGATTGAGCTTTTTTGGAAGACAGTGATAAACTGCGGTGTTTATAGTCTTGAGGTTAATACATCTAAGCAATTGAGTGGTCCGATGGCCGAGGGAATAGTAGCACCGGTCTTAAACGGCAGGACCCGGGTTCGAATCTCATCTGGACCGTTCCCCCGTAGTGAGGAATGACTATCAAACTTACGTGGTTGCAAAGAGGCCTAGTAAACCAGCATTATTGACAGAGACATGACCGAGTAGGGATTGTTACGCCAAAGAAGAAGAAGAAGTATTTATTAAAAGCAACGAATAAAATATGAATTCTTCATACAACAATGCTCTTTAGAATTATGTCCTATAATACCCTAAAACCCACTATGAAACATAAGACTGCAGCAATTCTCAGATGTGAGGCACCAAAAAGGGGGCTCCACGAGGTTTCGTTTATTGAAAGGAGACGTCTTTCGTTGCTCTTTTTTCCTTGTTTTACACTTCCCTAAACGTTCACAACTAGCAGCTTCTTCATGAACATCAACCAATTGCTAGCATCAAACATAAAAAAAACACCAGTCTGCATGGTGAGTTGTGACGAACGTCTCAAGAGGTCTCCAAAGAAAGAGATCGAGCAAAGTGAAAATTTTTGCCCTTATGCATATTTTCCTTCCCCTTGATCCTGTCCCTGCACCATGTGTGTGTGAGCCGTGGATGAGTTTTTATTTCAGGAACCTTATTCCCAGAAAACAGAACGCGCTGCAGTCGACGACGACGGTTAAAGCGTTAAGGTATAAAGGTTTTTCCCTATATCACCGCATCTCGGGCGTTGTTTGACGGTGGCACATAAAATAACGTCAACCGTGCGGCGGGTAGACTTTCGGCAGTGTAAAAGCGAAAAAAGGAAAGCAACAACTACAACGACCAACACAGCGGCAGCATAATGGCGGAACACGCTGCCGTAAGCGAGCATCATATGCAGGAAATGCTGTGTTTTCGGTCGTAGCCAGAGGATGATGCTATATTCCAGAGCATTTTCGAATGCAGGGAATAAGCGACCGACCTTACACCGACCACGGTGGGGGTTCAAGTTATGATGGGTTGGAAGTGAACATGTTGACACCACATGGGACATTTCTTTTCCTCTTCTTTGCTCATGCTTTTTTTTCTTCCACTCAACAACACGCTAAGCGAGGCGGGCGTGAACCAGTCACCGACGAATGTGAATCGAACCCGTCGAGGTCGAATCAGCGAAATATGCATACAACGGTTTGGGACCACACATATGCTTGAAGGGAAGATGTATGCTTATTCCAGCTGCTCATTTTTAGCTTATTTCTTTTTCAGACCGGGGAAAAAAACCCCGTAAGCGGATAGTGTCGTCATTCCTAAAAGCATTTAACAGGCAGAGCAGCGAACGTTTTAAAATCGAAGTTAGAACAGAATGGTTTTTGTCTCTCTGCTTGGTGTGTTTCTTTGCTCGGGAATGTTGCTTGCATGCATGTGTGTGTGCAGAGGGTTGATGCACACGCTATAAACAAAGAAAACCCGAACAATAAACCAATGAAGATGCATACAGGCTGCTTCATCGGCTTGATAACACAACGCATGAAAAGGACGAGCATCGTTTTGAGCCGATCTTCTCTGGAAGATTTTTATGAGGCTCCCAAAAACCTGACCGATAATTTAGAATGAGCGTTCCCAAAGTAAAAACAAAGAAAACATAAAATAAATTTTGTTTCTTCTCTCGCTTTGAGTGGTTATTGCATTTAAAACCAGTTCACATATGGGACCATTTGTGTGATCGTTGGAAGTTGAGCCTCTCTAAAGCTAAAACAATATAAAAATTTAAAATATTTAATTCAATTAGTAGAAGACATTAACCTCCCATGAGCAGACGGATCAATCAAAGCACAAAGCACGATGATTTCGTTCATAAATGGACACATACGAAATGAACCAAGCCTTTCTATGGAAACTGTGTTCTACCGGTTGGCACGTGATATGAATTTGATTGTAGGTTATTATCTTACGTCGACGGTTATTCGTGTGGTTTGATTTCACGGCCATTTCGACGGACGATTATAAAATTAATTCCAAGCAAAGATTAGTCTTTCTTCCAGGAATAAAGGTATGGTTTCAATGAAGCTTAGCAATTATGAGGAATGCAAAGAATCATATAGAAAAGAACTGCAATTTTGGAAAAGTTATTGTTAATTAGTTTTTAACTCTCAATTTCGTTAGTAACAGGCTAAATTTTTATCACATGATATTTGAATTCAATTTTAAATTTATTTTTTTTCTTGAAAATTATGAAACATTAAAAAGAATTAAAAGAATTGAATTTGTGAAAATTTCAAATGGAGTATTTTAGGAGCTGAATAATTAATGAGAATAGTATTTTGATATATATATAGGATATTTGATACTCTACTGCTCATTAATAATTCGGAATCATCTTTCTATAAAATAATATGGAAGCAATTATTTTCGGAGCAAAACTATCCAAATTAAACACCATCTTATCAGAACTTCGAAAAAGTTCCAGTCAGAAGACATCGCCAGTGGTGAGTGTTGTGTCAAGTTTGCGTAATTATAATCAACAAAATCGTTTGTGCACGATAAACGAATTCTTCACGCTTTAGGTTGAATTGGAAGAAAGTCGCCTTAAAAGGTACAACTCCAAATAGCAGATATATCTTCAGCCATAACGAGATGTACTGCTGTAATTTGCCTGTTTTCATTCAACATCGTTAAGAAAAGGGTAAATAAAAACTTTTCCCTCCATCGCTTCCATCGCCGGTAGCGGATAACTGAAAAGACACCATGATGACTTCATCATTTCAAGGGCGCGAGTTTGCACAAAGTAAAAAAAAACATCCACATAAACTTTTATTTAGCAACAGCACAGAAGATCTGGCAACTTCCCTAAAAATAAAAGCTACGAAAAGCGGTGGATAGCTCAAAGAAATGCGGAACAGTAAAAAACAACAATCTTTCCAATTATCTCAACGCGTTAATTCATCTTTTCTAAATAGCTAAATCAAGATACTTTCACACCGCGAACGTTGTGATTTGTAAAATGGTTTTATAAAAAAAAGTGTAATAAAAACAAAAAAGAGTCATAATAATAACCTTCCTTGTCTTTTGCCAGCAGACCCAAATAAGGAACGAGCTTTGTCGGGGCACTCTGGCAGAGTCTGCAAGTACAACTGTGGTGTGAAAATTATACTAATCTCATCCGCCGCACAAAACTTTACCAGACAACCCATCACAACACAGGCAGGCAGGTTTAGAGATGGTACCATCTTCCATCCACATACACATCCCATTATCCAAAGTTTTGCATTTGTACTGCGCGTTGCGCTTACAGCAACACCGCGTACCGAGCGGTGTGTTGTTTCTTCCGAAAAAGTAATTTGTAACGATGTCAGAAATGTGTTTATGCTCTCGTCGCATTCTTATCAAGCGGACAGAAAACAGGGAGCAACCGAATTTTCCTTGCACGGTAGGTTATGGGAGTACGAAGCAGGCAGCCGTGCTTAATGTAAATGGATGATCATCACTTCACGTGCTGGAAAGATAAATGTAAACTCATTTGCTTTTCCTTCTGTATTAGTGTGTAATAAATTCTGCTAACTGCAAGCAAGATTTCACGCACGGAACTTGATTTTATTATCCTTAAATTATGATGACGATTAATGACGCATTTGAAACTCTCCACAGCGTGTGTCAACGGAGCGCGCTACAACACACAGAAAAACAAAAGGATTTCCATATCCTTCTACATTTCAACATCATTCATCACAGAGAATGTAAAAAAGCGTGTTTTGGCGCTCATAAAGAAGCGAAAAAAAATTAAACATCTTACTTCTGTTAAGCCCACGTTACACGCAAATGGCAATGTCTTCATTATGGCCGTATGTTGCTCCGAAACAACCTGGCGTACTCCCCCCATCCCGTTTGTGTCCACCATGTTTTTCTCACGGGTTGCCATTATTTCCCACGCCTTTCAAACATTGCATTACCGGTTTGCGAGTTCTGGTGCGCTCGAAAGGGAGTGTGTTGTCGCGTGACAGTAAATGCCGCTCCATGTGCTGCACAGCAAACGAAAGTGCGACGTTGGCGGGAAATGTGTTGGGGCCTGCTGTCCTGTTTGCGCACCGGGAGTGTATTATCAAATTTATCTACGCCGCACGACGAACACGAGCAAATATTTGGCCCCGGTGGTTGTTTGCACGCGTGAGCGCGTACAAGTATCAAACGCCGTTAAGACCCCTCGATGATAATTTGATGATACACGGGTGAAGGGCCAAACAGCAAACAGGTGTGAAGATACGGCCCTTCACGCTGGATGTCGCGTGCCACGAGCAAACGAGCAGAGGTGTCAAAGCAAACAATGAAAAGTCGCTCTAATAAAAGTAAAACATTACACCGTACCGAGATAAATGCGACACGAGGACGATGTATAAATAGCTAAATGACACAAAAAAAAGTGAGCCACGGGCAAACACCAATGTAGAAGAAATTCTAGGAGGATTTCTTGAGAAAAAGTTCTTCCATTCTATTGTAGTTTTTTGCTGCTTCTTTTCGCTGTTGTAGATATCCCAAAGGTAATCAAAAAACAAAAACGTGTTAATGAAGCACGCAAATAGATAAACAACATAAGTGAAATAACAAACATCAAGAGCGGGAAGCCCGAATTACCCTTAGTGGACTGTAACAAGCAGCGCATCGCATCATCTAATCTACAACCGTGATATTATGTTTTGGTTGGTAATTGGATACCGTAGGACAACAAACACGAAACGTAACACAAAAAAACTTTATGCATTACCGTACCTATCATTACCTTCTACCTTAGGCTTAGACCACCCGTAGAAGAAACGTACAACGGTAGCTGAAAGGAGCATCGCCCACAGCGGTTATTCCAGGCTAATCGTGCCCAATCATTGCCGATCGATCGCTCTTTATTGACGGTAACGGTAGGGTGTATGCAATGGAAGTAGCAATGGCAGGTCCACTGCTAATGATTATTGAAATCGAAACGCTCAATTATTCGACCCTCTTCAGCTAGTTTTGTTGTTTTTTGCTACTGTCTATGGAATGATAGAACATGCTTCACACATATAATAGACATCTTCATTATTGAAACGGAATCATATGGAGTCGTAAGTGGAAAGGAAAAAAAAATTGTTTTGTGTTGTATGACAGTTCTAGACTTTTTTTTATCGCGTAGCAGGATAGTCTGTCCTTGCTACCGGGGTTTGGTTCGAATGGGGCTTGGTCCCAATCTGTCTTGTGAGAGACCACTACACCACCGAGCTGCCCCGAAATTGAAGATTCATGATTCAACGGAAATTTGTGAAACATAATGATCTTAATTTTATGGCACTTTCTTTGTATGTGATGTTTTGTTTAGAGTTCTGGTAATATTCGAATTGAAAATTACAATTTCAAGAAATAGACGAAATCAAGGTAGGTTTGAAAGTAGAACACCACAGGAGCGTTCGAGAGTCTCATCAAGCTAGCGTCTTAAATTGTTGAGTAGGTAAGTGGACAACTCCCACAGAAAGTGTAACTACAGAAATGCTAGCAGAATTTTCCCAAGAGCATCCACCTGCAGAGTGGCTTTTATTTCCAACATTTCACTCTGTCATTGACAGTAAAGTGATGTTGATAAGACCAACTTTTTCAAGTATTCAAGCTCTGTTTACCTTGACACTAGCTTCAACGATATCGGCTGCAAAGGAATGCTACTGCAACATGTTTACTCCGGATGTAAATTAAAAGCTGTAAAGTGAACTTCATAGTTTCATTGCTTTTAACCTTGAGTTGTTTGTTTTTTTTTTTTGTGCCAAGTGCCGAGAACAAGGGTCAACAGTTGAATGGGTGTTGGATGGTTACTCTGCTGTTGTAGAGAAATTATGCAAAACGAGCGGAGGTACATCAATGACCGTTTTGATGTTTGCTGTTATCATCTACAGAATTCATGGCGATAACAAATTGTTTTTTTTTATATTAAAATAGCAAGTTCGATGTCTAAATAAATTTGTAATGTCTGATCCTCCACTTGGAATATATGGATGAGGAGAGGAAATATAAAAAAAATTGGTGTAAAACATTCATACTCAACTTCCTCCAGAGATCTGAATATAGTTCTACAAATTTAACAACTGAGCGATCGATTATTCGTCTTATTTGTGATATCTGATTTTTGCGTAATATTATGAGATTAGAAACAGAAACAATAATAAAGTATACCAACATGAATGCAAAGATGCTATGTGTGACAGTTGTGCTATTAAAAGTGTATAAATTGCTTCAAGCAACAACGAAGATACACTGCGATGTCATGTGATATATCGCTAGTATTGCACAACGTCGTGACCAAAGGCTAAAACTACTACTTTCTCTCCACGTAGTGTAACATTCGATAAGAATAAAATGACACATGGAACTAGATCAATCCGTAAGCAAACACCAAAGCCAGAGCGTTAGTGTCGGGTTAGGATGAAATTGCTGTCTAGCATCGAATCGTTTATAATCAGCCATGTTTTATTGCGCATTTCTTGTTGATGGCCCTTCACGTGGCTTCGGAGCGTCTCATCGTCTCGCTATTTCGTACGGCGACCGACAACGAAAAAAACCCCGATCTAATTATAGGTTCCCCAATCGATGATGCACAATCTGCATGATGAAAAAAAAACGAAGCAGAATAAATAAGACAAAATAGCACCGTGTAAGGGTATTTGGGTTGTTGTAGCGAGCGTGCTCGAGGATATACCATAACAAACCCTTCTGAAGGTGGAACGGCAATGAATCGATGTTATGCTACCCTCACTATGAATGGTCCATCAACTTTGGTGCTGATGCTCACAAACATTCATCAAAATAGCCGTAATGCACAAAACGTGCCAGAGGAGCATATAGTCAAATGATCGTCCTGCACATGTGATCTGCTTGTTTCATGTTTATTTTTGGTGCAACAGTGTTTTGGTTGTTTCTAGCGTTGCATTGTAAGGAACGTTGTAAATCCTCAAAAATAGAAAAAAATGTGTCCACTGATGCCCTTTTTATCTCCACTTACTTTGATCATCAGTAAACTTTGAGCGGTAATCGTCCAATACAGGCAAGATCAAACCGTACGGGCACCGGACGAAGTGAAGCTGCTCAATTAACACCATGTTAAGTGGATGGTCTGGTTCAGTTCATCAACGCCGCGGGCCATAATTCGATTTTACGACTGAAGTACTTCCGCCGCCCGGAATGGTCAGCCGCCACAAAACCGGACTCGTAATCCTTTCCCCTTGGCGGGAAGGAGCGATGCTAGCAGCGACGCTTCTTTTTTGTTTGTGTGTTGTTTAATGGTCAGTGTAATACAATTTTCCCAGAGCTCTCGCGTTTTATACTGTGGTGGCGCCTTTCTTCTTCAATTAGACCAAAAGTTTTCCCTTTTTTCTTACGATATATAATACTGTCCACTGGTTTTCGCATGGGACCGCCCTCTTGCCCGCAAAGTCAAACCGCATCTTCGTAGCAGAAAACACACGCCGCATAAATACAACGGGAAAAAGGCAAACGTTTACTAACTCGTACCGATCGGTGAATCGTAACCGATGTGTTTATTTATTTTTATCCTCTCTCTCACGATTGCGATTCTAGCGCCGATGTATCTGGCTGGTGAACAGCTTGCTCAGCTGCTGGCCTCAAGGTTTGGTAGTCTGTGCCCACTGTGTCACTTGTCGTACACCCCCACACGTGAAAACACACAAACTTGAACGACTTTGAGAGGAGGAAAAAAGATGCCAAAATAATATACCAATGTTGCCATAGTACGGATAACTTGAGTATTGGGTAGAGGCAGCATAAGGATAAGAAGACTCAAGAAAACCCAACAAAGATAGCACATGTAGTTTACAATTCTTCTTGCCAGCTGCAAGGTGTCTTGGGGGAAAAAAAAGACGACAGAAATATAAGAATTCTGTCCGTTAAAACATGTGTTTCCTTTCAAAGTTCAACCAGCAATAGGCGGGAATACCTATGTACCAGTTAATTTGAACGCCAACAGACGAAGATTTGCGTGTCTGAAGTTGGAAGTTCAGATGTTTTGCTATTTTTTAACGCTCTTTCATTCAGAGCATCAAAGCGCTTGAGGGAGAACAAAGAAAACTTCATTTGCACGTGCACAGCCCGGCTCTGTACTATCAATTATGGAACATTAAGAATGCAAAACTACACGGCGGCGAGTTGATATTTACTTGCCATCAAAACAAGAGCCGCTTGCAAATTGATTGAATCAAAACCAGTAGCAAATGCGATCAAAGCCGAATCGAATAATCTAATAATAGACCACCCCATCATCATCGCAATCGTGGCTCTTCTCGGTTGGTTTGTTTGCCAACTAGGGGCCTAGCCGTTGTTGTGCATGCAGGCCAGAGGTTGTGGGTCAAGCACGGGTAAAATTGAACCATTTCGATTAAACCATCCATCATCTTCACCGGCTGATCTCGGCCAGAAGGGTTACCGGGATCGGTGGCGGTACTCGTTTGCCCAGCGTGAACAGCGGTTTTACGCAGTTCCCTTCTGTCCGCCACAGGGAAAACGGTGCAGTTTCAAGTAGCGGTGGAGTTGGACGGGACCTGTGACATGCCACCGACAGCTCGATGCGATAAATTTGACAGCTGACAAAAAGGGTGCGAACGGGGTTTATCGAAAAGTTGTCGAGAATACTTAATCCCCTCGAGTGCGTCCAGGCACGTTGCAGCAAGCGGGGCGAAACAAACAAAAAAGATTCCCTCCGAATCTGAAGCTAGGGAGCAGTTGGGAACATCTTGCAACGGTAATGAAAATGGGCAAGAAGATATTAAACTCCATCAATTTCCCATCCAATGTGTAACGTGTGCTTTCGGGTAAGGGAAATCGATTTTTCTACGTTTACGGCTGTTGTGCATTTCGTGGAGAATTCAATTTCGTCTTTCAATTCAAATTTACAACACACGGTAGCATATGTGTGGGACAAATCAGATTTGTTTCTTTGTTCCTCAACTGCTTGGATCTCTCTTTCCACCGAAGCTGTTTGTTTGTGTACCAAGCCCCATGTGTAACCACTCACAGTCAATCTTACGATCAAATGATCGTACGGAACCAAGAAACGCGTTTGTACTAAGGCGCCACTTGCTTCTGGGAGTGAAAATATTCCAATCGGCAATGTTTATCGTTTTTGCTTCCTTTTTTTTTGCCCTCCCTGTTATGATTTATCGATTACAAACATAAAAACCCCAGGAAGCTGCATGCTGCTCGATGTAGTTGGAAAAGGCACGCATCAACGCTTCACGGCGTCAGGAAGAATTTCGGAAACCTTAGCTCGCTTCGGATGTATACACCCGTTTGGAATTGATTTACATCTTGTGTTCGAGCGCTTTGAGCTGTCTCAAACTGATCATCACCTCAGAACACCTAGGGGTATAAAGTTGCAGGTATTATTAATGCATCATCGTAACAGGTTTGCTCTCTTTACAAACCACCCCCCAATAACCCCAAGGGGTAGTTGGCGTATGAGTTAGCATTGGGTTGGGGGGAATGAAAAGCGACGAAAAAAAAAGTGCCTTAAAGGATTTTCCTCTTGCTACATCACTCAAGGACAGTTGAGCGACAGGCGCCAAGTGATTCCATGTGGGGAGGTGTTTTGCAAGTTCCTTTGTGATACATGTACTATCGATTTTTTGAACTCGTTCCCGTATCCCCGAGCGTACGCAGTGCTGCAAACGCGTTCTTCTTCACCCATACACACTTCAGCTGGTCGAGAGGTTATTTTGAGAGAAAATTCCAGCTTGGATGACTTTCGTTTGCTCAAGCAAACCTCCGGTGTCGCCATCACTGGAAGAACCTCCCCTTCACCGCATTGTCGCCCTGAGGATCATCCAGCCGAGAGGGGCCATGAATTTTCTTCGCTCCACACGGTTTATGAGTCCCAGCACTCTAGGCAGTAGCTCTTGATGCACGAAACACGCGGAACATATACTATATCTCGGGTGCACTTTTGCGCCCTCGCTTCTTTGTCTTCCAGAACTGAAGGAAGGTGTACGGGTGGGAGTTTTCCGAGTACACTCCACAAACACACACACACAAAGAAGCACGTGTGTATCTGTGTTTTCCATGCCTTGCAACTGACCGGACCGGTGTCGGTGTGCGATGTACCACACATATGTATTGAGAACACCCGGCTCACCGTCTGAACATTCAGACGTAGCAAAAGTGAAAAACTGAACGCACAAGGGTGGCAGCTTCCACGGAAGACACTGTGGCAGCTGAAACAGCACCATCTTCCCATACATTATTCATCGCCGTGCGTCAGCAACCGAATAGGGAGCGCACGAGTGCCGACCGCGGTGGAAAAGCGTTTCAGTTTCGCGAGAACAGCACCCAGAACACACCGTGAATCAGCCGGGTCGGTCGTTTCGCAGCACGGAAAAATATGGTCTGGTGTGAGCGAACGTTTTTCTAAAGATGGTGGCCAGGAACGGGTATAGACTGAAACATTGAGAGATCACGGGTGAGCTACCAGTAAATGGATGGTGGGACTGTGATCTGAGGTGCGATTTTAAGAGCATTGGAAAATGAGGCAAATGGAAAAAAAGGGATGGAGTTTACACTTGTCTGTATGTGTGTGTGTGTGTGTGTATGTGTGAATCGTTGAACCAAGCTCTTGTGTAAAAAGGTGTATCTGTCGTTCCTTTCGAACAACAACTATGGTACAGTCACAGCAACACACCAAGACAGCTCAGTAGTGGTGTAAAAATACTTCGAAATAATCCGTGGAAATCTTACTGCGATGCCAGCACGTAGCGTAGCACGCACGCGAAAAACATTCGGTTGATGTAGAATTCCGATTTGTTAATCCATTTCTTTTGCACAGGAATTTTACTTTGAAATAATAACAACAATTCTACGCAAACCTTCATTAGCATCCTGATGCGGGGGTTTATTTTAATAACAAGCTCACGTGACGCTAAGCTCGAATAAAAGAAAGGAAAAGGATTATTCGGCGTAATTATTACAGATGAAATCTCTTGAGAGAAGCATTAGGCAAAGAACTCATTACGGTCATCAATTTCATTCTGTTTAATTTGTGGAACCATTTCTCGCCGTACACCGGGTTCTCAGGTAGCTAACAGCATACTGATGAACAGTAATAATGTTCTCCTCTCATATCTCCCAAATGCACCTTCATCTACATTTATCGAAATCTTGGGGATATAAAATATGTATAATAAAAAAAAATTGTGGCAGAAATGAAAATTCTGTTCTCTTGTTCACATATTATCTTGAGACAACACACACAAAAAACGATACAGGAAGTTTGCCGGAAGCTGGTTTGATTTTTGTGCTTCGCTGCGTGGAAAGATGGTGACTTAGATTATCCTATCGGGGTCACACGAAGGAGACGCACCACGGCTAGGACGCTTTGCCAGAAGCTTTGCGCACAGAAAAAAGGCACTCTCGTCTATCGTCCCCGTACACTAAAGATATTCATTGTTCATCGTCGACAATGTCCCCAGCATGGTGTCGCCGTTCCCGTGTCATTTTTGCCGCCTGTCAACCTTATACATATACGGCGACGGTGGATGGTGGGCGGCTAATCTCATTGCCGTCGTCGCACCGGTCGTCGGTGTCGGAAGAAGTAGCAACACGCTGATAGCACAAGCCGGCAACAAACGCATTGAGATCGTCGGTTAGAAGCTAGGGTGAGAAAATTTCACTCACCATGTGTCTTACGGGCTGTTAAAAAAGAAAACCAATGAATATGGACTTCCACCGGCTATCTGGGTGCGCGGTGACAATGGAACGCGGAGGTATGAAAGAAAATTTTTGAAATAAATAAGAACCTTGCTATGGCCCTTCGGTCGTGGGGAGGAATTTTCTTCCTGCTCACCGGTAATGTGATTGAAGTTATGCAGATTTATTCAATTCCAGCTGACGAGGAACTGTTTGTGTTTATTCTGTCTCGTTTCGGTGAATTTTTTTATTAACATTTTCCACTTTTTTAAGTAAAATAGAGTCTGGTAGATAAAAAACATCTGACTCAAACCGGACCTAATCAAAAGGTCTTGCTAAGGCGGACAAAAGCCATTCTAACCTCAATCTGTTTCCATAAATGAT
Organism: Anopheles minimus; assembly: GCA_000349025.1. Taxonomy (NCBI): domain Eukaryota; kingdom Metazoa; phylum Arthropoda; class Insecta; order Diptera; family Culicidae; genus Anopheles; species Anopheles minimus. Next base: position 772,500 of record KB663633.1, on the reverse strand, counting down.
TAAAACATTAGCTCTTCTTTTTTTCTTTGCCAAAACGACCTGTCATTCTAGTTTACTAGACTCTTCCTAATACCACGTATGGTTGTGGATGGTCAGTCCTCAACTACGGGGGAACAGTCCGGATAGGATTCGAACCCGGGCCTTTCGTTTAAAAAAGCTGTGCCGCTATCTCATCGGCCACCGAACCACTCTATACATCTTCAGCTATGTGTCCTATATATCTTGCCCAATAACAGCAAAGCTCTAATTGAGTTCTGGTGCATTGTTTTCTCCATCCTCAGCAACAAAATTTACATCAACAATATTCTAGAAAAGTCTAATTTTTATAATTTACATTGTTCTCAAAAGCAAGATCTCTCTCTATGTCTCACGCGTTTGCGTCACATAAACATTCATCCCAATTTACTACAGGAGATGAAGTAAATTCATTGAAAGCATCTTCAGTCAAAACGAAAAACCTCCTAAACAAACTTCTATCGCGACCCGCAGTGACGGCGGTGGTTAGCAAACAACGATTTTTTCCCTCCTGTGTGTTTTTGTGCTGCAACAGAAGGAAACAACTTTTCCTTATCCCTTCTTTAGCGCATAACTGAGCTTCCAAAAGCCGGGCTATGCCCTCTCTGGTTTTAATCCTAGCAATTTCCCCAACCGTAAGCACCAGGCGGATTGCCCAGGAAGGGAAGCGTGTCACAGACCACACGTAGCGAAAACGTGAGCGTTAAAGAAAGTATTTTCTCATTAAACTTTTTCCCAACACTTCGCGCCGCATCGCGACGCGTGCGAGAGGCAAGGATCCCTTTTGGAAGAAACACAGGGCGGCCCTGTTCTATTATTGTTGTGGTTTTGTGAAGTTGTTGTTTTAGTCGTACTGGGTTTTGGTTTTTCTTTTTGTTTTCGCTCATTTCATTTCCTCCCCAGCGACTTGCTGTTCGCTACTGACTTCTTCCTGGAAACACTACATATCTTATACATTTTATCATACTTGGCGCTATGCGTGATCTTTGCCCTGTGTACTTTCCGTGACTTTTTCTGAAAGAGTGTGCCAAGGGAAGTGATTGCTTCCGCAAGAAAACCCTGGTCCCACGTTGGTGCGCAAGGAAGGATGATACACATCATGGTGTTAACATTATCGTTCGGTTTGCTTGATAGACGAAACATATTTTTGTACTTCGTTGGAGTTTGCTATTCCATTGATCAAACACAATGGCGGTGGTTGCAAATCGTGCCATGACAAACCAAAATTAATTTCTAACGAACGTGTCGGGAAAGCGTACTTGCGATAAGATAAATATAAACCAAAACAATTTATTACCTCATCTGCGGGTATCATTAATTTTCCAGCAAAATTATTTGCACCGAATACTTGTCCTACTGTCTTGTCCTACTCGCCTTTGACCGTGTTTGCGTGTGTTGATCAATACTAAAAATTGACAACACGAACTGCGTGTACGGATTTTGGATCCTCCGACGAGCGTAATTGCACAATAAAATGGTTAAAAGTCCCCAAAAAAGGTCCTTTTTCTGTCGGTAGGCATTTTTTAGTACTTTCCCGGCAAACGACTAGATTCTTGGAAACTACTAGAAGGGTACTCCGATTTTGAATGCTCAACAAAATCATAAGGACACTGTCGGAAGGATAAAATCAGATTACAGCAACACATACACACAACCGATTGTTTACGATGGCTATTGCGAAAAGATTGTAAAATTGTGCCGAAGGACACTCGTCTATGCGTTTTGCAAATGGTCGCTTGATCGCTTTTGAGTTAAAAAATAAGAAAAAAGGATCCATTTTTGCACGAGAACCCTCCGGAGCGAATTGACCCCCGTTTGCTGGCAACCGTTCACCCCGGAAAATGGATATAACCCACTTAACGAACAAACGAAAAAAACCCGCTCGACACAACGGCACAATAATGTTGAGGGAGTAAGACTTTCAACTAGACCTAACAGCACGAAATACAACGTAAGTGTTGTTCGGATCTTGTTGCTTTTTTTTTCGCTTGTTCTACGCTCATTCTACAACATTCTGCTCGTTATGTCCTGCACCCGTGTGATCTCGGTGTGTCATATGTCCTCAATTTGCATATTCAAATATTCGCACATCCTTTCCTCATTTGGAGCGGAGCGCATCCAGACATTTCTCTCTTTGCGTATGTTTTTTTTTTGTAATGCAAAATACAATGTTTTGCTCCACAACGAAAAATTGGAACCCACACAAAAGGGAATGACACCTAGGTACCACCGTTTTTAAAACATCAGGGCTATTGTAAGTGAAATGCAAAATAATGTACAAAACATGCAAACGACGGAACGGACACTCCTCCCTCCAGAGCACGCCAAATATACTGACGAGCGAAAAAAAAACACAAATAACAAATTCTAAAGCAATCGGGTGGACACCGAGGGTACAGGAACTCCGGAAACTAAAAACAAAACGATAAATTTTTATTATCATCGTCAATTACATCTGCGATATGCGGGTGGGTTAACAGGGGCCGGGAAAAACAAGAGGGAAATGCATAGTTTGGGAGGGTGGTGGGAGACATATTTTTGCATATTTTACACGACCTGTACCAAATTTAGGCAACTTTGGCAACCCGGTCGTTTGATTGTTTTACCGTCACAAGTGCCTGTCAGGAGCGCCTCGGTGAACGACTATATCTTGTGTTCTCGAATTTAAACGGTAGAAAAGCGGGTTCGTTTTTCTCCCTTTCCCACTCGATGCCGCAACGGGAAACCAGCAGCATTTCGGCGGAAGTTCAAAAGCCTCTCGAAACTGCCACTACCATCCACAGAATGACAGTTCAGTCACAAGCTGTAGGAGAAGCTAAATTGACCAAAAATTGACTTTCGTTATCAATGTTGCTTTTGCTCCATTCTCGATCGATAGCGCGCCCTTGCGAAGAAGGGAGGCAAAGGCTTTGTTCTAACACTAAATCCCTTTCGTGCATCGTGTATATCCCTACATCCGTCTTTATCTAACCCACCGCTAGATCGTAGCGCTCAGGAAACAATTCCGCAAAAGGGACTCTTTTTTCTTCGGGCCTCGCGCGGCCCAACAGTTAACGGATATTTATGGTTATTAACTGGGTGAAATGACAGTTTTGGTGTTCCGTGGGGTCAGTTTATTTGGAAAATATGTGATTCTACCGTACCCCGGGTTTTGGTGTGTGTTTGCTCTCATTCTCCACACAATCACACCACACGCGACGGCGTACAAAGGTTAAAGAATGAATATTGTACACTGCACAGTGGTGGAAGGTAAAGTTTGAAAATGGTAGTCAAGTTTTTTATGCCAACTAAGCTTCTTGAACAGAAATCGAACGGTTTGCTGAATATTTAATTGTTTATCTGAATTACTTTGCGTAAAAGGTTACAAAAAGAAAAGCGAGACATAAAACCTTCATCAATTATTTGTAAATCTGTTGGTGACTGTGGCTATTGGGTAGCAATATTATGTAGACCAGTGTTTCCCTAACTTTTTTTATCCAGCCCCCATTTTTCTGGCAGCATAGATACTTTTCCCCACTCATATATATTTGTTCCATGAAATACTCAAATTATATTCAAATGTTTAGATTTCATTAATCTTTTATTAGAAAGTAATCACTTATCCGTAACCTCAGTGTGAAGTTTATTTCAGCTCAACTTCTTGTGAAGATCGGCTTGCTCAACTATTGGATTTCCTCTTATGTTGTGCAAATTATTAACAGCGCTGAGCTCTTGTGTTCCACTAGTTGGGACGATGGAAGAGCTACAAATAAGAGCTGGGTTATTTTCCATAAATTGAAATAATGTTCTTGCACTGTATTTTTCAGCTAAAATTTCAAATTTCAAACATTAAAAACTTATTTGAAACAGATGCGAAACTACACAAAAAGTTAATACACTGCTTCTTTCTGTTAATAAGTATTATTTTAAAACGGTAATAAGGCTTAAAACCCGTTTTATTATAATAACATGGTATGCGAAGTCATTAAAGAAATCGGATGATATATTTTGGATGACTTTTTCACAATTAATTAACAAGTTAGATCAGTTTTTAACCGTACATTGTCATACGTAATACAATATACTCCTGATCATAAAGGAGCAATGATTATAAAGTAAAAAATGATCATCTAACTAACGAAGCGTGGCGAATACCCTCACAGTTCATTCATCTCAACATCCGGTTAATTGTAAATTGATTAAAAAAATGATCGACTCCCATTTTGCTACGCTTATGCACCCCTCTTTGTTAAACTGTGAAAAAAGTGAGAAAAATGATTAACTCCAAACCGATTCCATCTCGCAATGAAAACCCTATCGTGTCCGTATCATTATCGCCGTCATCATTTGTGGTTGCATCTATATTTATTGGCTGAAGAGAGGTACAGTACAATTGAGCAGATGAGCCAGTACCTCAACGATGACACTTACTGCCACCAACCATCGGTTCTGCGGTTTTCCATACCGCTTAGACATTAAACACTATCTGCTTATGCTTCATTCGGTTTTGTGGCATCAGTTCTCGCACGTCACGCCACAGCGACGAGTACAAAAAGAGAGTTTAATTTTTCACTTCCTTCTTATTTGATCCCTTAATTCCCACTTACCGACACCGCATCGGTTTGCATCGATCTGATTCATTATGCATCGGGCACAATTGAATTCTGTCGTCGGTTTTGTGGGCCCCTTTAAGCCCATTTGCAGCTGTAGGTAGTATCAGTTCGCTACCCTATAAATCATACTTTCCCATTGGATGGAAAACCAACATCGAAGCTGCGGTTGAATGCCCATTTATGTACGGTGGTGGATGGAACGGGGTGTTGCCAGAGCCCGGCCTGAGAACGATGTAACATGTGCCACCGCAACCAGCTATGTGCTTTGTATCCCCAATCCAAATGCGACCACAACCAGTAATAGGAAATTTGGTTGTACTGGTTAGGCTCCGAAAGCCTACAGAAAATTGGATAATGATACAGGAATTAACGAAATTAACACTGTAGCTTCCCCGGAGCGGTTAATTCGATGATAGATAAGACAATCAACTTGACGTAGTGGAACAGCAGTACCGCCATTGTTAATTTGGGACACTTTGGTGAATTATTGTTTCATTAAACAATTTTTCCGGGTGTTAATTGTTCAACAGAAACGCTTACCATTTCGCTTAAGTATCAAATAAATTCTCTAATCTGCTTTCCGTGATTGGTATCGAAAATCACTTACCTAGAAGAAATGAAATAGAATATATCGTTAGTTTATCGGTTTTATAAATTGTACAATAAGTAAACAATAAGTAAAAGTATATTTAATAATGTCTTGATATTACAATATTGGACGTCCCATTCAAAAATGATAGTAAAAAGTGATAGTGGCAAAGATGTTTCACGACAGGACTGGTCTAAAATCCTACTATGATAACCTGTTTGTCGTATTTTTGATTGACTATACGTGTAAATTTACGACAAAAAAAAATCAGAAATGGCCGGTCCCACTCTAATAAGGCTCTAATGTCTCAAAAGAAGTAGCTTTAAAAACGAGGAATATCTATAAGAATCTGGGATCATTGGATTGTGTCTACTCCAAATCTTTAGAACGCCATATTAGGGTCTCAGTAGTCCTCCACAACACTAACGAACGTCTACTCTTCAATCAGACTTATAATTAAAATTAATTACTTTGAATAACACATTAAAGATGAATAGCGTTAATTGAAACTAAAGAGTAAGTTTGCAATGGTCATGATTGCGTCAAGCGTTCATTAGCGGTCAACGGATAAATGGAAACTCTTTTCTACCATTTTATCTAACATTTTTCCAAACATAGAAAAAAAAGTCGTTTCTTTCATTGTATATAGAATACATAATAACATACTAGATAAAGTTCCAATCAAATAAATAACCATGAAATATATTCGCATCGTCTCAGCGTTTGAATATATCATTAAGCTTTAGAAACTTAGTGACAAAAACAACTTTTTAGGTAAATTTAATAGGACATTTGCATTATCCATTCATCACGCATCACCTGCAGAAGATTCAATCTATTCACAACCGGTGTAATGTACCGTAAGTTAGTGATTTCATTAAGATATTCTTTCCCGAACTTCGTACAGGTTACGGTTTTGCTTTTGCTCCAATCAGCTCCGAAAGCCCCCAACCCATCGTCGCGACAAAAAGTCGCAAAAAAGAGATCCTCATTTTACTGACAGTAAACATCAAACGCAAGGACAGTGGAAGCAGTAAAAAGCGCTGAGTTTTTCTGCTGTCTTAATCAGAACGAAAGCAAATTCAAACGCACACGGCGGAGGGGTTGGGTGTCCGAAAGGAAATGTTTGCGAAGCAAGGTAACGCACACACACACAAAAAAAGGGAGTGAAGAGTGTGTCTTACCGTCACAAGAAAGGGTCAAATCACAAGAAAAAAAGGGAAAAAAATAAAAGACAGGTGGAGAAAAAAAGGTAATCGAAAGGTTAAGTATTGCCAGGCAACTTTGCTGGGTTGAAGTTTTACGACTCAATATTCACGGGATATTTGTTTTGTATTTCTTTTTATTTTTTTGTGTGTGCCAAGCCACGTGAAGGTTCGAAAAAAGTCGTAAACTAAAATCACGACACGCTTCAACTTCTTTCGTGAATCAATTACCGTAATTCCAATATCACAACCTGGCGATATTTTTTGTTTGTTTAGTTTTTAGGTTAGGTATTCGAGTGAGCAAAGCGGCCGGATCACCCATTCTGGGGAACATCGAAACCTCCGCTTCGAAGAACTCAAAGTCTAATACCGATTCATAATACAGTTTACGATTATTTGCCGGCACCCTGGACTTCCGAACGGAGTCTCACGGTCTTTGGGTTAGTGTTTTAGCATTCGTTACCGAACGGAAGTTACGAAAAATTCGAACTCTCTCAGGAGGGGCGTACGTCGAAAGTCTTCCACCACATCGCGATTCCCACAAGAAGTGTCCGTAGTGATAAAAATAGATAAAAAATCGCTCCATTTTGTTACTCCACGACAAAAGGACGTATAAAATGGAGCCCTTGACCATAATGTGAAGCTCATTAGTGACATTTTCGGTTTTGCTTGTGTGGTTGTAGTAGGAAAAATCGGAAAAGTTAACCATACCACGGTTTCGTCAGCTTTCATCAATCTTTGCAGGAAAAAAAAACAAACATCCCAATATCACAGTGAACCCAATGTGTTCTACCAAATGTCACTCGTTAGATTTTCCGGACAGATTTTCTACATCCAACAGGAAAAACGCTTAACGCTTCCTACGGGTTACGCGCGTTAGTTAGTTAGTTAGCACTGTGTCAACAATGTCCACCCCAAAGCGTACCTAACCCAAATGGACGTAAATCTCACTTTTTAAATGGTCTCTCCCCTCTTTGTGTCCTACTATCCCGCCACAACCACCGGAAAGGGGAATGTTTGTATGCGTCAACAAAAGCCAGGACTAACAAATAATCAATCACTGCCATCGTCAACTCTGGTTATCTTTCTTTCGTCGATGCTTCCTTCAACCGGCCGGTCAGTTCCAACTAAAGATTGGTTCTGAGGTCATAGATGGAGACTATTTCCTTTGGATTTTGCAGTACCACAGTTTCTGCCATTAGGGGAAGGTTGTTCCCGGTGGCTCAGTCGTACAGGAATGATAAAAGGAATTTCAATAGGAATAGCCATTCTTCTTCAACGAAAAACTGGTTGATTCCATCTAGATTGTGCGCTAAAGGATATCACTGCCATCGAACGAAGACTTCAACCAACAGCTGTGAACGTGCCCTGGTGCGAATCTGTCGAACGCCATTTTTGCTGTTTAATATTCTTATCCCGGTGGAAATCTTCAACCCCGGCGAGGTGGTTTTTTTTCGTTCACCACGAGTAACGATTCACATTTCGATGATTCTCTAACGCGCCGTGGTGTGAATTCATTTACACACCCAACACGTGAAAATTCTATTAGATTCGTTTGCCTGCGGTGTACACGAAATCGAATCTTTATCGTACGTACAACGAAAAAAGAGCGGGAAACAGTTCATGTCATATTCCAATTTGCAACGCTAGATAGAAATACACCCACAATCATGAACAGAAAAATCCTGGGGAGGGCAAAACATGGGTAACTTGTTTTTTTTTTTGTAAGAAAACTCAATTTATCGGCATACAGCAAGTAAGAAGAGTGTTTGCGTGCAAAGTGGCACTGGAAAATGGCTATGAAATGGAGGCAAAAACGAAACATCGATGAAACAAATGAACTGAAATATGGTTACAAAACGGATCGCCACCACCTCAGCACAAAAAAATCCCTTCCAAAAAGGCACCAGACGCCTGTTAGGAACTTCACGGTACCGCATCATGCAATTTCCAGACACAATAAAAAATCCCAAAATCAAGTAACGCTAAACCTGATTCTTTTGAGAGAATAAAACAGATCGCCAATCGTTGGAAGGATTTCGTTACCATTGCCCAACAGCATCAGCACTACTGCTGGGGCACTCTACCTGCCAGAGACACCAACAACAACAACCCACATTATTCGCACCGAATTTTGTGGAATATTATTTCCAGATGATTTCCGACACCTTTCCGGAGCAGCTGGAACAGCGGCAACAGTAATAATACTCGATTTGATAGCGTCGGGGGCGATGATTTCGATAGAAATCATCAAACCTCAGCCCCTTCGAACGAAATGGCCCGTATGATCGAAAAACGCTTCCTGGCAGGCTATTTTGCTTCGCAAGATTGTGGTCAAACGCGGCGTCTGGGTGTTTGTGCCCGTGGTGGAGCAAAATTGTCGGATCGGCGGTCCCAGGTCCGGGGAGTTCCATGAATTTTATTACCTCTTTCGGTTCTGTATTGCACGCCGAATCGATTCTGACTTTATAACGTTCCACTTGAGTGGCACAGAATTATGAAGCGAAAAATGATGTAATTTGATTTTGTGTATTCTGATTATTGCTATGCTGGCCTCCATCTGCATGTGTAACTTTTGGAAGCGAATTAATCTCCCCAAAAGTGGTTTGATATGAAACAAAGTTTACAGACTCAATAAACCGAAACGGGCGAAGCGAGTACAGGATTTTGAAACATTAAAAACCAGTAAATGAATTTTGTGAATCTATATTTCATATCTGCTTCACGATGATCTAGCTGTGCCTCGCATGTACGGTACACTTAAGATTTACGATCCGGCCCTCAACGAATGAAAACATCATCTACCCCCGGCGAAGATGAGCCTCTCCTGCATCGGTGGACATCCGAGAAGCGCTTTGTTTTCTCGAGCGAAAATGACCCAAGCCCGTGTGTTCCCATTTCCCATGCCGTAATCTAATCTAAGGCAGACGTTCCACATCACAACAATGACCACCGAGGCTAACGGTTGCCGGAACCAAAAGTCGAACGCGTGAAGTGGAGTGCGAAGCGCGGCATAATATTTCGGACTATAAAATATTCCTCCTATCAATGGAGCTAGAAGTGAAAGAATACCACCCCGGGTGACCACCAGCATCAGCAGCGAATCACCACCATCACTGCTAACTTCCCGTCGGACCAAATTTAGGAAACAATGGATCATCGGACATAAAAATGGCGATGTTACGTGTCGCTATGTAGTGCTCCCGGTTTCCTGCTTTCAACTGCCCCTCGACCGGCCGGATGTAACGTTGTGGAGGGCCGCTAACATAGGGAAAGACGGTGACATTAAATGTTGATGGAATTCTGAAAACAAACCACGTTCCAGGGGCACCGGAACTCCCGTTGCTCTGATGGCTTCCCCTCCAAAAAAAGTGGTTTCCATTTTGAAAAACACCTACAAAGTGGGAGGTACACCAACTGTAACAGAGCATGCCCGGTGGTTTGGGGAAGCTATGGTAGACGATAGTGATAATGCGACGGGTGTCAGTATCAATTGACCTGAGACCACCAGCACACACTAAGCGCCCCTGGTTCGGGATGGCATGAGGAATCTCCAATTACAGTCACCGTGTGGCGATGTTGCGAATAGTGGACGGAAATATGAGAGGCGTTTCTACGCACTGGGCCACTTCGTTTTGCCAAACGAAAACAATACTCCACAAACCAACGCAAAAATGGTGTTGGCGAGGAAGGAAAATGTATGATGGGAACGGTGGAAAGTGTTCAAACTGATCGACATGACGATGAGCGCCAGCACTTAAATGGGTTGATAAAAAAAAAAACAGATCTTCAAGCCGGGAAAGCATCAAATGCATCGATTGTGTGTGTCAAGTGTGTGTTTTTGAAAGGGTTATAGACCTATGGTTTCCGCTTGCTGTTTGTGGTTGTACGTATCATTGAAGAGATTATTTCGAACTCGAATGTATTTTATTTTCATTCAGAAATTATTCATTTCCTGTTGGTTTGCATATTTGAGTAACTAAAGCATGTATCAATTATGGCGCTAGCAACAATCATGGTTCTATATCCAGAAAAATTGTAAATATGAAAAAATCTTATCATTTTGCAGTACCAAATTAATTTCAATACATAGATTATCATTTTTTCTAATCGCCCAACAGGTTTCACAAGTTCGATTTTACTTTTTTTTGGCAAAATACCGATTATTATTTTTGCTGGTTTGGCATTTTGTTGTTGATATTAGTAGTTGGAAGTTTCTTAAATACATTTTCTTTGTTATCCGTTTGCTGAAGTGCAATCGATTCTACAGTAATAATGAACTAGCACAACAAATAATACACTTATAACCAACGATTGGAACGCTTTGCACCATAATTAGTACATCGAAAAGAATCTTAATATTGCCATAACTTTTGTAATAAATGTTAAAACAACAATAGCTAAAAAACAGGGATGTGCAAAAAATGTGCGTCTATGAGTTGTTTGTGAAATTTGGTGCGACAGATTTATGACAATCTGTTGGTGCAACAGATTCAACATTCGGTTTCGTGAAAACACATTACATAACCTGTCCATAATTGGTACACTTATACCAACAGATTGGTAGCCTATTGGTAGTCTATTAGTTAGCAAATTAAGGATACTATAAATCCCTTGCTGAGATTTGATGTCAAATAAATTGATTACACAAAATCAGGTATAGTTCTGGATTAGTTCTAGGTGGGAACTCATGATAAATTCATATAGGACGAAAGTTTCATAAAAACATAGAATGAACATGACTACTGAACGTAAAGATTGCATGTATGACAACATGTACAAGACAGTAGCAAAAGACCCGAAAGAATCTACTTGTGCGTAGTACATTCGTTAGGTATCTCACATCCCTGTTTCAATAATTATGAAAACACCAAATATGTGAGTAATTCTTGAATAAATACACACACGCATATGTCCAAATAATCGAATATAACAACTTGGACGTTTAACCTTAACGACGATAAGCACTTGATGGCTAAATATAACAGCAAAGGGGATTGTCCTCTATCATAAAGCCCCGTTTAATTATAATCGCCCGTTGAATGGAGTTTATGCTGTCATCTTTTGGACAAAAACTTGCCTAACGACGGAATTCATATGCCCAAGAACATCACATCAAACAAACAAAACCAACAAGTCACCAGCAGCAAATGAGAATCCCAAGAGAGATAACGATTCTTACAGTTCGCAGCCCAACATACCAGCCGGGAATCTAAACGAAATGCTCCCCAATAACACGGCAGTCTCACGGCAGTCTTTAAGAGACGATGCGTCATGGCTACCAGAAGAAACACAGCCGGCAACCGTCATCTTCCTCAGCGAACCGAGCACCATATCGCTGATGTTCAAACGCTTGCATCATACCAGCATTGATGAGCGGTAATTGGGCGGAAAAAGCAAGACATTGCGAGGAGTGCGAATATTTTTCCCGCTTCCCTTCCCTGTTCGGAGAAACGGAAAATAAAGCCCTACCAAACGGATCCGGATCCGTCCGTTTCCAAAACGACGAAGATAAACGGTTGGAAAAGAATTTGGTGGCTTTGTTTTACCCGGGTGGCAGCATGGTGACAGCCCCGACGTCCGAAATCGGTCGTTCTAAGTCAAAACGAACACCATTGCGACGGTCATGCGAAAGTCGTCACAAACACTATCGCCACCATCGGCATCGTCATTCTACATCAGTGCTACACAGAGAGCAGCAACCATCGCCGCCCGTCATCATCATCATCATCATCATCTCCAAATTGATATTTATTGTATTGACCTCTGACCATCCGCTCGCTACGTAACCGTCCCTCCTCTGTCAGAACAAATCAACCATTTTCTGCTTTTATATTCGATCGGTGCGACGCCGAAGATGGACAGAAATGATCAAAAGCATCGTTTTTTTTCTTTTTTGGGAGGAATTTATGTTGCCTTCTCCCGTTAGTGACTATGGTTTGTTAGCTTTTTCTCTCGAATTATGATACAACCGCTGCAAACCGTCGCCAAACAACCGCAAAAGAGGATTGTACGTTGTTGTGTGTGACTTTGATGGAATGGTTCGAAATTATACGCACCAATGACAGACACACCACAAAAAAGAACGAACGCAATCAACCGGGCGTGTAAGATACGGAAGAATCTGAGGATAGCAGCAAGGATATTAAACATTTAGGACGATACGATGACTTTGTGACGGTTGTCATTAACTGGATCGATGTATTCATTCAAACTTATTTGCTTTACCGATGTTTATGCGTTGGAGGGATAGTTATAGGCTAATATATGAATCCAGCAAACAAAATAAATGAAACAGAATGCCAACATAGCACCTACCGCGTACAACTCAGTCACTAGGTCACTGATCAATCCACTCCGCCTTCGATGCGAATCGAACAACATGCGACCCATCAACCCATATAAACATAAACATAACGCTGGCAACGACAACCACCACCAAATAAAAAAATAAACGCTTTGCCCTGGTAACAAGGAACAGCATAAACATTCACCATTAAACACGTCCTCCCTGGTCATTGGGCTTTCATTTCAATGCTATGTTAGTGCATTGTGTAATGTACAAACGACGTAAGAAAAATGAATATCTGCACAAAATATGCAGAATGTTCTCTCTCACCTGGAACTCCCAAAAAAGTGGATGAGTTCTAGCTGACTTGAAGCTAGAGTGTCGTGCACATTTTGGGAAGTCGTTTCAATACCGTTAGCGGATGCAAAAATCGATTAGTTTGTGGGTGTTTGAGGGCAAATAGAAGTATCTTTGTCGCGTGTATACAAGCTTCTGTGGCTGTGTTTGTTCTGTCCAACAGAATCTGGTCGTGGTGATGATGATGACAGAGAGGTGCAAATGTGCATTAATATTCAACAGCAAGATCATTCTCGGGTGAGTGTTGGCGAATTCTCGAACTTCCGCGTAAGTTCATGGTGATGTTTTATTGGGTTTTATTGTATTTTCCTGAAGGCCCATTCGAAGCATGATAGGATTATTATATATTATTGTGATTTGTGCTTAGCGAGACAGGTTGAACCTCTACGGGCATATTAATTCACTTATGTTAAACTCGAGTATTAGCAGGATTATCTTGTAAATAAAATTAGTTCTCCTTGACCATCGGCACGAGGTTCAAGTTTGGGGACGTTTGACTGATAATATGTGCACATAGACAACGCACACGTTAACTAATCTCTTCACATGATAAACATCGTCTGTGTGTCGATGCCGTGTTTTGGACGGGTGTTGTGGTTTCTCCTTGAATATTGAATTTGAAGGAACTGAACAAACACGCTCTCTCTCTCTCTCTTTATCTCTTTCTCTCTCACTCTGTTCCGTGTGCTCATCTCAATAAAAACATGAGTCGTCTGCGGGGTTTGTCCCAGCTGGTTCGTTATCAGCCATCTCTCGGCAGCAAAAGGCAAAAGGCCGTAGCCCGTTGATTTGATGACTGACCGGGACGGTTCGACGTGCTTCCGAACGACCGGTCGACCGAGTTATAGGTTAGCCGTGGTGCGCTGTTTCGCATGGTGAAAGATTCCGAGCGAGAAAGTTATCAGTAAACAGCACATCACCAAACAAAGGACTAGAGCAGTCAGCATAGAGCTGGGCAGTTGTCTGAGAAGAACCATTGTAACTGCTCTTCGACTTATCTTATTAATTTTGATTCATGTCTTTACAATAAACAAAGTTTGTGATGATTGAATTAACCTTTTTTCTGGTTAATTAAGTTCAGCATAGTTAGATTGCACTGAATAAGACAAAAAACCTTGGGAATAAACTTAAATCTTAACACAAAGCCTACACGTGGACCTCCAAAAAACCTCAAATCAGTAGAAGTTCATTCAAAAAACAATCCCAACATTTATTCGGCCCAAAAGCAAACTGTCGAGCGGTGCACAGTGCGACCGGGCTACGATAACCTCGACCTTTTTCGGACTCGGTCCATGAATTTAGGGGTCGAGACTGTGGCCGGTCTATCAGCAGAACCAAGCGCTTCTCGTCATTTCGTGCACAGCGCAACCTTCAAGTTTTGGCACAACAGTAAAGCTGATTATCGGACGCGTTGTACAAAACGTCGTTGGAGTCGCAGACCGTTCAATGGCGGTTACTGTGTGGATCCGTCTAGTGACGCAAGGCCCTTAGTGTTGCAGCGTTCAGTTGCGTTGTGTGTGCTAAACCCATGGCAGGGAGAAGGAAAATAAAACTCACCAACACACTAAGCTGGCAAGTCGAACGGACGCTCATCTCGCTTTCATTTATTCTCATTCATCTTGCGTTCTACACAGCGATCCCAACACACAGTTCCGATCATTGTCGTGACATAAACGATCGATAGACAACACCGGCCAGAATGCTCATTAATATCTACCATCCCGGTGCCGGACGCTTCACAGCAGGTAGTGAATAAAACAACATTTCGATTGCCTGCAGCATCATACTGATTAGCTTCCCCGATGGTAGCTTTTCTTATGACGTGGGAAGAAAACAGATACAAATATATCACAAAACACAGCGAAAGAGCAATCAGGTTCATTCCACCCTGAAACAAAACGCCACCACCACCACGTCATTGACACAAGGGTGTTTTTCGGCTCTTGGGGGTACACGATGCGGGGGGGGGGGGGATGTTTTGCAACCAAGAATTTCGCCTAATGGGTGTGGGAAAATTTTTATCACAAAAACAGTTAGCCGGCCGTAGGCAAAAGTTACGCAATAAACTTCGCTTGCTCGAATATCGTAAATATTGTGGCGATCCTCCTACCAACGGGGGTAGATGTCTCTGCGGAACTCCCTAGGCCGACGAGCGGCAAGAGATACGAACCCCAAAACGTCACTCTAAATCCGTCGAATAAACAGACCCGCCGTTGGGGGCAATTAATGAAATTGATTTGTTTAAATTTGAATTCTTGCAAATATATTATTATGCATGCGTTGATGTTGATCTGCGAGTTCTGAAAAGGGGTGATTTGCGCTAAGTACTTTGAATGTCACACAAAGCGTCACGCAATTAAAAAAATCACACATTTGAGTACGTCGTCGCCTCGTCGATTTTGGGTGGAAATAAAGAATGCAAAAAGACTAACACATACCTTGTTAATCGAATTACTGTAGAAATCATGTTTGCCTTCCGGCCCTTTCCCGGGGACACATACACACACAGAAAGTCATTCAAAACAGACGCGTGTGTGTGCCAAACCAATTCAAGTGCCCATTTTTCCAATCAATTTCCCCCTTAATCGTTTTTCTCGCCATCGGTATTTCCCAACCGGTTGGGTGCTATCTCTAAACCTCTGTCCCGTGTACCGCCCACATCAACCACGCGTCAATTGGCAACCTCCACCGCACATATGATCGTATATTGTGCGACCAGCAATGAAAAACTGAAACAAAAAAGCATCTCTACATACAGCCACACAAACACATATGTACGATTTTATTGATTGTGGTTTAGTGCGGTTTTCGGTGGATGTGATTTGTTTACAATCCGCCAAACAGCACAACCCCCGGGAGCCGGGAGCTAAATATAGGAAGTAAACATGCACACTTTCCGTGGCACGAGCCGGGAAAAACGCGGAAGAAACGAGCTGCTGTACAGAGCGGTGCAAGAAAATTGAGAAAAACCAACCAAGTGCGTGTGCGGGGTTTTGCTGCTGGATAAAGTCATAAATTTTCGTCTCCCGTTTGAATCCAGATTACATTTTTTCCCTCATCTCGTGGTTCTTTTTGGGATGTTTCTAACCAGAATATGTATATGCCCATATTGTTTGTTCGTTCAAGATTAACTACAGTGCGGAAAGGAGTGTCTTTAAGTAGCGAAAAAAAAACAAAATAAAAAGCATCGATGTTGGAGAATGTTTCGAAAACGGTACGACGATAGCGAGGGAAGATGTGAGCGGGTCCTGAGCCGATCTTCAATGGTTGCCTTCAATTGGTTCCAATTCAATCACAAGTGGGACGTTTGTTACTGTTAAGTGGAAGTAACGATGCTGCCGGTTGGGTTTTTTGTGGCATACTTGTGGGAAGCTACCAAAAGACACTCACACACAGACAATCGAAAAACAAATGCCCAACAACTCCCCCAATACTCTTCCAGAGCAACCACAAAAATAAGCCCTCTAAACATGATCTCATGTCGGCATGTTTTTTTCTATGTTTGGAGTGTTGCTAAAGTGTTCTTTTTTTATGTTCTATAGAAACGCAATCAAATTGGGTTAATGCTGCAAGATCCCATGAAAGTTCCCTCAAATCTTTCACTACACGCTCACTCCGACAACATCGAAATGCAAATTAATGCTTACGAAATCAGCCACGGAGAAGATAAAGCCAAACTTCAAAAGCAGCTCCATTTGTGTTCCGTGTGCGTAACAGGGATTTTGGAGGTAGAAACAGCAAGAGAATGAAACGAAACTGTTGTATTGGGAAATGGGAGGGAAAGGAACCGCAAGAACCTGTTTTTTGAATTCCGGCCGAAAATGATCAAACCTCAAAAAGCGTCCAGAAACGCATCACCTTCGTGTCGAAATACCGGAGCAAACGCAACTCTCTAGGTTCGAATCAACAGAGGCAAAGCGCATTATTGCGCAAGTCTATCCTCTAATCCTGTTACACCCGAAGGGGTGAGAGATTGGATTAAACAGATTCGAAATTTTAAACTATCGTTAAGCAATCGGAGAAGGTTCCCCCTCAGTTCCCGAGCAGTACCATCATCATCAACATCATCACGGATATTGTCAACTCACCCCCTCCCGAACGATCGACACGGTCAATGAACCATCCCTCCCGGCCAAGGGGCGGGTGGTGGTAGTGTTCGTGCGCCAACGGGTGTAAAAGGGTAAACACAAACAAAATACGGCCGACCTGACCCAATTAAAAACACCAAACCGGTCACACAACCGGTGGAATGAAAACCCCAACCCCTTTTGCGTTTGTACAGCAATCGCGAACAGGTACTTGAGTGAGTGTAAAAATTCACCTGAGCACCGCACGCTCGTATACACAAACTTATGTGAAGAGATTAAATCACACTCCTCAACAACCAACCAACACACACACGACAAGTGGCGATCGAGTCCTGCGACTGCATCCTCATAGCTGCGCAAAAAAAACAAAGAGACAAAGTTATAAGCAACAACTTCGTTTTATAGCAGACTATTTGAATCTGTAACCACTCTGAGAGCACGAAGACGCGATACCATGAAGCGCTGAAGCTTAAAAGCACGTGTTTTTTCGCAGTGTGCGTCGGAGAAACGAAGGCAAATATATCAAGTTCATGCGAAACTGGCCGGTATAAGTCGTAAGTGGCTGGTTGTGTTTGGTGCAGAAAAAGAAACCGACGCACACACGCGGGAGTTGCGGTTTTCTTCATCTCGATCTTTATAAACCTCTGTTTCTCTTCTGTGGGGCCACTGTAGCACGGAATGCCGATCGGACGAATTTCATGGTCAAGGAAAGATGGAGAAGATATAATACACCTTCCCGGTTATACAGGATTCGACAGGTGATCGTCAAACCGGAAAGCTTACAGGCATATTCTTGTTCTTGTCGAGGGTTTTTGTTTTACGCAAAAACGAATACAAGTTTTTATTTGTTTCTTGGTTTTTACTGTATTTTAATATTTTCTATAAAATGCTCAACATTTAAATTTGGAGATCCGTCATCTGTCGCAGTATAAAAAGTGAGCAACCAACTGATACCGTTGGTGCACGATGATATTGCTTCACCTGAATAAACAGAAGTAGCTTCACACCTTGAAGCGGCTGTATTGTGTGTTCCATCGAACCACCTTTTACTGGACGTCACCTCGCACTTCACATTGGAACTCCAAATATATCCGCAACCATCAAAACTCCGAAGGGAAAGATATGTTTGATTACTTCAACCCATACAATCAGCATTTGCTTTCTTTGCCTTTCATCCCAAGATGGCATTCAGTTTATAGCCCCGTACGGAACCTTCCGTGGTAAGAAAGCACCGAAAGAATGTGTGCCAACGTGTCTCTCACTGGTTTGTTTTATACTTCCGCTTTTCTATCCATCTTTGGTAACTTGCTAATTTGTACCGATTCTTAACGCCACTGAAACGAATGTGTCCAATTGGATTTTGGGATTGCTGTCTACTTCTTTTTCGTTCCACGCTATCCCCCGTCCCATAATCCGAACGGTTGTTTTAACATTTTTATTTGTACACCCTCCATAAACGGACGCTTGACGCTTGGTTGATTCGTCGTTGCGAGTGTGTTGATGTGAAGCAGGCAGATCGTTAAAATAAAACATTTCTAAGCGACGGAAAGGAGGACACCCTATTTTGGGGAGGAAAAATCTAAAGTTACGGTAACCTTCGGAAGGTGTTAACATCGATATTAAACGTTCCATAAATTGTGCCTTGGATGGTATGACGAGGGGTTGTGGAATACGAAATGCCCTCGAAACCAGAACGGCTTACGTCTAGGATTAATTCGCTACATGTTTTTCCTCACCAGTCAAAAACATTTTTATGTAATCCTTCCCAACACCTGTCTCGACGTTCTCTTGGCCATCGTTGCGAGCGTTTCGTCTAATGTCGAAGAAGACCACCGTAATTTATGACACTACGGAATGGGAATCTGAACTTTCCAACATTGGAACATATTAGGTAGTGTCCCATTCCCAATAGTGATCACGACTACTGTGTCCCTTACGACAAACGGCACCGACCAAATGTCATCTTCCACCAAAAAGGTCATCTGCATTTCAAAGACGCTGGACACTACTTTACCGTGGTCTTGCCGTGCCATATTGCAATGGTTGGCCTAACGGACGAGCCGTACTTTGATCATTTAGGAACGACATAATTCCATCCGCATAAGCCTACTGCTGTTCTACCTTCAACCAACGAACTATTACCCTCTGATACTGGTTGGAATATTTTATACGATTTAACTGTGGAATAATACAATCTCATGCTTCCTCAATTATAAGACCTTGCTTTCGGATGAATATGTGGCGGATGTTGCTTATCCTTTCGAAAGCCCTAAGTTGACAGCTGTCTTGATGCCGAGCCGCATTAACTTTTTTTTTTAATTTTTTGGTTGTACATCTCACGTACTTTCACAACGGCCATGCATGATGGAGAATAATTTACTTTCCATCATAAGCCGCATAACCGAACCAGGGTGGGGTTATTCTTCAATGTTTATGTATCAACACGTACACGAGGATCTCAACTCTTCCGGGTTTGCGGCGGAACGAGCTACTAACCCGCCATTGTACCCGAATTCCAAGTACTCCTTTTCTCTACCAACTAGTGATGGGAGATTATGAACGAACCTGGTGGAGCGGTTCCGCTCCAAAATTGGAGTAAACGCCACCAGGTTAAAAAATGGCGCTCCTCAGTTCTTTCTTTACACCGTCTCAAAATTCATTCAAAATTTGCTATAAACAATCACAAAATATGAGCGACCGCTCCTAATTTCGTTCCTATGAACAATGCTATATAAAACTTTCCTAAGTTCCTATGAACGATAGAACTTTCCTTTATCAACCAACTTAAACACACACAAAGACATTTTTATTCCTTTGAGCCCCTCGTATTTACAACCGTCCTGTAAAATCCCACTGTGTAACTATTCGTTTTGCAAGTGCCGTTCAGTTAGCCGAACATCTCCAAATTGGCCCTTCACGCCTTCTTCTAAATATCTCTCGTATAATTTTTCTACTCCTTTTCCCATTTCTCTTCACTTTGCTTTCTTTATGAATGATGCTCAAAAATCGTTCCTAAATTCCTACAACCGATCATCTCCAATATCGCGTCTATGAACGACGCTTCAAAAATCGTTCAAAGGTTCCTATGACCGATCGCTCCAAATATAGCTCCTACCGAACAGATTAAAACCCTGAAGGAGCGATTCCGCTCCTTTCTAAGAGTGAACGGAAAAACCCGCTCCTTTTTTTCGGAACTATTCCCATCACTACTACCAACAATATAAAAAGAGGCACATAAAAACCCAGAGACGCGATAATAAGACCATGACCAGGCATAAAGCAGTATCAGGGGGAGGCTTGGCGAATTAATTTCGAAAGCCAATTCTATCGAGTCACTTTGATGGCAGGTCATGCACATTATGCCCACATTACAGTACCAAACAATGCACTCGGTCGGTGTGTAAAGTAGAGCACTCAACAGCACAATCGACGTGTTGCGCAATCGAGGAAGAATGTTAAATCTATGACTTACAGATTTTCCAGAAGTTGGTGGACAGATTTTGTGTTCTTAGTTTAATTTTGCGATGTATTGGGCAGATTAGCTAGACTTTGTTTGATGTACAAGAAACACATAGAATATAACACATAACTCCACAAGTATCAGTAAACTTTGTACATCTTATCAACCCCCGCTTCATCCTTACCAACAAAAAGCAGTATTATCAATTGTATTGTGAGGAAGCAAGTTGCAAAGCTGGCCATGTGAGGATGCAACAGACACAAATACACCATGATCTTCACTGCGTAAGAGAAGTATTAAAAAAATACAACATCACTAACAAGCCACAGTTCAACAAGATCACACAAAATTGATAGTCAGAGCTCGTTTGTTACGATTTCTGTCAATAATGAACACCAGGCTACAATCTGAAGGGATGCTTTCCGATGGAGACTCCATGGCGATAAGACAAACTTCACAAACTTCAACGCTCAGCCGTGCGAGTGTAAGTAATGTGTTGCTTTTAATAAAACACCATACCACAATCGTAAATATCTGGCTGCATGTAAGCAGTTGATATAGTCTGAAATTTGCATCCGACTGGTTGAGCATTCCGTTGCGGAGTTAAATATATTATATACGGTTCCCTCCTTCCCACTGGAAGCGCGCTGCATTCATTTAATGGGTACGTCTCGTAAACGCTCATGTGGGGTCATGGCTAGAATCAAACGACGACAGCACCCTCCTCTCTCCCAGCTACCATCCACGGCAATAAAAGCGGGATGTAGTATGGTAATCCGTACAGAACCATACCCTCCCGTGTACGCTCCACCAAATATCGTTAACTAATTCCGACACAATGAGTCAACGCGCATCACACATCGGTATCCCGGACGGCTTAACGGAGATGTTCTTCAAACCGTTTGCACCCTTCATCTTCGCCGCAGAGACGACGAGGAGATCGTGATCGACGAGGTTTCCGGATCTCCAACCGTGTGCTGGAACCATTGCGCTACCACAACCGTCGTTCCCCTTCGGCCGCAGAGAATGTCTCTTGTACGTTCGGATGGGAAGGGTTATTTTTAAAGGTGCGACAGAACAACCTCCCCAGCAGCACGTATACAGGCAAATAATAATAACTGCAATGTGCGCGCTCGTCACCATCCCGGCGATCGGCGATTAACTCAGACGACCCGCTCACACACCACCCATATACAGAGTCAGCTGAGTTCCGTTTCGATGGCTTATCCTCCGTCGTCTCGGCAAGAAGCTCCCCAAGAAGCTGATGATCATAATTGTGTGTGCGCGGATGTGTTTTGTTATTCGTTGCGTGTACCAAGTTGCTGCACCACGACGCCACGCGGACGACGATGCGCAATGATGCGCGCGCCCTTTTGCCTTCTCTTCGTACTACAAACACACACGCACACAACTCAAACATGTGCTAGTGTGTGTGCAACTGTACCAGAGGGCAGAGGGTGGCAGAGTTATGGGTGGATGCATCGAGAATGAAGATCACATGGAAAGCGAGGGTTGTCGGCGAGTTGGGTGCAATGTTATGGACGCAGTCAACCGCAGCCGCGTGCGAAAACACATGCCCATCGCCAGTTGCTTGTGAGTAGCTGTGAGTGGTTCACTTTCTTTTCGAGAAACGTTTGTCTCTACTACAGCAAGGGGCGACTACTTTGTCATGGGGACTTTAGTTTACGTTTTCGACTTTTTGTTGGAATAGTTTTAGTGACAGTATTGTACTCTTGAATACTATAGAGCTGTTTTTTCCAAACGTAGAACTAACAATTCTACTAAAAATAAATGCAGTCAAGGAACGCCATACAGCGAGACAAGATTTCTTGAGGTTGTAACCTCACTCTTAAAAAAGACACTTTTCTACATCTAAGTGCATTTCATATATGCAGATGGCCTTGGGAGTCCCAAGATATTTAAAAAAAAGGTTACCCACTTGATAGTTTTAACCGATCCTCACTCGGGCAAGCTGATGGCTTTTGTAGCTGTTTTTTCATTCTCCGTTTTGTTCTTTTGGAGTTTATCTGTTCTTAAACACATTCGTACATGTTTGTACCTTTATAATGTATTTGAAAACTTCTCTTTTTTTTAAATAACAAAATCATTACTGGTAAATTTTTAAAAACAATCTGCGAAGAGATTATTCATACTAACAGTTAGGGTACTGATCATAAAAAATTAATAAAGTATGATATTTTTTGGAATAATATAGTCTCTTCTTCTTATTTAGACAATAAATAAGAAGAAGAAAACACTGTAACATTGTTTTAACCATTGCTGAATGTGCCAAAAGAAGCGGGTGAGGGAGTTATAGGCTTCATGTATAATGTGTTGTATACAGAAAATGTTTATGTCCTGTTAATATTGAGACATAAAATAAATAGAGTTTTTGAACGTTGCAAAAAAATGATCGTCCCTTTGCTGACAATGGCCTCAAATCTCGGCCACACCGCACACCCCATACGAAACACACAACAGGAAGCAAAACTTACCGGAAAGTACATTCCCTGGGGATGTAGAAAGTATGGTCCGGAGCCCCACAGTTTGACGGCTGTTTCGGTGATCCCTTAGTGCATAAAACCGATGACGTCCAAGCGCTAGCAAAAAGCTTTCGGGGCACGGTTTGAGGATGGCGCTGTTTTGATGTTCTCCCCGTGATCCTTCAATCTCGCATAAAAACCACCGAAAATGCTAGCCACAGGACAGCAAAATTGGGAACAAATTTCACCCACGGGGTGCGTGAAATTTTTGGCGTTTCGATTTTTAACACCTTCTTCAAGGAAGCACTTTACATTCGCTAACGCCGAAACGGACACACAATCAAACGGGGGGGAATTACCGGATACTTTATGCTTCTTCTTTTTTTCGGCACAATTTCACAAAAATTTTAGAGATTCAAAAAAAATCACACTCACGTACACTTTTATAATATAATATGGCACCGATAAGATTTTTGCTTTCCCCGTTTTCACTTTCTTTCCATCCGCTTCCACACTAGTGCGCACTTAAAAACAATTATGCAAACATTTGCATTTCACGATGTACTTTACGGGTTGCAGATCTGCTAAGAAATGATGGAATGGAGTTAACAAATGGCTAAACTAACGAGCGAAGGATACTTGATTGCTTCGAAAGATGCTAGTTGCTAAAATCGAAAACGATGGAGCAAATTTTTGATGATGGTATCCTTTTTTTCATCTTTTTCCCCAAATATCGTTTACAAACACACGAGCGCGTTGGCAGCGAACCATTCTCACGAACACTACAAAAACGAGATTTCACACCGCACAACACAGCCAGCTTAACCCCGCAATGGGTAGACGTCTTATTATTTTGGGAAAAAATCAATCCATCTCATGGTTCTGGTTGATTCGCATCACAACGCAATGGTGCTAACTAAACGAACCATATGTTAAGACGTTCTGTTGCAATAACATCATGACACATCTTTTTCTTCGAAAGTGTATTCTATACACGCTGTACCGAAAATCCAAAATGGTAAACACAACCACTGATGTACGCGTCCGATAGGTACGGCACAAGCAAAGCACAGGCAAAAAAAAAAGAATCTTGCCCCTAAATCTTTTAGCATCACACTCTAAATCACAAAACACTGCAGAAAAAAAAACCGTGGGTTACAATCTTTTCCACGGCAATCAAACAACCAACCAGTCACACGCGCCTAAGAACGCACACACCATGCGGTTGGGTTGCAAAAATAAATTGCAGACGGACTTATGCCAGATTAGCGGAGCTGATTCGGTACGTTATCCTGGGGATATCCTTGCAAGAATGGCACAAGTCTCGAAATCACACCACCACTAGCGCACCGACGACAGCTTCGCTCACGGTCACCAATACACTGGCCCGCTCGACGGCACACGCTTGCACGAACACTACCAGCATCTCTTACCAGCAGCCTGCTAAGGATCAAACGTCAGCGGGAAGCTGGCCCGAGCGGAAAAACCTGGCGATCCCGGGGAAAAATGCAACTCCGTTGTTGCTGTTTATTTCCTGCACTTCCTTGCAGGGAGCAACATTTTTCACCCCACACGGGCATGCACGTACACGAAACGGAAGTCGAAAAATATTCAGCGTGCCCTTTTTTCACGTATTATTTAGCGGCAACTCTCTCTCTAGCACAGCATCCCATTGCACAACAAATCAACGCACGCTACGTTATCAATGCTGATGGTTCTGGCTGGATACGAAATGTATACACACACACGCGCACACGTACGCACACGGTTGGTTTTCATGCAGGACGATATGGTTCGGAAACGTGTTCAGGCTTACACTGTATTATCTAATGAAATAAATATAGCAAAAGTCGCACTGAGAAAAATCTTCTCCGTCTCCGTCGAATCACCTTTACGCGACCGCGGTTTGAGTTTGTGTGCGGGAAAATGTGCGCGGACTGAAAATTTTGGCCCGGAAACATTGCACTATGGTTGATGTGTACGTTGCAACACGTCAGAATTTTAATATTCACAGATTTTTTACTGTTGGCCATTTATTCTTCTCTGCAACGGAATAAATTGTGCAGCAACTTGTGTGGCGTGATCGAATATCAACAAACAGGTACTAAAACATGTGGTTTATGAATCGTACAGAAAAAGGATTTTGACTGGTGCGTGAGTAATTCAACCTCGCCGTGCGTTCACAATGGGTTATCAGTGGACGACCAAGCTGATGTTTTCGGAATAAATTTTAATTTCGATTTATGCAAAGTTTTTTTTTTCAGACAATCAAATCCTCAAGTTTCATGGAAAACCACCAAAACTATATGTATAGGATTTGTAAACTTTAGTTTTGATAAACTAATACCTAAAAAAACCCGTTTGGTTCCACGAAATGTGATGTAATTGTTTCGAGAATGCGATATCTAATAAGAATGATCGATAAATAAAATGCAGCATTTTACATTAACCTCAAGAAGATAACCGATAATTTAGAAGAAAGATTTGCGGTAAACAAAAATTGCAGACGACCCACAGTGCATAAATCAATTTGAAATGATGTTCGAAAATCAGTTCGAAAATGTTGTTTTTTAATTTTTGACCTGTATTGAAACAAATTTCGCCCAAACACACGATTGAAATATTTCACGAAATAACTAGAAGCTTTAAATTGCATACTGTTCGGAGTTGTTCGTTGTGCGAAAAGGCTTTTCGAGAATATATCATCTCGAAGTACGTTCGAAAGTGAGGCTCAACGGTTTTCATGAAACGATACAAAGATTGAAATGAATTCGGAAATTGCATTGAAACATTTCATTTCAAAACAGTCTAGGTTTAACGACTTTGTTGGTTTTAATGCATATTGGTGTTGCATTACGGCTTTGTTTTTCGATCAGCAAATCAGAACCAAAAGAGAAAGCAACAAAATTAAATAGAACCCTTAATGTAAATGATTCACAATGATTAACAGTAAGAAAAATATTAACGATTGAAAGTTTGAAGGACTTTGTCCGTTACTTAGTTTGCATGTAACTTCAACATATCCCCAACAAGCTTAGTGTGGCTTAGTATTGAAAAAAAAAGATTCATAATAAATCGTCCTTACTCAAACAGATACAGGGTTTCACTTTCAGTGTGACCCAATCTATCATCGTTCCCTTTTCAAATATTTATCCAATAATTTCTCTCGTTAGCAACCAGATACCACCATTCCCCTCACATTCTCATTGAGCCGGTTATTAATTATTTAGGAAAAGGGCGAATACAATTACTCGCGCAATAAAACAAGCACCAACAGTACGGGATCAACGCGGAGAGTGGAAAATAAATCGATTCATTAGTAAACATAATTTGCCCCCCAAAAATCAAGCTCGTCTCTGGGGAGCACTTCTGCCGCCGGATGTCCGTGGCCGGGAAAACAAATCCCTTCGTTTGGTTTGTTTTACTTCGTCTGCTAATTAAAGCAATCATACGTTCCCGTTCACAGCCCCATGTTCATGTTCGGTAGGCCCCGCAGGAAATGGTGCTGTAAATTGGTTAACGCTTTGTTTATCGTCCCCGAGCCTTTTTTGGGGGTTTGCCTTATCATTTTTGCAGAAACGGTCAACCCTGTTGAGCCGTTAAGACGAGCGTCGGATACTATTTGCTGTGAAGTTTAACTCTTGCGTTTCTGGGTCGCTTTCACTTGCTAGGGGCTCTCGTGTGGGTTGTGTTTTGCAAATTTTAGTACGTGGCTCTGGGTTGGTCTGTCCCTTCGGATGGGACAGAAAAAAAGCTGTCGTCTAGCATCTAAAGCTACGTGCATCTACAGCGGTCGGTTTGAATGTACCCGCATGAAGTGTTGGGCAAGGAAAAAAGAAAATTGTAGCTAGACGCATCTTCCAACTACAGCCGAGATGAAACATGTCCCACAGAACGAACCATTTGTGGACCACATCGGTCTACGGTTGAGCTGTTAAACGACATCAAAGCACCCATGCAAAAGTAAAACATGTAACAACTTCTGTAGCAACCTTAGGAGTCGCCATTGACATCAGGCCATTTCAAACTGAAATTTAAATAGATGTCCGTTGGACAAGAGGATCATGTGTTCCAGGAGCAGAAGGGTACAGCATGACCCAGCAATTTAAAATTACGTACAGAAAAATAGAAAAGTGTCGTTTTGAGGCTCAATATTCTTTGTCCCATGTGTCCCGTTTCTCTAAAAACACTTCGCCACAAGTAGGTTTCAGTGAGTGTTTCGTAGCATCTTGTAGGTTTTTCGAACGAGTTAAACGATCGGAAAAGCCTTCAATTAGATACTGGACGTTCGAACGTAAATGATATGCAAAAGTGGAAAAGGTCACATTTCGCCTTTTGGGGGAAATGTTTCGAGCTTTACTGCCGTACGTTAGATCTTGCCGTTCTCCGACGTGACTCCCAATTTTAGCTTCGTTGGCGCTTTTGTTTCGGCAACACTTGTCCACCTGTCCAAAAGCTGTCATCGAACCTGCGGTACAAATCAATATCCCTGAGAGTGTGCGTTTATTTCTTCACCCTTGCTGCAAAAGGGAAATTGAACGCGACTCCACCAGGGGGAATCGTAAAGAGGGAAGACAAATCGCAGGTTAACCCCGTTGCGTACGTTTACTGCCACTTACCGAATGGGATTGTTTGGGATGGCCGCAAGAAAACGGAAACTTTCACTGTTTCGTTCGCTGCAACGCTGAGATAGCAAGACGGCGGGCGAATGTCCTCTGTAACGATCCTTCTTAGCATCCGGGTGAGACACACACACCCGAAAACAGGGAAACGGTTGGGTGAAAAAGCGGACGAATGCCTTCAATTCCATCATCCATAATTCATGAGTCAGCGACGAAGTGCGGGCGAGAGTTTCCACCAGGACAGGTAAAATTGCCAATCGGAAATGTGAAAAGCCACGACACTGTTGGACGACGGGTGGGTGTGTTTTTTTTTCCTGTCCCGCTCCACTGCTGGTGACTTTGATCGACGGGAACTGTAGCATATTTTGTTGCTCTCCCTTGCGACGGAAGAGCACGCTAAGCTTGCCGAAAAGCTTGAAGAAAGCGACTCGACTGGGTGGTGAATCATTGACAAAATGCTGAATTGAAAAATGCTTTCAAAGGTTAGCAGCGGGCTTAAAGGGCCAGTGGGATTGTTTGATGGTCAAAATTGGTAGTAAACCTTCTTGGTAACTCAACAACCGTTGGGACATTAGTGAGAAAATAAACAAAAAATAATACAAAAAAGGTTTAAGCCTTCGTAAAAGTTAAATCTGAATAATCATTTAGTACTACAATAGTTACTGATAGACTGACAAATTAAATAAATCGCAAACTATCACTATAGCGTCTTTTTGAATTGTCATTGCATACCTTCAGGAGATTATGCTGAACATCCCAACCTGATCACGTGACATAGTAAGTAGTTTTACTGTTGCGTTTCTGGTCCGCAGAGTCAATTGAGACAAGCAAATTACATTTTAAATGCTCACAAAATGAAGCATTTTACAATTGAAATGAAATAAATGCGTCGAAAAGATACAAATACCAACTATCAGTGGCTAAAGAGATACATTGCTGGTCAAAATTACTTATAAAGCTTTGTTGGTAAAGCCACAACGTTTGGGGCACTAGTGAAATATTTAGAACTGATTATACAAATAACATGGATTACAAATGTCTTCCAAAACGTTGATTCTGTTCTTTCATAGCACTAAAACAACCACCGACAAACTGACGTTAAAACGATTATGTAGGCATTATTTAAATGAATATTGCATACATCTAGGGTTTGTGATAGAAACAGAAGCTAATCGCATGTATTAGTAAAAAGAACGTCTTTACTGTAAATAAATCATTTGGTATTTAAAATGTAATAAATTTCCATTATTGAAAAGAAACAATTTCATTATTGATAATTGCTGTGGTATAATTGGTCAAAAGGATAGATTGCACGTCAAAATTGCAACTAAAACTTCGTGGTAAAGTCTGCACGTTTTGGAGACTAGTGAAATATTATCAATGTATAATATTCATAAGTTATGGGTCGTCACCTTCAATAGGGTCTTCTATATTTAAAAAACAATATTTGTGTTGATAAAGAAACAAATGCATCATTGATATTTGCTGTGGTATGTCTAACACGGCCTGGCCGTAGTACAATTAAAAAAAATTGCTGTGGGATAATCGTCTAAAAAGATAGATTGCTGGTCAAAATTACTAGTAAAGCTGTAAAGCCCGAACGTTTGGGACACTAGTGAAATATTAAAAATTAACAAAACATAGATACTGTACCTTCTTTATGGAACTAAAACAATCACCGATAGACTGACATTAAAACAATAAAAAAAGAAACTTTTTAAATGAAGTTTGCATACCTTCAGGCGATAATGGTAGAAACTCCGCTCAATCGCATGGAGAAGTAAAAAAAAAATCCAGTACTTCACTATTTTAAATAGAGCATTTTACATCCGAACTGTAGTAAATGCATGAAAAACAAACTAATGACAAGTGACATATTAACAAATTATAATACAAAAATGCCTTGTTCTTCCAAAACGTTGATTCTGAAGCTCCTCTATCGAACTAAAACAATCACAATGACGTTAAAAAAATACATTTGACAATTTTTAAAAAGATCTTTGAAAACTTTCAGGCGTTTAAACACATATACAGCTTAATCGCATAGAGAAGTGACAAGATGTGTAGTATGTGAATACTTACAAAGAACTATTTCTTATTTTAAATATATTAAATGTGATGATAGCAAACATTCCTTATTGCTAATAAATTCAATAACAGTTCCTTTTCCTAAAATAACTTTCACAACCGTATTGGTTCCATTACTAGTAACTCGTTGTGAATGTAATGTCCTATTTCGTGAGCAAATTGGCACCATTCTTCCAAAATCAATAAACTTCAAATCCCATTGTGCGCCATCCTCCCAGAGTGCTTTCCCTTTATGAGGCGCGTTTGTGAGGTTAAGTGAATTCTTATTAACTTTCTTTCACCATCACCGGATGGCTCGGTTAGTGGTTTCAGCATCCTAAACGCTGCACCGAACATACCGAAGGCCAACAGAGGTGGGAATTTCCCGGGAAATGATGAAGAAGTAGAAGAAGTCCGCGCAAAGCAATACATCCATTTCCGAATGCTTCGGTTGTTGTGATGGCGCATTCGGTCATAGTGTCGGTTTTCGTTGAATTCGGTATAAAGCCACAGGAGAAACGAAACGTTAATGTGTCGAGATGCTGGGGTGTATTTTTTTCTCCCTTTGTCCATTTTTCCAAGAACCTGGAGGCTGTGGTGAATTGGCCAGGGTGGGCATTATCCTTGCTGGTGAAAATTATAATTGAAATTGTTTGTCAGCAGCTAAAGCGTCGGTGGGTCCGTTGCCGTTGGATATCACAATTTGATGGATTAGGGAGCAAGTAGAGCCTTTTTTCTCCCTTCGCCACAGGAAAAGGTACTTGATTTTCCACCCTCCTGTTAGCATTTGCTGGACTGGACGGAAGTATTTTTCCGTGGGAAAAAATGATTCATTTCTTCGTCGAGTGATGCATGAGCAAACCTTGATGATGAGAGCGAAAGTGGAATGCAAGCGATGATTTATTGGTTTTATTGATCCGTGGTGAAATTCGGGTGGACACAGATGAAGCGTTGTATGGGCGTGGAAAAGTTAGCACTTGTCCCGTAACCAAGACAAATTGTCGATTGTTTCTTTCCGGGATTTTTTGTGCTGGAGTTCGATTAATTTTTAACGCCACACTGTCACGGTTTCACGTGCCGTTTTAACAGCAACATGTAGTACATGCTGTTGCTGTCAGTCTGATGGCACGAAAGGATGCTCCTTCGTGAGCGATCGGCAACTGCACTCGCAGGTGAGAAAAATGTTTTCTAAAAATATTGAATTAAAAATAAAATCGAATATTTTCCACACGAAAGGAAAATGAAGTAGCACAAACGCCAAATCGTAATAGCTTAATAACA
This sequence comes from Anopheles minimus, assembly GCA_000349025.1. Classification (NCBI taxonomy): domain Eukaryota; kingdom Metazoa; phylum Arthropoda; class Insecta; order Diptera; family Culicidae; genus Anopheles; species Anopheles minimus. The sequence goes on along the minus strand of KB663633.1, from coordinate 741,452 downwards.
TCTTAAATGTGCGCTTTATCGCCCATTTGGGGTGGTGTTGATGCAAACAGAGAAAAGGAAAAACACACACCAAACCTTATCGTTTGACAACACGGCAGGTAGAATTGGAGCTGGGTAGCATGCAATCATCGGCACGGGGATAAAATATACCAGAAAAAAAGCGAAAAATCAAGCACATTAAAAATAGAGCGAGCTGGAGCGAAAAATCATAACCGTCAGATGATTATCATTTTCCCGGTTCCGTCCACACGAGACGTCAAATTTCATTAGGCAAAGAACCGCGGTAGATGGTTCGTGGCCGCGATGGCAGGCGAAGGACAACAAACACCTTCCATCGTTGTGATTTTATGGTTCCGAATTGCCATTCGAAAGCCACCGTGCAGGTGAGGAAGAAAAGCGACCGATATGCGGTGTAATAAAAGTCCAATTAATTTCCATTTTTGCTCGCGCTGCCTTGGTTCGACTGTAATCAGCGGGTTTGTTATTTTGACGATCGCACCAGCGCCAGAGAGATTGGCGTGGAAATTCATTTCCTCTGCACGGTAAGTAATCTGTTCGGTGTTTAATATTCAACTGTTATTGCTTCCTTCCGGTTCGGTCGTTTTCCTTCGGCGGCGAGCAAAAAGAACCGGAAAAGGCTTACAGGTGTCCGATTTAAAGGGCGGGTAGCGTTCTTTAAAGTGGGTTGAAAGTAGGAGATTTGTGGTCGGAAAAGAAAAAAAACGTCGCAGACGAACATTAACTGATCATTTCGATTTTTACTCCTCCTTTTCACCTTTCTTTTGCTATCTTTTTTATTCCCTTCTTCCACGTGTCTGCTACCTTGTCTGTGCGTGTGTTTGCGTGGGCTAAAGTAGGTGATAGAAAATCGTTAAACGAAATTATCACCCATCAACGGACGTGGGAAAACTGTAGGAAAATGACTCGCAGCAGCAGTTCCCACACCAAAACGGGCCACAATTCCATTCCGGTGACCCACCGAGTAAAGCTATTCTCGCCTAATGGTTGCCAGATGGAAACACTAAAGATAGGGTAAGATACGGCCCAATAAAGTGATGTGGGCCTCTGCCAGAAACGTGTCCTTGTGCGACGGACACAACAACAGCAGCGTCCGGTGGATAAACGCGCTACCGTTCGTGCATTCGGACGCACTGTGTTTGCGTTCGTTCTCGTTGATTGGAACCGCGTTTCTTGTGTGCCGTTCTGTTTTATGCTTTGACCCGCGAAACATTCGCTTTATCATAAACGAGAGTTGCTGGTACAAGCACAAAATTTATTTTCAAGCACTGTCAGTGACGCTTGTTCCGTGTTTGATCTTGTTGGGGAGGTTGCTTGTTTTCTTTTTTGGTTTGTACTTTTGTGCTGGTGAGACAAATCTCCCCAGAGCGCTTGGCGGATAGTTTCCTTCATGGTGATGTCGCTTTGATGTTTCTCTGGAGCGTTATTATTTGCTGATGTATTCTGTTGGCATTCGAATCTTGTTGTTGTGCTCATATAATGATAGCCGAGAGCGTGATGGCATGTTTATTGTTTATGAGGATATTTTTATGTTTCATAAGCAAAGCAAAAACGTTTGCTTTCTTCAAATGACTGGAAGGTTATGCAAAAAACAAGATAAATATTAATTTTTGAATTGAGTATTTGAATTTGACATTTGAATTTAGTATTTATGAAAACATGCCTCATTTAACAAAAGCACCACACAAATCACCATCAAACAATCCACATACCCTAAACCAGTGGTCGGCAAAGTACCACACATGGGTCGTTAGCGACTCTCATACAACTTGAATAGAACAAATTGATCGGAAATAATTCTTGTTAACAATGGTGACATTAAGTCACAGTTATTTAATTGCATTTCAGTCGTTTTGCTAGCTCAAAAGAATATTAGAGTAAATTGTTCTAAATATTAAATGTCCATGAGGACTTGTAATTCTTCCAACTCTATTGAATATTAGGTTTATATCATATTATAATTTACACTTTACACTTAAAGGTCATATATTTTAATCAATAAAACAACTTGTTCGCAATAAATTATAAGGTGGTTTTAATATCGATTATAGTTAATGAAATTCGTATCACATCAATTATTGAGCTGGAGGACTTGTTTAAACGTAAAAATCAGTGTATTTTTAATTGATTTTTCAAATTGAAGCATATGACTAATTTATTTTTCGCTCACAAAATTCATATCATGTGTATTTTACGTACTATATGGCTCTTTTCTTCAATAATTACAATAATTAGAATTTTAGGCTAATAATCTCTAAATTTCAACTCTCTTAAGCTCCATTTCAAGAAGTTTGTCGACGTTGCTTGACGTTGTTAACAATTTCTTAGAGAACTTGACATCCTTCCAACTCCGATGCGCATTAGGCGTGTGCCACATTGTAAGTTTGGCCACATAACTTTTAACATCACTTTTTTATTATTCACAGAATAAACCTGCAATCAGAGACCCACGGCCGTGGATACTGTCAGGCTTTTACTGACTAAAACCACCACCAACCTTCTCCGAACATTTCCAATATTCCCATAAGGGATTATTTCAGAAAATACTTAAAGCACTTAAATGATTTGTAATCTAGTCAAAACCAAATACTAGTTGGATTACTAGTCGAATCAATCACGACTTTCACATTGGGGTATTTCAGATTTCTCATTGTTTGTATGAATTCCTACAAAAAACTGAGTAACATTCAAAATTAGGAATCGTAGTGCCTTGATGGTGGAGGGAATAGCATAACCGGTCTTCACACGGCAGGACCGGGGAATCGAAAAGAACGTCTGTTCTCCCGAACGCAGGACATCGCCATCCTGTAGCGGGTAAATTCAAGTCACGGAAGTCAAACATGTTAGGCCAAAGGCTTACAAATTTTGTACATAGAGATTTCAATAATTAATTTGGAGGAAATATTTACATACTTCAATCAATATATATTCTTCATTAACAACTAACAATTTGAATTAATGTATAACATGTATAACATAACTCAAACTCCATTCCGTGTGTATTTTCTTTGATACTTGGTTGTTTTCTCCAAGAAGTTTGCCGACCACTGCCCAAACCTCATGGCAAATAATGATACTGTTATCCTCAACCGACAGATCGGCCATGAAAATGTTACGATACAGCGCATCCCATATCGATACCGATCGACAAACGAGCAACGAAGGACAGAAACAAACAAAGTAAACCAAAGCTTTACCAGCCATCTCTATTGATGGCTACTAAACGGTGGCCTATGATTGTTTTTATTTCCACGCGTGCTTTATTTTTTCTTCATTCGCCATCGCCTTCGCCCTGGTTCGGCAGCGAAGGAAGCATTTTAGCCGAAGTGGCTTAATGAACATAAATTTGATTAGAGTGCCATCGGCAGCTGGGTGTACGCGAGATGTGACAAGTTAATAAGGGCACCGTTATTGGGAGATTGAGCAGCAGATTGGGGCGTGTGTCGGTGCTGCGATTCCCAAAATCGATGTGCTTATAGCGATGATTACGGTGGGAGAATTGTGTGGACGGATGGCATAAAGCGCTCCCTTTCCAAGCTATCACGGGCGGAAGCGAAGAAGCAATGAATATTACCAAAGGAAAGCGATAGAGCGATATCACTCATCGGTTGGGGATTGGGAAAAGAAAAGAAACGTCCATCAAACGCCGTTAATCGCTAATGGGATAAGTGAGACGCATTTGTTTGCTTTAGACACTGATTCAACATTTCAAAAGAGAAGATAAATGGCGCCATTCGTGAATAGAGCCTCATACAAGAAATAAAAAGAAAATGGGACATTTTTTTGTTGAAAATTATATAAAAGTTCCCCAACCGGATGATGGGTTTTTTTCCATCGGTATAGTGGGTAACTTTTTTGTGGTAGAAAAATTAATTTTTACACCTTATACCAAAAGTCCCAACCTTGAAAAGCTTCAAAAAACCGCCAAAAAACAAAATACAAAGCCAAACGGGTCCATTTCCACGGGTGGCTGCGGTCTACGTTTATGCGTCAATGGTTTCCTTTGACCTTCTGCCGGTTTTGCTTGAGGTAAAAAAAGAATAATGCGTGCTTTTTAATTACATTTAACTCCCCAACCTAACCGGATGAAAACTTTCGCTTACTTGTTGCCTGAGTGGCTAAGTTGCGATTTTTTTACGAACAAAGACAAGCATTAGAGCTAAACTAGATTCAGTTTGTATACTTCGTAAGTACTTATAACGTCACAGAAGGGTGACAAAAGTGTATCCTTAGCTTTACTGAAAATGCAGAATTATGCTGAACATGGAAGAAAAAGCGTAAACGGCCCTGTTGATTGAGGAGCTAATTTTTAAAGCGGATTTTTAAAAGGTTGGTCCCATCCTGTCGAAAAGAAATGAAATTCTACCTCAACCTTCAATGGAAATAAAATTGGTTCACCATCGCTATCGCACATCTCAAATTTTTCATCTTCAATTTCCCCAACACTATTACTCTGCGCAACTCCTCCAGCGACGTATTCCATTTGGCAGCTTCATTGATGTTATTAATTTCTTCGCTTCTTGCTCTGTCTGTTGCTACATAAAGCCAGCCTCCAAACCCATCGGTCTTCCCTCAGAAGACAAGGGTTTTGTGCATTGCACAAGCACTGTCATGTGAAACCAGAAGTTGACTTTTAGAAATTCAAAGTCAAAGGAGAAAAAAAAAATTAAAACCTTGTCCCATCTGGTGCCGCTCCTCATCGGGTTCTGGTGGGGAAAGGTTCAAGCACCAGAGCAAACAAGCAGTGGCAACGTTCCGACCCCAATTGAAAGGATGCGGGGGCCAGAAAACTTTTTCTCCCCGATTGTTAATTTATTCTTATGCCGTCGAACTTCGGCTTCGTTCGGTACCGTTTTTCCCCCTCACTACACTGGTTGGTGCGAGTGTTTCGCCGGTGTAATGTGGGTAGTCTATCTTGCAGGCGCATTAATGTGGTACAACATTCACTTACCACTTCCAACGGGGAAAACAGTTGGACGGGAAGACGGAAACGGAAACCGGTATTGTTTCTTTTATTATCATCGTCTCTGCAGCATTGTTTTATATTGCTTCGACTGGAGTTTTAGTATTTCGCCAGTTTTCGGCAGTGGGGAACATTCCCAGGAAGAAGTCGGTCAGAGGCTAGCTTTCACTTTTCCATTTTCAATTTCGGTTTTTTTTCCGGTGATGCTGACGAAACGAGAACGAATTGGTGTGGTGTTTGTTTTCGCTGTCCTCGATCCGCTCCCATTAGTAACAATTCGTACGTCAATCGTGTATGGCAAATGGGATGTGTATAGAACGCGGGAAACATTCGGGTGTTTGCGCCTGTGTTTTATGCAATGACAAAAGATTCCATCGTCGTACTCTTCGGCGATTTCGAGCGCAACAACAATTGAGCACAACTGTCGAAACATTCGGGCAAGTGAATCGGATCGGAATGCCTGTGAGTATTCCAATTTCCTGTCGGCACTGCTGCAGCTGCGTTGAGAAGTGCTCGCAGCGCTTACCCGGAGGGCCCAAGAGGCAAATTAAAATTCATGAAATTATTTTCATTCCCACTGCATTGTGTGTGTGGGTTTATCTTTGCCGAAGAAGACGGTGGAAGATATGCACGGGAGCGTTGTGTACTTTCGCTTTTACACAGAAGTGAAAACTCGTGCGGCTTTATTGATGTTTCGTGTTCCCGAAGACTGATGTTCCTGAAGAAACGATCGTTTAATATTCCTTCCATGTAACGTGAAGTAAAGTCATGAACCAGATCGGTCGGGAAACGCCAAAGTTAATGTAGGGCTTTTATATAGGCCAACCCGGGGAAGAGCGCTTCATCCATTTTGCACAATTTATGAAACGTTTTACGACACGGACATGCGTTCCCTTCGTACTGTCACTTACTCCGGTGGTTGCAAGCAAAAACGGAAAAAAGGCACTTCGCCCCAAAGTCCGCAAAATGGGATTTGCAATACAGCAACAACAAAGCAAGCGTACCAATTGAAATAAAAATGATAATATTAGCACACACACAAACCAACAAAAAAAAGTCCCACAATAAAGACGGGAACCCGAAAAAAATCCCATTTCATTTCCGTCTGGTCTGGGACTGAGATTTGAGAGGACGCTCTTATTGTGCGCCGGAATAAATAAGTTATTGGCAGGCGGTAGAGCGACGCCGCCGCGTGTTTTTCATTCTTCTTTCATTCCCGAGTCCGAATGAGAGGGAAAGTGAACGCTTTTCCCCAGTGTTCACTTCTTGGCGGCTAAATCTGATTAGACTTTCCCAGGGTTTTTTTTCATTATCGTCACTCACCAACAAAAAAAGGTCCAACCGAATGGTTGCAATCGATTGGCAATTGGATGAGAGCAAATTAGACTTAAATCTTGTTACGCGAATAGAGAAAGTGCTTGATAGAGGGTTTTTTTTTTGTTGCCTTGTCCTGTGCTGAAGTTCAAAGTGAATTACTGGGCAACTCCATTCAGTGTCATTTTAAAAGGTACAACCCAACTGACACAGGTGTAACACGGTTTGCCTACCCTGCAGGCGTTAACAGCAGTGTTCATTGGGTGAGAAGGGAATGATTTACTTACATTTGCTGATGACGCTTGCTGTGATTGCTGTTGTTGCTGTCGGTACTGCATCAGTGCAGCGACGGCTTTGTTGGCGGCTGCTGTGACGGCTGCCACGGTCGATGTCATTTCGTGCTCGTGATCAATACCGTTGTCGTCGCACTCCGTCCGCGGATGGTTCAGTTCGTGCTGTATGTCACCGTCCAGCGGTGCGAGATTAACACTGTACGCGTGTGTCGGTGGGCGCAGGCAACGTTTTTTCGCTGCCCCGTTCAGTGTCAACGGTGACGCTGGTGATCTGTGTCCGATCCTACGGCTCTGCAACCTATCTACTGTTTGGTCGTGGTGTGCCAGCCGGTGACGGTGAAGATCGCCGCTGCTGTCGTCTTCGTCGTCCTCGCCCTCATCGGTGGATATTTGTTCGTCGTTGTCGGAGTCGGGTGTGGTGCTGGTGCCCGCCTGGTCGAGGAATAATGGGAACCGATTCTCGGCAACGGTCGAGCCGGCCACCGTTGGCACAGTCGAGGGAAAAAGGCTGGCTGGCAAGCTGCTCACATCTGTAGCCGTCGTCGGTGGTGATGTCGTCGTCGTCGTCGTGTCTGTGGCTGGCCGCTCGACGAGATTCACCATTGAAAGCCGTAAACGGGAACCGAAAGGGAACACGTGGAAAGGAATGGGAAAATTATGAAAGGTGAGCCGTTGCGAAACGTACACAGACGTATGCCGGATGTGAGCAGTTTTTTTTTTCACTCTATTCTGTGCTTTTCCGTAAACAGGGTGGACTGTTGGTTGTTGTGCTTGATCAACAAGCTCGTTGGAAATTGATCCCTCTACACAGTTACCCAGCACACACTTGAATACCCTTTCTACTTCACTGGAACTAGCACAAACCAACGGATCGGTTCGATCATACCTCCCAACGTGGGTCACTTCTTTTCCATCAGCTCAACCAGGGGTGAGTAGTTCCACGAATGCACTTTTCATCATCCCTCTGGTACGGGCTAGGAGTTCCGGTGCAATATTTCCTTAGTTCCCTATCAGCCGCAACGTAAAAGGGGGAAAAGATTCTCTCCAGCTGGAATAATTCACGGTTCACTTAAGGGTAGGCAACAACACTCCACACGGCAGTTCACATGGATCCCATACGGCTGTTAGTTAACGCTCGATGCACACTGGCCGTTTTTCCGAGCCACACAAAGGCACCATAATCACAACGCCTTCATTCGAATATTCATCGTTAGTGGAACGTGGCGAAGGTCCAGGGATATGCACAGCAAGCTCTCCTGGGGGTTCGGTCTGGGTGCGGGACAGATCTGGATGATACACGTAAATTTAAGCTCACATCCAGACGGTACCGGTCGTCCGTTGTACTGCAGGTGGCTGGTGGTACAGCATCCACGGACGCTTACACGGATGTCCGACACACTAGGCGAACCGGCGGACCCACCCGTTCAGCTCTGCAATGAAAACAAGCATAATGCATGGATATATAAAATGCGCACTCATATATATTGTGTTTAGCATAATGAGGGGTGGGAGGCGTTCCCTTTTTTTCCCAGCTGTACGCTATTTCTGTACGCAGGGACGCAAAGAAACCTTCTAGCGAACCCTGCAAGATGGTTCCCTCCGGGGCGTAAAATACGAAAAATATGGATACTGCATATGGGATTAAATGAGGAGAAGGAAAACACCGCTTTTACTAAGCTGCGGACACTAGAGGTTGGGAAAAGGTTTTATACATTAAATGCGAAAGATGAGTATCTACAGTGTACTGAGTGTAGTATCGTGCTTTAGTTTGAAGTACGAGAAAAAACGCCAACATTGCAATCAGTTCAATATAATCCCACAGCGAAGGAGAGAGGCACCAACAGGCAACAGGAATCCTTCGAGGGGTTTTTTTTCTCTCCAACCCGCACATCCGTATATCTCATTTTTCCACTTTGTTCTGGGGATAAACAATCATTTGTGCTGGCAGCACGGCCAACACCATGCAACGATCCATCTCATGTGGGATTAGGTGGAAAGTATGACCGGATATTTTCCACATTTTCCACATGAATCTCCTTTTCTGCACCATTCTCCATTGGCACCGAGGTTACAATTCGGGTTGGAAGTAAAGCCCTGCCCACCTTCCTTATCCTTAATTCGTGTACTAACTGTAGACCAGCGCGTTCGCGTTGGAGATGGTTTGGGGATTTGCTGGCGATCCTCCAACGCCACAAGCTAATCTTTCCCTTCTCGAGTTTGCACTGGTGTTGGTGTTTTGTGTTGAACGAATAAGTTCCCGCTAATTTCACCATAATTCATCACCTGTTTACTTTACCGCACGGGAGAAACCGTTGCTGGGACATATTATGCGCCATTGCTCAATGCGTTTGAGGCGGAAGCTTGCAGGAGCCAATCAGTGAACGGTACTGTTTGGTCGCCTTTTTCCGGGATGGGTATTGGAAAGCATTGACCGCACCAACGCAGGTAGAATTAGTGTCGTCGACTTGAATTCTGGCCCTTGTGTGTCCGGGAGGTGCTTTCGCTTTTGAAAGCTTTTCCGGTTTTAAATCTCGAGTGGGGATACTTGTTGGGGCAATCAGTAACTTCAGTACGGTTGTTTTAATGGAACTACAGAGTGTTTGGAATTAATTTGACTTATTTATAACAGTTTTTTTTGTACGTTACAGATAATAACACAAAGTCTTATCGTTTGAAAGTATGAAATCTTCTTCCTGCATATTACAAATTTTACATAAATAATGCAAGAGAATAACTTGCACCGTGAAGATTTGTGCTGGACATTTCAATAGGCATATTATAACTGAATGCAATAAAAACCATCAGGCGTGAGTTAGACACTTGCAATGATGAATACGAGGATGTAGCAAGAGGAACGATTTCTTGGAGATGATCTTATTACGTTCGTACCTTGATGTTGATGAACTCTGGCATTGGAATTATGACTTTGACACGTGAAATAAATGTTGCAGTAGACTTGTACTCAATGAAGAATTGAATTGATGAATACGAAAAAAGCTTATAAACAAACTAAAACACCTTCTTCTTCTATGGCACTACAAATGCGATTACTATTGGCCTGCCTTTGACTTTAATCCGTGACGGAAGCCAGCCGTGAATTGAATTTACCCGGTACTGGATAGTCAGTCCTGCATACGGGGGAATGGTCCGTTGTGCAGGATTGCGCCCTGCACTGATTTCCTTGCAGAAAAGGCAAATCTGCCAAAGGGTGCAAAAATCTAGCTTGATACCAAAACACCGGAGAGCGCTTGCAAGTGTCCAGTGATCGCTACCCGCCAAGGACTTTAACTGCATTTGCAAGCTAGGTGATTTGGGGATATAGAATTGCTCCACAATCTTGCTGTGACCTCACTTCAGTTTTATTTTGTAACGTAGGACTACACCTTGCCAATGGCGGTGCTCCATTACCGATGTGCAATGTTTTTCGTCAATGTCCCAAAATTGTTAATTTACACTCCCTCGTTTCTTTTTGTTCTAATGTTGAAGTGTAGGTAGCGTTATTGTATTCTATGATAAGGGTAGTGCGGGTTGCCTAGTCTCCAGGCGATAGTTCAATCCTAAATAGTCCGGATGGGAATCGATCCTCGGTCTTGCCGTATGAAGTCCAGTGCCGTTATCTCCCCGGCCTTTGAGCTGCACCACAAGTGCAACATCGTGCGGTCCAAATCCTGCGGACCAATCTAAATTATTATTATTATTATTAGTAATATTATTATTTATTGTTTTGTTCAATGGACATGGGCGTCTAGTTGAACCTGCATAATGCATTTACAGTTACTTATTACATTTTTACTTATTATTGATTAAATTAAGCCTGTTCGATTGTTTCAACTCAGTAATATGTTATTTTTGAATGTAGCGGTACTGATATTAAAGTCGTGAAAGTGTCTGAATTCGTTTAATTGTCTGCACATCGCTGTCAGTGGGTCATTGCTGGCATAGGCTCTATTCATAAAAGGTGTTCTTAAGGCCTCTTTTACTCTAAGCGTCCGTTCAGGTGCATAAATATCTATTCTCTCTAATAAATGTGGTGCGTCGATTTCGTGAGATAATATCTTAGCTATGAATAGTGCTTGAGCTACGTGTCGTCTGTGAGAAAGAGGTTGTAAACCTAAAAGAGAGCAGCGGTCAAGGTAGCTTACATGACAAGTAGGACGAAACCACGAAACATTAAGAAGTGCTAGTCTAGTAAACCTTCGCTGAATCGACTCCAGTCTATTAATCCAAACTGCTGAATGGGGCGTCCATGTTACGGAGTTGAATTCAAGGGTTGAGCGATGTTTGGACTTCAAAGTTCCCAGACCTTAACCCCATGGATTATTTTGTATGAGGCGCAGTGGAGAAAGACACCAAACGCGGTTGCAGTAGTACAAAAGCTCAATTATTTCTTAAAATTAAAACATTTTAAATGTCCTTCTCAGGTAGACTGTAGGATCAGCTAGTTTGAAATTGAAGTTTTTTCGTTGCTAATAGTGGTTATTTTGAGAGAAGCATTTTGATAATATTCTAGCTGAGTCTGTACCTTTTTTGTTGCCTACTATTTGCGTTGAATAGATAGAAGGAAGGTTTTCTTTTCCCATACGATATTGTTGAGTTTATCTCGAACCCTTTAATATTCAATTTTAGTTATAATATAGTTAAATTAGTATATAACGGAGCTAACACATGTGTCTTATTGGAGAGCTGCTCCTTTTATTGTTGAATTATCGTACTTTTATGATGTATGAGTTAACTGGTGAAACTTTTCTAATCCATCGAGTTGACCCAGCATAAACCACACCAGGAAGTGGGTCAATTGAAATGCTTCTCAAATAAAACAATTTCCGAAACAATGTTATCCCGTGGAGGGAATATACGTGCACGGCTTTTTCCACACACTGTAACCATTTTCAAATCGTTTTCCACTTCGAGCCGTAAAACATTCATGTAAATTCACCCAATACACATCCGGTGCGCATTTGCGCTGTATCGCTTTATTAAGCAGGAGGTGATTCGAGAGAAAAGTTACCTCGTTCTGTAGCGATCCCAGGCTCAGTTCTGTACCAAACTGTTGGCACCGATGTTGAACGTACCGACAGCAGGACTCGAAACGGCACAAGGTGGTGGAGGGGAAAATGGAAAATAATATCGAAACTTTTCCTCCAAACAAACGCAGATTGAATGAGCGAACGTAGGCCATCGAGTGAAGAGCTTAGCAACTGCGAGATTGTCGCTCAATATTGGGTTTACTTTTTTATTCTTTGTTCCCTCTCTTCACCACGTACCATGGTTAGATATATTGTGCCCCCGAGGAGGACAGTGCGACATTTTACTGCCAAGGGACGAAAGTTGGTGCTGATTTACCAACAGCGGTAGGCTGGAAAAGCGGACGGTGGCTTTGCTGAAAAACTGATTGACATATTGATGATGGCGCTGACCTGTCCCCGAAGGATGTGGGTCGCCTCGTTGTATCGGTTGGAAGGGACGTGAAAGTTTAGCAATAAATTGCATACACTCTAGGCGTTCCATTTGACGTTTCTGGTATACATCAGTTTGATGCTGTTTGTGCGATTTGAATTGGATGTAGGTGGGAGTATTACGAAGTTATACTCCCAACCGTAACTCATAATATAATGAAATACAATTTATGTTGAATATGTTTTTGCAAAGCAAAAGGAAAGTTGATACATCGCATGTGCTTAATGGTGGGCAAATCCTGGGCACTAGCTATAATAATTAAAACGACAGCAGGCTCACGTGGGAGTTACGAGTAATTCGATAAGCCAAAGGTTGTATGCGAGAATTTATCCGGGAAAAATGTATGGAAATAATTGTGATTTTTTGTGTTTTCCTTTGCAAAGGAATATAAATTTGCGTACGCATTCTCTATGGCATATACTTATGTACACCACGCCACATATGTGCTTAAAGTTCACTGTTCACACATGTCTGCTACCTAACTGGGAAGCAACGCATTAACTCTCAGAAGTACAGAATTATTAATTGAAAACACTCGGGCACGGACTGGCCAAAACATCGATCTCAGAATCATAAATATTCAATCCCATTCCCAGACCAGGACGGGTAAGAACCCGTTGGGGCAATATGTTAGTCAGCTATCGTATCTATCGATGTGCTTGCGTTGCATTGGGATACATTCCTGACCGTTCGTTTTCAACCGTTCGAACATGGGACGTTTTCTTCGACGAAAAGCGGTTTCCAGCTGGAGAAGATGGGATTCAGCAGTGAATAACATCTTGAGAACATGGTATGGCTTTCTCACCGTACCGGAGACCAACCCGTGCGGCGGACGGTTCAGTAGAAATCGACTTGGCTATCGGAATGATCGAAGATTAAATAAAATAAACGAATATCAATATTTGAATCATAAGCAGCTGTTTGCGTTTGCTTCGGGAAATGGAATGGCCGATTTCACGGATCGCAGCAGCAGCACAGTTGAGCAGTGAAATCATTTATTCAAGTGTTGTTAGACTCTCTGGGAGTTTCTTTTTAGGAATAGTACTATATTTGATTGAAGGATCATTATCAAGGATCATAACGACGGTATAAGTGTGAAACAAACATTAAGCAAGCGGAAAGTAAACACGATAATAGATTATCATCTTTTATCCCAACCGTATCAATGTAGATGACAACTGATATCATTACACCTAACGCTAGATGGTGCTGCTAGACACGGCTGGAAGGATATCGTCGCCACCTCCGTGTCATGGTTGACTGTCGACTGTCACTGGCAGCCAGAAGAATGAGAAAGCATCGCGAAGAATTCAATTTACTGTCACGAAAAGCCTGCCTGGAATGTCTGCCCTACCGTGCACACTGGCGCTATTTACAGTCTTACTCGTGCCACCACGAATGTGTCTTGTGCGAGACGTAGAACTCGATACGATCTTACCATTTTCGAGCTTACGGTCGGGGTCAGACGAGAATGTGAATATCCGGAAGTGCTGCTACCGCACAGACGCAAGCACATAAAGAGCAGACGGCTGCATGGCAGACGCTATCCATTTTGATTTCGTTACTGCACGGAAGGCTGCACGAGGTTTTCCGGGAAGGATTTTCCACACTTAATCCGCTGGGCTAGCGGGTTCCGGAACCGGGCGCGCCTTCTGCTCGGTGCGCTGTTTACTACGCCCGTCAGTAATGTATGTATCACAATTTCCGTACGGTGAGCCGGTTCTTTATCCTTTCTGGACATTCCTTCCCGGTTGGAGGTAAAGCTCCAAGAAAATACGAGTTATGATAATCCTAATGCTGTCGGAAATAGCTCGACACGCGTATGTTAATCTCCGAAACGGAGACATGTGGCCGCTAAGAACGGTTCAATGTAAAGTTGCTTTATGTGAACGAAATTTGTTGTACTGTACGAGGTAATTTAACCGTTTGTGCAGTATTTAGAGATGTCGAGTTAGATACAGTCTGCACGGAAGTATTTGTGTCTTTGCATCCCAGCTTTCTGTGTACATAAATTCCAAGTTATTTTTTTCTGAGGAAAGTTAAACACGAACGCGTTCCTTGGGTATTGTTTATGGTTTACACGAGCACAACAAAAAAAGGCTCCACAAATAGACATTATATTTCTTTTCGTATTTCCTTTCTTATACCACCGCCTTATTTCCGCACGATTGCGTTCCGCTTTCTCGTGGGGTTTGGAATTTAATTTTCCTTCGGTCCCATTAACTGACAACTGCGAAAGCTGGGGAGGAAAAATAAACGGGAAAATTGTGGCCGTCACCGTGTTCGCACTGCTCTAACCGTTCCGTTCCAATTTTCCCTAGCGAGTAGGTCAAATTATTTACCAACAGATTTTCATAATTATAAATTCAATTATTCGCTGACTTTTACTGACTTTGGTCACCGCAGCTGTCCGGCCGCGTTCCGCGTACATGCCACGGGCGGGACATTCCAGCTGCAAGGGTTCCAAACGAACCGCATCTCGGAGGAAGGATTTAATGTCGGACAAATTTAGAGAGTGCCAGAGAAAATTTAATTACAAGCCCACTTTCTTCCAGCGTGTCCGCATGGTTGGTACAGTTTCCACTGACACCCACCGTCCAAACGGGGGTTTTCCCGGTCCAAAAACGGTAAACCATTTAAACGACGTTGACCTTTCCCACTGGACGTAGACACTTCCTAGCGGTGGGTTTGTGGTTGGCAGGGCAAAATAGCCCCATCGCTTCCATCTTGCTCCGACGCCTGGGGAGGATTTGCGATGAATCTACATTTTCTCTCGCATGCAGTTTAAATGAATTCCATTACCAACACTTGTGTCCGCCCCATTCTCGGGGCCCCACGCCATCGAAGGAACAGGTGGGAAATTTTACACCCACCGAACACCTGTCGGCAACATTGCAACGTCCGATGACCGGTACCGGTGTACGAAGGGCGAGTGTGCACAACCGCACGTAATGTGATAAACGTTAGGATTGAGTTAAAGTGAATTTGCTAATTGGTTATTACCTTTCGGGATGACGGGCGTTGTAGAAAAATGCAGCTTATACAAACATTTTTAATATATAAATCGGAATAATACTGGAACGCTCATTTGTGGTAATTCATTTAATTAGATTACATTCGATTTGTTTCGCGCAAGCTTTTCCGGGAACGATTCGATCGCTTTTTCGATGCCCCAATTGCAGCATTGCGGATACCAGTCTACTGCATTGCTGAGAAACACAATATATCATGTATAAACGTAGCTCATCCGCTTATTATTACGAGCTAATCTCCTACCGCACTCGGTCCCCGTTGCTCCGACGCTGACTTGCTGTCGTCAGTCTCATAATCCTTGCTAATCATCTCACGAGCGACGAATGCGACCGTCAATGTCGTCAACGGTACGATTCGCCACAATGGCTAAAGTCCCTGAGTGGTCGGAAACTGGGAAGGTACGAATGTGTGGCAACCAATGCACCATTGTTGCTATATCGTCACCGAAAGCAGACGAGACTGCGGTGAACCGCAACAGGTTCATCCCGCACGGATGGTAGGCTACCCTCCGGGTTCGCCAATATCTTGTACAGCGGACCATTATAGACATGTTAAAATTTAAACATGGCCCTACAGTTACTCTGAATCCTTTTGTTACGTGCGCGTGTGCTTTTTAAACCAGGAGTCCATCTCGCGAGCAACAACGGTTCGGGCGAAATGCCAAAAAAGCCAACAATGTTCAGCGTGTTGCCTACCATTCAGGCGCTGTGGAGATTTTAGTGGAATCATTTTTTTTGTTTCTCCCTATCGTGTAAGCATGCTCATTCGCTATAGATATTTGAACGATCAGTAACCACTACTGTGGGCTTTTTCGACCATTGCTTGGTCGAAGTAGTTCAACCAGTCCCAAGGGCATTCCATTGCACTGTAACAGCACAAGCTTAGGTGAACTCTCCTCCCACTGAACGAAACAATACCGGATTTATGGCTTCCAATTACATTTATTATTACGAGTGTTTCATGTACATTCGGCACTAGGTTTCGAACGCAGCACGAGAGCAGGGAAGCTTTTGTTTGCGTACGAATGTTTGCCCATCCGGTGGGCATTGATGTGGAGTAGGGGAAGAAATGGAAAAACTCGAAGAAAGTGCGAAAATAGTGTGAGAAAAGCATAAAGGCACTATAATGCGAGGCTTGCTCCCCAGGCGTGTGGAGCGAAAGTGGAAATCCTCACGTTTTTGGAACAGTGTTTCGTGCTTTTAATGGCCTACCAAAGCACAGTGGGCTTTTGTGTTGGTAATATTTTTATATTAACGCAAGAAAATGATACACTCGGGATTGCTTTCTTTGATTGGTTGATGTCTTGTGTAATTATTGTCAGAACAAGAAACTTCTTCAATGTTGTTCTTTAATTTGAATCAACTCGTAATGTTTCGTATACTTGAAGCCCACTGTGCGCCACTCTCCACCGTGGTAGGCGTATTGCCTAGCTTGCAGGCGCTAGAACGTTCAATGGTTCTTCACCATTACGCAACCACGAGAGCGCGCGCGAAGAGTTCGGTGTGTAGCGATATGCAATGAATCGAATCGATAAAATACGCACCCCGTGCTTTGCGCCCAAATCGGTCGAAGGGTTGTGGCCCCGTTCGCACATACCCTGCGGCAGGGAAATGAAAGAAAAATAACACCGGGAAGAGTTTTGATAGAAATGGAGTCAAGATAAACAACTCCCGAAACGTGATAGCGCAAGCATTGCTGGCTTTGGAAGCACCATCCCACCACGAACACCCCCCAAACTGGGGGGTTTTGGTGAAAGTGGCTCGTATTACGATCGGGTGGATTTACAAGCGAGCCAGTTTGATTGGCTGTTTGCCGATTCCCTGTGTGTGTGTGTTTTATATTTCCTTCCCATTGTTCGGTTTATAAGATGCGAAAGTCGCAATCCGCTGGTTCTTTTATTTTCGGCGGTTCGTTGGCTGTTCCGCCGATGGCTCGATTAGTACAATTGGGAATTCTAGCTGACAAGCAATTGACAGCCGGAAGCGAGAATTGCTGCACCGACGGTGGTGTGCGCGATGGCTAGGCGAACCCACCCGATACCGACCCGGGTGAGGTTGACTGGGAACCAAGATTGCACGATGTGGCATCTGTTTCAGCATATTGTGCTCGTTTGGGCTTTATTTGTCTCGCCGGCAGCGTTTCGGTTGACATCACGAGCACGATCCGCAAGGATGCCGATGGATGGAAACGAAATGCCCTTTGGCATTGGGTGCTGGGTGAATATCAACTACCCGATGTACAGCGTTCGTTCTTCATTATATTGACCCGGTAAGGCGAAATATTTTTCAGCGAATTCAATTTTGCTCCGAAACGAAAGTTAATATTGTACCATTATGGTTCGTGAAGATGGTGATGGTCGTATTTGGCGTCAGAATGAATTCCCGACCATAAAAGGACATTACAGGGACGTTATGTCGGAACCAATGATTTCCATTTCGATAACCGACTTGGGTGATTGTTCACAATCACATGCAGGATAATTGAAGTGATAGACAAGTTAGAATGGATAAGTCGAATGTTTTAGACATTAATTTAATTTATTTACCACAATAAAAAGGATAAATTAGTTACAATAGAAAATAACAAAGTAAAAACTAATACAACCCTGCTATTAGTCCTAAAGTTATAATTGGTTTAATTTTATTGTAACTGAAGAAGTGGAAAGACTAGATGAAATACGGACACATGATTCTTGAAATGTGTTTCAGACACAGCAGAAATGTCTATACAAGTTGGTTCATTGCTTGAAATATTTGTATTCTATTTTTCGTTTGATGGAAAATAAATCAATTATACATTCGTCACTCATATTAATTATTTTATATATTGCTCTGATCATTTTCAACAATTAACAAAAACAAAATAGATAATTGAGCTTTTAAATATAGAGTGGAAATACATCGAGCTTTGAACTAATTGGTATACACATTTCCACATTAAATTAAAATTCTTTTCAAGATTTATGTTTACATACACAGGAAGTGCTATGCGTTTTGCATACCTGTTAGGCGTAGTGGATCATATAAGTGTTTCGCAATAAGAATAAAAGCAGAAAAATTTACGCAAATTGCTTAAATAAAAAAGGGTATAATCTATACAACAAAACAAAAAAAAGAAGAAATCTTATCTCACACAGTTACCCTATGTTTCTTTTTCAGGACGTGCCATGTTTATCTAGGAGCAAGCACCCTATCGTCGGGTGGCAGTGATTAAAGGGATGAAAAAAAAAAGTTGATGCTCATACTACAACCAGTACGGCGTAGTTCATATTTGCCGGAATGCTGTACCGAAGTAACCCCTACCGAAAGGGGTAGCCAAAATCCCAAGTGACTGCTCGGTTGAGTAAATGAGCAAACGAGATGCGAAGGGAAAAAGAAAAAAAAAACACACACACAGAAAAATAACTCCACAAGGAATGGTAAACCCGACACGCTGTTTGCTTAGAATCAGGATAAGGTTTTGACGCTAGCAGGGAAACAAAAACCATATTCGAACCATCAAATGCGTCATCTTCAAGGCGAAAGGGTTGTTGGGTGCCTTTTTTTTTGCTCAATTTTGTTGTCCCCTGTTTGTGCTTGAATCGTGTGGAAGAAACATCGGTCGAGGGAGGAAGAGAGAGAAAAAAACACACCAGCGAATTGTGATGCTCAATCAGGGCAAACAAAGAACAGCCTTTCGTTAAGGACCGTGCCCAGGATGCTGGTTTGGCTTTGCATTGGGGACGTGCATTTCGGCACAGGACGAAGTTCACGATCCATTAGTAAGGGTAAGTAGTTATTCCAGCAATGTGGAGGTACTGCCATTAAACTATGTTGTGCCGAGCAAGCGCTTTCCGTTCCGGGAACCACTCGAACGTTGACACTGGTGTTGGCGAGTGTTTCACCATTAGCGAAGAACAGTGCGCAGCTACCAACACTCGACCGTCAACCCACGGCCACGGATGGTTGGTAATGGGATAAAAATGTTCTCCCAACCAACATCCATCAGCATCCGTATCAAGCCCGGCAGCAGCCCTCAGTTCAACAGGGCGAGGCTGTGCCTAAACGCCCCTGTACAGCTCCGGGCCAAACGGATGTGGCCGGAAAGCTTCGATTCGTTTTCCCGGTGATTTTCTTTCATTCCGTTACCACGACAAAAGAGCTGGCGTGACGCGCTGGTACTTTGTAACCCTTCGATGACGTGACGAAAAAATAAATAAATCCGCATCCTTTTACTTTCCCCTTTCTGCTGGGATGCGTGTTTGTTTTATTTGCCAAGTTCATTTTCGGCGTACGAGCCTCTCCTTTCCACGTGACTGTTCATCATATTTCAATCCGCTGGTTAGTCACATCAACTTGTGAGGCAAAAAATGAAAAACAGGGGAAAAAAACTTCGAATGTCACTTATAGAGTCGAGGAAACGTGAAAAGAGACAAAACATCCAACGATCCGATGCTGTACCACAACCGTGCCGGAATCTCGATAAAAAGAGGACATCCACAAGAGTTTGTCGGGAAGCGCAATGGAAAGCCGAAAAAAAAGGATGCCAAAAAAGGGCAAAAAATATATATAAATACATAGAGGGAACGGTTTAGCTTTCAAAAGTTTCTCCTACTTCCGCATCGTGCCGAGTCGCCTTCGGATTGAATATCTCGTTCCAGCAGGCTGATATCAAAAACCCGACCATACACACCGCTCAGCTTCCGACTGAATCATACTGAAGACGAAACGATGTATTTACGCCGAAAGAAATTCAATCTGTTTTGATATCTCTCAATTTTATGACTGCGAGGGGTTGACTTTGAGTGCCGGTGGTGGCAGAGGCGGCAGCAACGGATATTGAAGTACAAGGATCATTGTGCTGCCTGTGCTTCATAAATTCAATCACCAAAAACGAAGTAATAAGCGAACCGAGTGCTCCAGATTGAAAGCAGCATTGGCATTGGCGAACTTAAACAATCCGATTCACTTGTAACGCCGAGGAAAAAGGACGATCCCGTGGCCTTGCAGTGAAGTGGCCCGGGTGTAAGGGGTGTTCGACAAACTGCTGGGTCTGATAATGGAACTTTGGTCTGATGGTGACGATTGGATTGGAACCGTCCGCTAATGGCATTCCGGCATTCGTTCGGTAGGGGGGAAGCTTTAGGGAAGCTTATCGCTGAACGAAGATGTATAGTGTGGACGTAGACGTTGACGTACGATAGTTGAAGTTAGTTAGCACTGGAGGGCAAAAAAAGAAGTTTTAATCTTAACACGTTATCTTTTCTCACTTGTTTCTTGCACCGTGTATGGTAACATATCCTCGGGAACGGTTACCGTTCCGCATGCAAGGCGAACGTGATTTGATGAAATGAGCCTAAAAGTGGATTGTGTTTGATAAAAGAAAAGTGTTAATTAATTCACCATGATAATGCACAGACAGGGAGGATCATGCTAACCATTGCTTGCACAGACCCACGAGACAGGATGAGCTATTTAGATAAGAACTTTTGATATCCGACAGTGGTGAAAAATAAGTTGTCTTACACATTGAAGTTTGTAAGTTTGTTAATAAGTTACACAGGAAGTTAGACAATAGTTTTCCCTGCAATGGAGTCCATAGAGAGTTTTTATTATACTACAGTTTGTAAGATGTTAATCTAGATAGGTTGGGACAGTACTGGATTCTAAGAAAGATACGAAAGCAACAATAATTTAAAAAAGCTTGCACTTAAGTAATTGTGTCCATATCCGCAGTGGTTGATGGGCTAGTATGTGCGGAGTTGCGAAACATTAAAAACTTGTGGTTGATATCTTAGCTATTAATTTGGTTGCATAAAATGATGACTAAATTAAAAAAAACTTCAATATTTTCAACGAACACTTAGATTTCAGCACTTCATGGCTATGTAACGGTTCCTTTTATTACTATAATTTTTAGAGTTCATATTACATATAAGCATAGCGTCGAGGATATACTATCGGCCAAATTCTATATTCTAAACATATAAAATAATTAAATGAAGTTGTATCGAAATCTTCTTCTACTTCATTGGCGTAACGACTTGCTTACTAGACTTATTGATACCACTTAGTTGGATAGTCAGTCCTCACTACGGAGGAACGATTCAGATGGGATTTGAACCCCGGTCTTGTCGTGTGAGACCAGTGCCGTTATCGCATCAGCCACCGGATCGCCCCTGTATCAAAATCTACGTACGATATTTGAAAAATCTAAGGATTCCAGCAAAGGGTTTATGGCCCCTCAAAGTATGCAATATTTATAAATTCATTCTTCAATAGAGAATGTTGGTCTGCTTGTTTCCGAACAGCTATTTTGATGGTTTCGTTACTTAAATAACAATCCTCCCTATTTGTCATTTTTCCGGACCATACTTGTGTATCATTCCGTCATTCCTATATTCCTATCTGGATTAACATATTTGAAAGCAATATTTTCGTTTAATTAGTAAAACACGCCATGATAAGATGTTCCGTAATATACAAGGTGTTCCATTTTGAATACTCAATCTCTGAAACATCTACGAATGGTAGCTTAGAATTTTTTGAGTACAAAAATTCTGACAAATAATACTGGCTCTTCAAGCCTCTTGGCAAGGCTGAAAATGATACACCAATAAGGGGTTTTCGTCGTTACTATCACTTAAGTATTGACATTAATAAGTGACTGTAAGTAGCTATTAAGTAGGGGGCGGTCCGATGGCCGAGGAGATAAGCGGCGACGGTCGTAAACGGCAGGACCGGGGTTCAAATCCCATCCGGACCGTTCCCCCGTAGTGAGGACTGACTATCCAACTACGTGGTATTACCCAAATAGCCAAAAATGAGGAAATCGAACTTTCTGGTTGTTTAAGGGCTGCTTAAAATAAAATCGAACCACGGTTGAACTTTGGGGCTTGTTTAAAATATCGTGGAACTTGGGCGAACTA
>KB663633.1:672002-719331 GCA_000349025.1 Anopheles minimus | reverse complement strand
CTATGCATCTAGTCGATGGTTATATTTTATGTTCTTCAACCGGAGTATTATTGCGTTCGCCACTTTTTTCCGGATATATGTTTTCTCCAAAGCTGCTTAAGGGCCGGTTTAAAGTACGACGAACTTTGACGCTTTTTAATTACTGCAAAAGGCGTAATAGAACGGCGATCTTTAGCGTGCTGAAATTGGCTGCTTAAGATAATTTGGCTATTTGGGTAGTAAGTCTCGTAAGCCAGAAATGGCAGGCATAACCGAGTAGGTCGTTAGGCCAAAGAAGAACTGTAATTTAGTTTTAAATCCCTTCCAACAGATCGCCCTTCCTTTAACTCATTTAAAAATTAACACAGTTGAAAATTACCTTTTAGCTTTACATGACTAACTTACGCCAACCTCTGACAAATACTTACATAGCATAATGGTTTGAAGATATTTTTTGATATGTATTTTTTATGTTGTATTATCAAGCCTTACTGAAGGTCAAGCTCATATTTTTGTTAAATAAATTAGTAAAAGATCTAACCATCAGTACCTTGTCCTACGATTAACAATGTTAAATTTCGCATATATCCGGGCGTTTACAACCACAATGTTGACACATGACACGTCGTTCGTCAGTAATGGAATTATATTGAAAATTTGTCTTAAGAGAGATAATCATTCACCTAGGACTTGCATTTGTTCCGCTTATTCTAAAGCTTCCAAGATGCAGGTTTGCATGCAATTCGCCTCTTTCACTAGTTACTAATATGCATTGTTCCTAATCAATCATAATAAAGTTAGCGTTCTTAGGGAAGACAGAGCGACGTTCCGTTTCTTGTAGTAGGACTTTAGCAACATGATGTTAAATTGAACAAATTAGCATGTTTCATAGCCTTTTGCCAACAGAAAAACAGTCCATTCATCACTCAATGAGGATGATTATGTAGGTATTATTGCACCATCGTTGCATAGGACGCACGTCTGCCATCCGTAACGAACTTGTTGATTAATCTTGCATGTAGCATCTCAATCTCAAGAATACTGTCATCAATCAGACACATAGTTACAACCGATAGACACACGGTTACACCTGAATAACCCATTCAGTGCAGCGCAGTAATTTAGTTGCTGTTGTGAGCCATCACGCTTGATGGTAGGAAGCCCATCAGAACGTACCGTTCACAGTGCATCTCGAATAGTCGGATGGAAATATAGGAATCCATTTTCCCCCGCGCTATAGCAACATCAGCTCGCTAGAGTTGGAGTGGCCCCGCCGCTTGGTGCTGGTTTTAATCCCCCAAACCAACGCAACTTTCTTGCCGGTAGCTTCCCCGGTAAGTAATGCAAGCATGAAATGCAGCAAACGAACTTGAAGTGCATCATTCAAGCGAGCGTACGAGCACGCGCGCGCGCGCATCCTTTGAATGTTGTATGAAAAGAAACCATTTCGCTCGCGTAGAATGGGATCGTCTTTGTCTGGGTCTGGATGCGGTAAGATGTACATCCGCGAGCTTCGGTTAGAAGCTTCCTTCCTCTGCGTTCGCTTTACGTTCTTTCTAGCAACAGGATCTATCGTTGGAGTGCCGCAATCCGTGCCGCGTCTGATACTGGCGTAAGGCTTCCGGCCTGATACCCGTTCCCCGGGTGCTAGAGGAGTGCGATAAAAACCTCATCCTAACGCAAAGCCGAATGGAGCACTGTCCGTACAGCAAGTAGGATTAATAATTCAACAGCTTGATTTGAAATGTTTCCGAGAATTGATACAGACCGGGCTGGGGCTGGTTTACTTTGGCGAGGTTGGCCGATTGCCGTCGAGTGCGGGCGGCGAGACTGTATTTGAGTTGGTAAAAGTCGAAAAAACAGATGCCCTTTAAAGTGTCAGTTGAATGTGACACCGAGCGGGGAACTCGGTTCAAAGGGGGCGATGCCGGGATATTGTGCAAATTTCAATCTGGCAGCGATGAGATGACAGAGGCTATAAGTGAACAGGTGGCATGAAATGAAAACGACCAGGTTTAAAGGCATAGCTCATTGATTGGCAGTTGAATAATTTAAGCTACAATCAGCTTATACAAATAATGCAACATTTAAGTTAATGGTTGGTTATTAACCATATTTCTTGGGTGGTAATTCATGCATAGTACTTTTTCTTTTCTGGCGTCACAAACCGTGCCCATATACGAAGTTTTTTTTTCGAAAAGATGCTTGAAGTGGCAGGCTCAAAGAACAATCCATCAACATGCCTGAACGGATGGTTGAAGGGTATATTAATGTGTCACTATTTGTTCCCATTGTTTTTACGCTTTTCACCAGTGTTCCGTCATGTGTACGAAATTCATGACACGTAATACCGGTATAACTCCCGGCGCAAAAGCAGTTCCCAGGGAAGGGAGCAAAAAACCAAAAAAAAAAAAAACACATAGCAGATAAGTGCAAGTTACATCCTTCCAGTGGAAAAAAAAGCAACGCCATGTTGAATCTGAGCTAATGTATTCAATGTAACGCCGAACTGTATTCGATGGTCGAGATTGTGTTTTCCGGTAACGACAGCCATTCCCGGTCACCTTCCTCCTCCCACCCCGGTGCGGTGGAAGGTTTACGGTGAACTGATTTATGCAAACACGCGTAGGAGACGAACTCAATCAACAAAACGCTCGCCTTTTTGCCAAACCGCCGGTATCAAGCTGTGTCAAGGATATTTTATGTTTTACCATTTTCCGTGCTGCTTTCGTTTCGGCCTTTGTTTTCAATGTTTTGTTCTTGTTGCAGGCGTCCGAGATCAAACCAATCGCGCTGGTTGGCCACGCCAAATGCTGGTTTCTAGGATTTGGACCTACCATCTTCCCTGTCACGTGGGTACTTTCCCTCCGTTTCGAGTCCCTAGCGGCCGCTGCTGGCAGTTACTGATTTCAATCAAAAGCGACAGGCAGATTCGGTGCTTCGGTGCTCATATATTATTCATATCGAACCGTGTTTTGTAAATCGTGTAAGGCGCATCAACGACTGGCGAGATGGGCAATAATCGCTTCTTGTCGGGCATCGATTATTATCCCCAACTATTGTCAGCCTTTTTCCATCATTTCAATATCGTTGTAATGATAATGGAATAAGTTTTTTTTTCTCTGTTCAGGCTTGAGGGAGAAGGCATGGGAACACAGGAAGATTCTGCTTATCCTTGTAAGAGCAAAAGTTTTGATTGCGTGCCTTAAGAAGTTTCGGTCGCAGCGGTTTGTTTATTGATCTAGGAAGATTACATACTTGGTGCCCGGTGGGAATCAAATTCGGGAGAGGTTGGAGACTTCTTTCACTTCAAGATATTCAGATACGTTTGCATGCACAAAACTGTTCCGTTTGCTTGTTTGATGATGGTTAGTGATCAATAATGATTAACCGCATATCCCGCGCGTTACTTGTGCGCATTAAACGCGCTAACCAGCGCGTATGGCTTGAAGCATGTTGCCAACAAAGTTCATTAAAAGTTCATCGTGTGTTTGCAAACGGGCGGATTTTCTCCCCGCTCTTCCATTCGGTGAATGTGTCTTAATGAAGGCAAATATTAATTATGAACCTCCCCATCATCACAGCCCTTCCCTTTTTCGCTGGTGGAGAAAGTTAAACGGTGGCGCGTACGATATGATGCTCGCAAAGGATATTCAATACGAGGCGCACACACTGTCGCACACGGTTTTTGTGTAGTAAGCCCAAGTGTACGATCGAGTGTGTTCCGTTCGTGGTAAGGAAAGTTGGCCGTGCCACCGCGTGAATGGCTTCGCGGGTTGTGTTAATTTAATCGGATGTGGTGGACAGTGCGGGCTGCGTACGGTCGATACACGATGTTGACCTTCATGTTTTACTCCGAAACCGCACACTGAAAGCATTTCCGAATGCTGAAGTGTCCGAACGGAGCATGATGCGTCCATCGGTCGAGCGGGAAACTAATGGCGAC
The DNA here is from genome assembly GCA_000349025.1 of Anopheles minimus. NCBI lineage: Eukaryota > Metazoa > Arthropoda > Insecta > Diptera > Culicidae > Anopheles > Anopheles minimus. The sequence goes on along the minus strand of KB663633.1, from coordinate 715,406 downwards.
AAGAGAAATGGGTGAAGCAAATGAGATGGGCAATCAAACCTAAATCTTTTCACCTTCCCGATGTTTGCTATCGAATGGCAATCTCCAGTACAGGGTTTGATAAGAAATTACTTGATTAGTAAAAGGAGTAGAAAAATAGATACGATTGCTTGTTTTTAACTATGAACTGTGCTAAGTTATTGCCGTGAAAATTTGCAATACTCACTTAATAGTTGGCATTAAAAGGTTCGTGGAATTTTACAGATAGTTTTTTGGATCAAAGAGTCAAATAATATAAAAATATACATAAAATGTAGTTTGAAAGCTCGTAAATGTAAAAATTGGAATGTCGTACATACTATGTGTGCTTGAAATAAAACGCAGTCTTTTTATATATTTCAAATTCAAGTTATATTTTAGATTTTATTCGTTTTCCAGACGAATGTCGAATAGCCTTGAAAAGAAATTGAATTAAACATATATATCCAGCATATTCAAAAATGCCATCCTATTTGTTGAAGTTGTGTGTTGCAAAATTCGGTTACAGTCTGAATTAATGACCCCTTCTCACGAGTGACTCGGAGATGACCCAAGAATAGAAAATAGAAACACCGTTCCGATGCTCAATTAGTTGTAGTGGAATTTCAAAACTATAATTCACGCCGTGGGAAAAGTTTGACCGAAATCGGCATACAAATGCAAGAATGTAGTGTATTATCAATTGAAAGTAAATGAATTATCACAATAATAATTATTTTAATGTTTTTTTTTTAAATAATTTAATAACCATTTAATACAAATTGCACAATGTGGTAATTATTAGGAATATATTTATTACTTCCAAATTCGTCCGCCAGATGGTTAAATTAAGTGTCCGTGAGTGAGGGGCATTGATTCATATTTTAGTCCAAAATTCTCCAAATTAACCTGAAAATCAAATAGAGAGATTTTAAAACCCCGCTTGATCATGATATGCAAATGTGTTCGTACCTGCCTTTGGAAGGTTAACTGAAAGTTGTTTGTAAAGTATAAGAAAAAGAAGAAGAAAAGTAAGAGAATAAAAAGAAGAAAATTAAGAATCAAAGAAAAAGAAGAATAGAAAAAGAAAAGGAAGAAGAAAAAAGACAAACGAAACAGCTTCTTGAGGCCACGTGAGGCACTTTACCGTCCACTAGTCTATGCTGATTAGAGATGTTAAGATACGTGAACCTCTTTTTATTTGTATAACATTTTGAAACATCTACAATAAAGATTTATTGAATAAAAACATTATTCTCTTGTTGTATTCGAATATTCATAGACTGTTGCAATATATTTGAATAATTTTTCAGAATTCTGATAATTTTGTCCATTGCATTGAGTGAATCGTTCCCACTGTTCCCAGTTCCGGCGCTACCAATATGCCGCGTTGATTGGGAAGCTGCGGTCACGTTAAAGAGACGAGAAAGATGAAAGTTGTCGCGCATATTAATGATAAATGTCACATGATCCAGTGCCACCTTCACCCCACGTACCACACCCATCTACAATGGGACAAGTCCGCAGCGAAGGTTCGTTGTGGCAAAGGTCCACTACCGTTGCCAATAAATCTCGCCCCGTTCATCCCCGGTCGATCCATCTTCGGCCGGTGCGAATGTGGAGCAGCACTGTTGGCGATAAGCGAAAACCGGCACGCGAACAAACGTGGTGCACTACGAACAGAAGAGGAAGAACGGCCGATCAAGCCGGACACGGTACGAGGGCAAAAAATAAATGAGCATGGAAGAGTGAAAGTGTACAAAACTATCGACGACGTCACTGCCGGACAAGAATGAACAGACATCAAAAGAGCGGGGTGATCCGCTCGGTCTGTAAATATTCAATTTTAATGCGTTTACTTTGCGGCATACGGAACACCAAAAAGAATGGCCGCAGAATCGATGCCAAATGCGGCACCGGTTTAATGTGATAAAAAGCGAGCACCGTAATAATGCAATTAGAAGTGAAAATCCCAACAGAAGGTCAGCGCAAACACAGCAACCGTGAGTCACATATGGACACGGAATCAGCTGAGATCGCGCTTGGTTCGAAATGTGCTAATGTGCGTTCTGCAACGCACGGTGACAATTCCGTTCCGTATGCGCATTCAACTCGATTATCGGTTTGCGACATATTTGGGCGGGTAAAGTTCCTCCCTGTTCGGTGATGGTTTATTCTACCCCTTGGGGTAGAAGTTTAACGCTTGTAACGGCTCAACGAATCAAAGTCAATCGCTTTAAATGACATTAACCCGTTCGGTTCGATGTGCGGGATGTACTTCACCCGGTGGAATGGTGGTGCTGGGGTGCCGGTACAGTAACATAGTTTGCGAGCGAGCGTGCAATAGGGGTTCGAGTGAAGCGGTGAACAGGAGATGAGACACAAAGCGAACGGGTCGAGCACATGGTGCATTCCGCTAGTGCCGTGGCGCAGCATACACACCAGCTGAAAAACCAGCCAAGCAGTCTGATGACGGCTGTTGGACGATTCAGTCGTGAAGTGACTGTCGCACGAGTGAAACGAACCACGTACGGCGTACGGGGTGCGTTCACGCTGGATGATAGTCCAAACAATAAAGCGAACAACAAGTTGTAAAAACAAGTGCTTCACTCCGTTGTGCATTAGTGACCGTGGTGTGGTAGCGTAGTGTTTGGTGCAAAGCAATTTCCCTTGACCGAAAAGAAAATAAAGAGTGCAAGCCTTCGTAACTGGTAGCGTAACAAAATGTCCTTCAAAGTGCGTAACAACAACAGTAGCAGCGATGTGGTCAGGGTCTCCTCCATCGGGATGTTGTTGGGGATGCTAGTGTTGCTGCATACTGCAGCTACGAGAGGGTTAGCTCAACGAACCACAGGTAAACAGACAAACCGAGCAGACTGACCGTCTGAGGTGACGCAGTTGGTCTGGTTATCCGAAAATTGTCAATCAAATGACTCGCTCACAAACACACACACTTCTGCTGTTGCAGGTGATCGTGAGTATAGGCCGGAAATGGACGATCTCTACATTACGGTGAACGCGCGCACCCGAACCCTCGAGCTGGCGTGGCGCAATTTCGACGATCTATCCAATTACATACTGCTGGCCGAACAGTACCCGGTGGAAGTGTTCGAACCGCGCTACTACTACTACACGAGCGACTCCGGATCTACCAGCACAGCAAGCCCGTCGGACACAGCCGGCGACGATAGCAGTGGGCTGATGATGATGGGTGATGATGCAGCGAGCATCGCACTCGCCAAGCCGGAAGTGACCACTGAAGGTGGCGTTGGTGGGAATACTACCGAAAATAGCGTCTCCACGACAAACACCTACGAATACAGCGAGATGGAGCTCGGCTGGTTGTATGACTACCGGGACGAGACGGGCTACCGCAAGAAGGAAGTGCTACATTCACTACAACCGGTCTACACCAACGGTTGGACAAAGACTGGTAAGAAATAGCCGACAGACCGGACGAGAGTTTACTAGCCCTCCCGGATTGGTGAGAAATGTTGTGGACATAAATTTCTCCACTCTGGCAAATGGAGTGGGATGTTGGAACTGGAATGACGACATGTTGGTGTACGAATGTGAATTCTTGAAGCATATTTCGTGTTTTGTAAATTGCTAGAAATCCTTCCTCGGACATTGTTTTGAGCAGCGACTTAGAAACGCTTCTAAGCGTGTTTGGTGTGATAAGCGGCGCTGTTTGCCGAGAGCGCCGTGACACGTGCCGTATCGTGCTGACCATTGATTCTGACATAATTCTATGCGGCTTATGTGAGTATGATGGTCCAGCCTATCCCTTTCTTGCCCTTTTGTTGTGGTCCGAATGACGTGGTTTGTATGTGTGGTTAGGCACCGCAAATCATTTCCAGAACGTCGGTTAGAATTAAGTGAACCTTTATGGATATCAGCTGAGAACTGTGTGCAGCAGTAAGCTGACAGTGATTGTTAGTGGAATTCGATTTTAATAGCGTTTGAACTGAGCTTAACAGTGGATGAGAAACAAAAACACACACTCCCCAACACTTGCACCAATCCCATTTACTAATCTTCTCTGTTTATTCGCATTAAGCGAATTCGTTGCAAAATCTACTTCTGCTAGTACGCCAATCTATAAAGAGAACACCGACACCTCACGGTGCACTTCAGTGTTGGCAAATGAGGAAATTTAGATTATCGGCATTATCCTGATATGGGTCCGGCATCGAAACATTGCTCCCGGTCATTGGAATGGTCGTCCAACGAACAGCCCAAACCACCATTTGCATCCATTTAAACGGTTGTGAAAAGTGGCAAACCAACACACCGTACGTGGGGAAAGCCTTGGTACGATTGTCACGTACAACCGGAACAGGGCAACAGTTGGGTTGGGTTCGCAATCGGAAGGAGAACGATTGGAAATGGTCATTAGAAGGTGGTCGGTTTCAGTTCGCCTCCGTTTCCCAGCACGTGTAGTCCTTCGTATCGACCAAATTGGCACACTGTTGGTGAAAATGGTGATGATCTCGATAGGCCGGGTGTACGTTTCCTGGTGCACGATGGCACGGCGCACCGTACGCACCGTACAAGTACGCACAAAACCCATTCTGAAGCGACATTTCAGCGGTTGAAACAATTCCATTTCTTATCGCTTGGGGATGGAATGCACAAAGGAGGAAGGAAAAAAACAGCTTATATGGCTGATACTAGATAAATACCGATGGTGATATCAGTTGTTGTGCTGAGTACGTCTCTAGTGCTGTGGTGTTTTTTACAAACACCTGAGTATGGAGGAAGTGTCATCAGCATCGACAGACACGTGTACCTAATTTCACACTCATTAGCATAAATTGTATGTTTTATGCATGCCGTTTGAGGTGAAATTCTAAGATTATATTCCATTACAAGATACTGTTGCTTCTTGTAACGTTCTTTGTTGAGGAAATTTTGTTTCCCATAGCTTAGTAATACGGCCGTTTAGGTATGAGATCTCGTCTAAACAGGGTTGTACTATTCGTTCAGGTCTTACAGTCAGGCAAGGTCGTTGTCAAATTCCAAGATTATGTTCAATTACAAGATACTGTTGCTTCTTGAAATGTTCTATGTTTAGGAAACTCATTATTACATAGCTCAGCAAGACAATCGTTAAAAACAGTCCATTACTTCTTGCTTCTAGTTATGTTATATGATGAAGAAGTTCTTTATTCGATAGGTGAGTAATACAGTGGTCTTACTCTCTGGTAAAGTCGTTGTCAAAGTCTAATATAAGAGCAATTCTGTTGCTCAAGCTACCGCTGCTTTATGTAATGTTGAGGAAGTTCTTTATTCCATAACTTAGCAATGCAAACATTACATCTTTTAGCACGTCTAAACATAACTTCCCAACTGTGACACTGACTATATGGCAAAATTAGTGTCAAATTTTTTAGACTATATTCCAGTACAAGATACTGTTGCGTCTTGTAATTTTAGATGTCGTCTTGTAATGCTTACAAGCGTAAGCTTGCAATCTCGTCTAAACAGAACTTCTCATGGTTAGAGATAATATTCCAGTACAAGATACTGTTGGATCATGTTATCTTATATGTTGAAGAAGTTCTTTATTACTTAGCTGAGTAATAATACCAATTAGGTATGATATCTTGTCTAAGTGATAAGGTCATTGTAAAAATCCATTATAATATTATATACAGTTGATTCTTCTAATTTTCGATGTTGAGGAAATCCTTCATTCTTTGGTTTCATAACACAACCGTTTAGGTATGAAACCTCGTCTTATCAGAACTCGTCATATAAATAGCTCTGAATATTGTCAAATTTTGAGATTATAGTTCGTTGAAAGATATTGTTGCTCAAGATACTAATGTTGTTTCTTGTAATGATCTATGTTGAAGAATTCTTCTTTGCCATATCTTAGTGATACGGCCGTTTATGTATGAATTCATGTCTAAACGAAACTCCCCATACATACTACCATATTATTTGGGAAAGCCATTGAGTCATAGATTGGACGTTAACAAAAGGCATGAAAGACGAATTTGAATTAGCATCGAAAGGACACACTGCTCGAAACAATTGTGTCATAAAATTGTCTAACAAATCGTAAAACACCCTCCACAAAGCATCACTGGCAGCTGTATTTGATACCAACCGCCAAGTGAATCACCATCATCTGAACACGTCTGAAGTAAACCGGTTAGCCGTTGGCTCGAGAACGACCGCTAACACAATAATAACACATCCCAGTGTCGACCGGTGTTACGCCGCGAGCATGACTCAAACGTTCGCATACGTACGCGGCTCATTTAGTTCCACTCTAGCCATCCTACCGGTACAGTCACGGGAAGAAATGTTAATGAGACTGCAATTAGACCACATTGACGCGCTGCTCCAACTCCACTCCCAACACGTCTCTTATGACATCAAAATTCTCACGACCGGTCAGGCAATACAAATGGTTGCATCCAAACTTCAAACTCCCCCTCTGTTGCACCTTCCCACACAGGTATCAAATTTAATTACGATCTCATGAACGGCGTCAACACGAACACCAGCTGCTACGGCTACTACGCATACTTCGTGCGCCCGAATGGGACCGTCCTGTCGTCCCACTGCATGAAGTTGCACCCGCGATGGATGATGGATCTGCAGCCACATCTGAGTGCGTTCCGCATGCGGGAACTGTTCATACCGGGGACGCACGATTCCGCCTCGTACAAGGCCGGTTTCGATCCGCAGTATCAGGAAACGATCATCACCAAGTACGCGCTGACGCAGGATGATGATGTGTACGGGCAGCTGCTACAGGGCATCCGGTACATCGATCTGCGCGTCGGATACTACAAAAACAGTCCATCACCGTTCTGGGCCAACCATGGCATATCGCGGCTACATCCGCTGATCGACATTCTCGAGCAGATCAAGCGTTACGCGCAGGAAACGCGCGAGATTATCGTGGTGGATGTGCAGGAGTTCCCGGTTGGGTTTGGCAAGGAGTACAACATTCACACGAAGCTGATAAACTTCCTGCAGAGTGCGCTGGGGGACGTGATGGCCAACCCGAGCATCGGCTGGGAAGGTACGCTCGGTGATGTGTGGGCTGGCGGGAAGACGGTAGTGCTCGCGTACGATCACGAGTTTGCCTTCCGGTCGTTCTCGCACGTGGTGTGGCGTTCGGTCCAGCAGCGCTGGGGCAATGTGCAGAAGGTGAACGATCTGAAGGACTACCTGTTCAAGGTGCACCATCCCCGTGGATTGTAAGTGGTAGTAGTGGCGTTGGAAGGGATCGTAAGTTGTAACGCTTGCTTGTCTCATTTCAGCCAAGAATACACGTTCCGGCCGGTGGCCGATATGGCCGAACTAACGCCCGACCCGTGGGGTGTCATTACCGACCGGTACGGTGGTCTGCGCAAGATGGCCGACTCGGTAAATCGGTTCGTTACCAAATGGTACTTTGAAGATCTCGGCCCCACCGCCAACGTGGTCGCAGTTGACTATGTGCGCGGTACCAGCATCGTCGAGGCGGCCATCTACTGGAATCTGAAGCGTGTTCCGAATGGTTCAATAAAACTCCCCTACTACTAGTTCTAGTATCACGGATGCAGGAGCAATTACGTTACGCATCGCCAGTTGGCCATCCAGAAAACTCATTAGATGTTTGACCATTCGTGCGGTGAATGAATGGGGTTGGGGGGGGGGGGGTTTGGTGGACATCAAACCACCACCACCACGTTTCAGAAAACATCGAAATCATCGCTAATTAATCACTAATTGAGGGGCTTAAAATAGCACCAGGAAAATCGATAAACTGGAGCAGGAAGCCCCGAATGGAGATACGTCGGTGCGGAGTTCTGGAGATCGTCAAATAGCACGTTGGCTAACGATGTGGCGACAGTGTAGTAGTCGGTACGGTGGCGAACATGAAAAATCAAAACCACACGAGCGACAACCACCGGTTTGACTGTCAACATTACCACGCCGGCTGTCGTCTGTCGATTGATTATCAATTGGAAGGGCGTCAAAAGGGGTAGCTCGTCCAATTTTGGGACGGCGTGGGGACAGGATTTTATTTCGTTTTATGGACACCGGCATCATCAACGGACGTTTATGTGAGTCCCCGAGTGAGAAACATTCTCGTACCCATTTTCCGGCAGAGCAATTATAGGTTGGATGATGCTGGCCGGGATTAATGGATCCGAATTAATGAGCTTATCGAAACGATAATGTACATTTGAGTGGAGTGCGGAACTCTATCCAGGCTGTGGAATTCCCCGGTGAGGAATTCTCCATCATAAAGATGGGCTGTTTCGATAAAGTATTTTGTTTCAACGTTCTCGCTCCGTTGCGTTCGATGCTACTTTATTTCATTTTTGAATTTCCCCAAGAAGACGCTCGCAGTGTGTCGATGATCTTGCGGAAGGGTTCCGGGCACGCCTGAACGTGGAGTCGATGGTTTACGACGGTGAGTAAGTTTGGCCACCGTTTGGCTCGTTAATATTTAACGATGATAGCGTTGCAGCATTTCTTCGCGGTTGCCCCTTTGCTTTTTCGGAAGGTGTGTTGTTTGCCTTTAGTGTGTCTTTCGTTTTACGTTTAGTTGGCCATTTTTATCGCGTTAGTTTTTGCACACTGCATTCGGCAGTGCCCTCCGGGTTGAAAAGATCTTGCCGAAAATGGTTTTACCAGCGTTGAAAGGAAATCAATTTCATTCCCAACCAGCACTAACCATGCTTCCCCTGTTTTCTAGCCCATAAAGAATAAAATGGTTAAATTAAGCAGCCCAAAAACCAAACCCAAAAACCCCAAATGCGCATTCATCTCGTACTGTTTGAGAGACACAGGGAGGTTGGTTGAGACGGTTGTCGACATTTCAGCTTCATCGACCCGGGCTTTGGTTCCTTTTCTTGATTGACCCTACATCACCCAACGTTACCTTGGGAGGATTGGAGCCGAACGGAGAAGAGCGATGTCTTTTGGAAGGTGTTCGCCTACCGGAGCCCGGGTTGGGTAAACCGTTTTATCATGGCCGCCATTAAAAGGATACGGCAGAAAGCTAACATGGCCGTGTGGCAATGGAGGTTTCCATCCAGCAGTGTTCCATTCGCTGCGGGTGAAGCTTGTCGCTCGCCATGAATTTTGCTCTGCAGTAACGTAAATCTTCGTTCCGTTGCCCTTTTTCCTTGGTACGCCATCGAAGGGTCCCCAAGGTATGTCTGGGCGAGGAAATATGAAAGCGTAGCAAAATTACCACACGTCAAAAGGTTTAGTGCAGCTTTCTCGCTTCGAGTTTTACTTCGGCGCGGGGAAGAAAGGTTACCGCGCACCCTGGCAATCCAGTTTGCCGGTAGACTTTTTTTTAATAAAGGTAGCAAAAATTCGATTTTCAATCTGTGGCGCTCCGTGGTGCGATGATTGGCAGGAAAAGCCTCACTCAGCGAAATCGAACGCGATGATAGATGATGAAACGACGTGGGGCGCCAGTGACATAAGTCGGGATGGTATTTGCTAACGGTGCTGAAGCAAATATTCTGCACACTGTGTGTAGTGGCTACGGGAATGGGAAATGAATGAAATTTCTTTAATTTTCAAGGTGGTTCGGAATGAATTGAAAAAATGCACACAATCCGAGTGCTGTGAACTGTTTGATGCTTGTATCAATATCATTAATGCTCGTTTAGGTGTCGACCGATATCAATATTTTTTGCATGATAATTCGAAAATGAGGCAAAAGATGAAATCATTTTTCAATGTCAAAATGACTTAATGGCAAATCCCCCAGGTAATACAGGATGTTGGAGGTAAATTTGACAGGTTAGGTTAGAAGTATGTTATAGTACAAATGTCGGAAAGAATGGTTTACTGGTATCCACTTAAATTGTGGTAGAGAAGAAATCATTTCATGTAATTTGAGCCTGACATCAAAACAGGGCTATGACTACTGTCCAATGCTCCTTTAGGCATGAACTAGGGATTTGCATTGTGGTATAAGAGGATGTAGTACGATTCCTAACAGACGTTCGAACGGTAGAATACTACGAAAATCTGCAGAAACAGATGTTGAAGAACCCTGTAATTGTAAATTCGTGCTTTCTTACGTGTAATGAATGTTGCAGTTTTCCTTGAGTAGTTCAGCCCACTCCTACAAGCGTCACAAAGGCCAGCTACTCTCAGTTAAGGTCCGTTGAAAACGTTTGATTAACGCGAAGAAACTTCTATACAAATTGAAACATCCTGTGGTTAAAATCGTTCTACCGTTGTAATGTTTCTTCGTGATTGGCAATGGAATTCGTATTGGATTCTCGCAATAAGCAATACGGATTCAATCCCAAGTCTTGGATCTTCTGGATCATAATTGCATATTTGGATTCCTCAGGATCCAGGTCCATGTTTATACGTAGTTTGAAAGTAGAATGACTGTTCCATTGATGTATTTTCTATCAGACTAGATTCCTCAGGATCCGGATTTTTCTTGAATAGAATCCAGGATCAATCGTAATCCTGGATTGGGAACAATATTTATATGGGGATCAATATTTGTAGTTTGTATGTAGAACCAATAATTGATTGATTTTATTGATCTATTTTTTATCAGACATGCTGGACTAGAGAATCTTGTATTTTAGTTTCGGTTCTTTTAATTCATTTTCGGGTAAATATTGGGATTTGATAAACATGTTTTTTTACATTTATTCCGGGAAGCACTTGGATCGGATTAATCGGAGCATCGATCCTAAGTTGAATCCGGATCGCAGGGATCGAATCTCACATGGAATAGGATGTAACCAGCACTAGTTTGGTTTTCAACATCAGACTAAGGCCCCATGGATTATTTCATATCCGGTGCAGTTGAAAAAGTCTCCTATCGCACTTCCAGTTGATAGTCAGTAATGGGAAAAAATTCAAAGATTATTGCGGCCTTACTCAAGAAGACTGTAGCATCATTTTGTTTGAGGTTCCCGAAAAGGATTGAGGCTGTTTTCGATACTAACAATTGTGTTTTGGAGAGAATTTTGTAATTTTCCTATTGATTTATGTATTGCGTAGATTCTTGAAGGATTTTTCTATTTCCTCTCAAAACTTGGTAAATTAACCCGAACCACCCTGTAAATTTGAATTAAAATATGTTTAAAAGCATATTTCTAAAAACCTATCAGTTCTATTTATATACACGTTTCCAGCGTAAACATTTAAAGCTAACTGCTGACACTGAAGGTTAAATCCTTCCGAAGGACACACAATTCAGTGCTGGTCTGAGTGAAATTCGTTCAAGTACGTAATGAATCTGGCGTCTTGTGAAAGTGTAAATAACAAATCGGCTCCTTTTCTTTCGTTGCTTTCTGCAATGGCCCAGGGCACGTTCGACCCACGCCTTCCGGTGTGTACGGCTAATACTATGGGCATTTATCTTGTGCAGCGAAGAAACTGCTTGAAAGCTTTTTACCCGGTCCGAAAAAACGCTCCACCGTACGTGGGCTTCCGAGTGCTGGAAGGTGTTTGTAAGCGCGAAAATGTAGTTTTCCCCCAACCAAACCATTCGCCAACATATACACTGGGTACTGTGTTTGAAGGACGTATGGGCTCCGGAAATTCTATGGCTGGCGTGGTTGCAAAGCTGGCCGTGTTGCCCTATTCGGCCTACCTCGAACGTCACGTCGGGTGGCTATGGTACGTCCGCTTTTCCGAATGCTACAAAGTGCACCGATGCACATTTGATTGCACAACGAAAAAGGGTAAGTAGAAATGCAATGCGTGCCCTAATGGTACCCCGCACTGTCCCCTGGAAAACTGCCCAGTTCGGCGTAGATTTCCATCCATCCGGAAAATATGTAGCTCCCAGCTGGCCAACAACATTCGCGACCCAACAGGATTTGGCCGGTGGCTGAAAATAGGCACAACACTTCCTAACCCGGCAAGGTCATTTCCTCGAGGGTGGTACGAGGTTCGCATGGCGTACACGTAAAGTATACATAGCCCGGAATCAGGGCATTCGAATGCGCAGATTTTGCTCCGGTAACGCATTCTACCGTGGCCGAAGCCGAAAGCTGTTTCGGTGCGATGGCATGGATTTAGGGCAAATATTTGTGTAGGTGACCACGGACCTGGACATTCCTGTGCACACTTGCGAGGTGGCTAACTTTCGGTCACTGACAGGTGAGTGTGACTGCGGAATGTGTGTTGGCATGCAAGCCAACAGTGTGCTTTTTGTGAAAAGTTTAAAAGCGAAACACTAAAAATATCTCTTGTTGTTACTTCAAAGCAAACAACCGCACACGGACTCCTTAATATATGGTGATTGCAGAAATGGATTTGATTATTTTTATCACCGTTTAATGTACCAACGTCGCGTGCTATGGGTGGACAAAAAGGGGGTTTTGGAAGGGAAGGCATGGTACGATAAACATTAATATTCATGTAGCAGGGGGAAGTAAACCCAACGGACAAAGTTGAGCATTTGCATTAGCTCATGCTTTTGCGATAATCTGCCTAAAAACCGTTCACGATCGTATTTCATAGCTTATTAATCAAGCTTAGCGGGGATAAATTGGGCTACCGTACTGTGCAAACTCTCCTCCTCCCCGTATGCCGCCCACCCTTCTTTTGACCACCCAAATGTGCTAAACTTCAAATAATGGACCATTTCGGCTGTGGGTTGTGGGAGCTTAAGCATACATACACACTCGAAAGCATAACCGCAATGGGACATTGGAAGTTTCGGGCGTACTGTTTCCGGAGAGTAAATTTGTTAAACATTAGACTGTTTGATCGGTGGAAAAAAACATTATTTAAACATACCGGCACAAGGTACGGAACTAAAACTGGCCCAGTCGGGTCCGAATCACGTATCAAACCATCCCTAAAGGTCGCACGGCCCCTCGCACGGCCGGTCTGCCCTACGGTTGATTGTTTAGGCTTTAGACACTAACCAGTACCGGTAGTTTATCCCTGCCGGGAGAATTTTCGTGGTAGTACTTCACATAGTACGTGCTCCGAATACAACCAGCTTCGGGATACGTATTAGTATGACACGGAGAAGGGGAGATGAAAAAAAAAACTACGAATCAAACGACAATTGTGGTATGCCACGAAGGTATACAAATCATGATGATATACCGTAGCTGGGCACAGTTTGAGCCTATTCTGCTGGCGGTACAATTCATCTGTATCAAGCAATCCCAAATCATGCGGATTCCGGACCGAAGCCATACGATAATTAATCATCGTTTAATCTGTTGTTGAAGCGTCCCCATTTCAGTACTCTCTCTCTCTCTCTCTCCGTTTGGATCCATTATTTCATGATGAAAGACCATTGCGTAAATACCAGACTCTGAAGGCGGTCTGTGCGATCCCAGTTCCCTTTGACGTCACGGTCAGGATAGAAAAATGTCACCCTGTTCGTGTAACAGTAACATATTTTCTTTATTGTTTGGGAAGGGAGTTCCGGGGGCGTACGGTATCCTTCTATGTAATTTCCCGAAGAGTTTCCACTTGGTTCCAATAACACGCAGCTCGACACATCCAACGGATGGTCGCGATGTCTCATTTCATAATTATTCGGGATGGTTCATTTATAACGGCTCCAGATATAACGTGGCCACAATTCTTGTCCAGTGAGTACCGTCATCCATCACCATAGGTATGGGCGTATTGTGGGTTTTGTCACTGGTGGGGGGGCAAGTGAATTGAATCGCACACACACCGCTCCTAGTCAAACTCATTGGAAAAGCTATCCACAGCGTATCTGCCGACATACCCCAGACAAGGATGTGCGATAAAAAAACGGAAGAGAGAGTGTCTGGCCTTAATTGTCTGACCGGTCGCATACTCATCGTTTTCCATTGGGTGTGTGTGTGTGTGTGGGGAGATACTAGAACCTCGTTGAATTAAATCCTAATTTGCGCCATGTATCAATTAGCGTTATCACTTATTCAAATCCCTTCCCTTTATCACCACCACCTCTGAGTGACGCTTTAATAGGTCCGGAGCTATGTAATGTGGACGAATGGACGGTGTTGTGTCGAGGATGTCCATCGTGACACACTGGACAGCCGAACGAAACGCTTTATTAGCGTCGTGCTCGAGTTATCTATTAATAAGAGTGGCCGATTAAAGGCATTCGTGCATTAAGTCAGTCGATTTTTCTTCCAATTTGAATAGCCGAAATCGGAGAATAATGGCAGAACGGTTGGGCTATTCGGAACCTAGTGATAAGAGAAACTTGTGGCGAGTTCCGAGCGGATATTTGTGATGATAACACTTTTTACGATAGATACCAAGGTAAAGTTGCTTAAATGCTTTGGCTTTAAATAAACAACTAACCACAAAACACTCCAAGAGATAAACAACCAACCAACCCTTGGATCTATTTCTCAGAGCGCAACATGTTTTGTTTTTTAAACTCGGTTCAAAAGAAGCCTCATGAATTGTGCGTATCCATCAACAGATGACATTTTTGTTTTGCCCGAAAGAAAACAACCACCGAGTTTTAGCATTAACCAGTTGCTGCGCGTTCTTAACCCCAGCACCTGAGAATCCCGACGAGCACACCCATTGGCGCGGGGCTTTTGGGCGATAACCAAACCGACATAAACTTGCGATAACATGAAAAGCAGGCAGTTTTACGTGGGAAATAACATGCAAAACACCATCAGATAGGCAGCGTTTGGCCCTATCTGGTGTGCCTCGGTTACTTGTTGTCGTGCCGACGTCGTCACGAGTTGGGCGCTTGCTTATTTTCCTTACCCCGGGAATGATTATCAACCGGCTGGTGGTGTTGTGTGTTCTCGTTGGTTGCTTTTGTAAATTAAATTCAAACCATCACACTAAGGACAAAGCCGGCGAAAAGCGTTCGTTGCGTACGGCTTTCATTTATTCATCCACTGAGCCACTGGGAAGGCGGAGAACTAGGACGTCAAGGGAGCCCGCTGTGTGTTTCTGATTGTAACATTGTAACCTTTGCGTTTGATGAAGATGAGCTTTTCGCCAGCTACGGGGGGTGGGGGTTAACCAGTTGCCGACGGCTTTCGGCATCAAGTGATCGTCTATTTGGTACGGGAAAATTTTGAGGCGTTTTCATCAAATTCCGAGGAACTGTTACAATCGCTTTTCTATAGACATTCATCCAAAGGTTCCCGAGATCCTTTCATGGAGCTCTGTATGTTTTTGAAAATAGGCTCAAGGGATGGGTAAATATGATGCTCAATTCATTATTGCTTTGCTCCCCATCAAGAATGTAACAAATGAGAAAACCTCTTGCCATTTGCTAAGACTTGTTCCAATGGCTTCCATTGCTTACAAAACTTCAGTAGCTGCAGACCATCCACCTCCACTAAACATTATTATCGTTTGTCTTGTGATGGAAAATGATGGATTCACTTTGCAGTGCAGCGGTTAACTTGAGGGTAGTTGACCACTCCTTCATTGATGCCCGCCGGGGCATCCCGAAAATTCCGGACAATGAAAACGTTGGTCCGAAAGAGGGCTGTAATCAAAAATCAACGGCGCTTTTGTTCATTTGGCGAGCGGAGAGTTTCGGTACACTGTTTGCTTGTTTTTCGGCATCCGACATCTTTTTTTCTTGTGCGGTCCACTTCCGACTATTCAGTTTTGGGGGGATGCTTCTTCGGGTGCCGTTATGCTTATTTATCGCCCGGAGCTATAATTCACCCGGTACGAAGAAAAATCATCATTTCGCGGAACATATCTTGCGGTGGTTTGTGTTCACAGTGGTTGTGTGTTGCCTTAAAGGGCATCCCTAGTTAGTTCGTTAAACAGCTGGCACTTTGGAAAGGCTTCCCGCTTTGTTTGACTCCAACCTCGAAGAAGTAACCTCGGCAAGGGCAAATGGATGGCGTTCTGAGAGTTGACAGTGTTCTTTCTTCCTTTACAGACACACTCGTCCACGGTGCATCGGCAGGAGTCTAGCGTGACAGCAAAAACCCTGGAACCAAAAAAAGGCAGAGATTGTTACCGACACGTCGCTTTGTTTGCCATTTTGCGCATTTTATGAGCAGCAACTTGCCGTAACGGTACGTCTCGTACTGCCCCTTTATTTCACCGTACGTTGGGATGAGATCATACAGATTTTCCCCGTTCCTGACGCGGTACAAAGATCCTGGTACGCTTACGTCTTGTCGGAGGCCGTGCAAGATGATACCACACATCTACCGGCACATCCTACCCATCAAAGCATCATAAATCCTCCCCGGCTTGGCGGTGTTGTTCATTGCTGGCGAGCAGGAATCGCTTGTTTGCTTCTTTCCGGCCAAAAGGAGTCGCGTCGCCAGCCGAAGCATTATCATCATAATGCACAACGCCGTACTGGGGGAGGGTTTGTTGATGAGGAATACATTAAAGTACTACACGGTTTGCACAAACGGAGCATCCGCACCATCCGGTTGCCCCGGCACTACATTTGTACGACAAAAAGTTCTACACGCACATGCACACACACACGTGGTTTTTGCTGTCTCGACCATCGAATGCGAATATAATTATGGAGATCCCGGCATCTGAGCATTGACGTAGATGGGTATTTATGAGAACCCCGCACGCGTTGGAACGCTTTATCCGGTTTCCCGTATTCCGATGAAGATTGATGCGCACGGTGACATAATCAGGCGGATCTAGTTTAATGCGAAGGCTTCGGGTGGATTATGGCGCTTACTAAATTGGTGATAATTTTGAAATGTTGTTTATAAATCTGCCGGAGGGTGATTAACAACACAAAACAAAAACTGCGACATTAAATTTTAAAATCGATCCCAATTTCGTTCCCGCTCCCAGGATCGATGAATAATAACTTTTCCCATTCCGGTAAGGGGCCGTGCTTAGTTTTAAAACTCCTAATTGGGTCGCTCCCGATCTAATTAGACTGCTTAGAATTCTCTAACACAGTTTTCGCTGTACAGTGCAGAAACGCACCCTTAAGGGGCCTAAAACGGAGGACAGCAGCAAAGAACAGGTGGGAAAAGTTTGTCCTTTTAATACCCCAAAAACAATCTCAATCGGTCGAGAAACATGTCAGCCCCGGACACAACAGTGGGGTAGATCTCGAATGAACTTTGAAGAATTTAATTACGAAATATATTGCTCCGGACACACAAACACTTGTGCCTCAAAAAATGTGCTAGAAGGCCAATTCATCTACAACGCTCGAACCTTTCCTTTGCCGATTGCTCTCATTAGTCATGCCGTGGCAATTTGGCCCGTCACGCAAACACGAAGGTTATCCCCGGGGGCGAGAAAATGGTGATACGGTGAACGGTTGGGATTGGATAATTCGTTGCTGAAAAATATACACTGCACATCCCCCATCCAACTCGCTTACCTGATGCGTTGTTTTCCACGCAGGTTTTTGGCAGGGCGCTTCCGGACCCGAATGTCGCCGCGGTGTTTAATCCAATTAAAGAAAAAATAATACGCGGCTCAAATTTGACGGTGTCCTTCCGGGTGGAAAAATTACCCCACCTCCCGCTCACGTCCGACTCCGTGCCGGATAATGCTCTGTGTTTGCGTGGCGGTTATTTCACGATTCACCGGGACACTTTGGATTTGCGTGTGATAAATGAATTATTGTTACCCTTTCGCACACCCAGAGAGAGAGGCGACACATAACACACAAAAGGGAAAGAGAGAGAGAGAGATGGAACAGGTTTTGTTGTTGTTGCCTTTTTCCCTTTTTCCACTTATCCTGTTGCTTGCTGGATTGGGTTTAAAAATTTTCACACTGCTTCGCCTCGCCGTTGCACGTAATTTGCCAGAGTGGCTACTTAAGGGCTCACGTTTACCAATTGCACTGAGCGATGGAACTCGCACTGGTACATATTCTTTCTTCCTTCACACTGTACCTTCACTGAACCACCGCGAAACATAGAACACTAGCTGTAAAATGAGTGAAAAACATCACCCCCACAGAAAGAAAAATGCACAAACACATTAGACTAGCGAAAACACACTAAAGACGATAAGCGAATGAATGAAAGGAAGGAGAAAAAAAGACACATCAAATGGATTTTTCCTGGAAAATCGATTTACGTTTACGGGTTTGCATCAACAGCGAGCGTTGCACACACCGGGTGGAGGTGGAGTTTAGTATTTTTATGGGATTCCCATCCCGTACGTTATTAGCACCCCGATCACAATTGCACAAACGCTCCTGGAAGTTCTGGTGGAATAAATTTTCCCCAATCGCTTTTGTCGTACCCGGGTTGTCTCGGGTAAGCATTAAATTTCCGCTTTTCCGCATTCTTCTTCGGCGCATTTCAATTCACTTCTTCCCCGTGCCGGAAGCGGTTGGGGAGGGGGGACGGGGCGGGTGGAAATCTTTGCCATTCGTTTGCGCTGGGTATTTTATTCCGGGCCACTGACCCATCGAACGATTCGTGTTGATTTCTGAGCCGGATAGGAAACCGGCAAAGAAACGTCGGAAAATTGCACTTTAGCAGTGGGAAAATGCCATTCGTTCGGGTGAAAATTTTTAATTATCAAACTCACTGACACAGCACAAAAACTTTCCTGCAGCTGGGAGGGAGCGGAGGATCTCTTCTTTACTTCCGTCACCCACCGAAGACGAATGACCAGCTGAAATAACAATCACGTATTTTATTTTAAATCCACTACCACCGCACAGCGTTTCACTATTTCACCTTTTATCCTTCGCCTCCAGCCTTTCTCCAGGACCCCTCTCCCTGGGCAGGCCTCTTCCTAAGAACACTGATTATGAGCATGGTAGGTTTTCCCGGTTGGTCGTGGTCATACCAACCTGGAACCGGAACTTTATCTGAGCGCAATGCTTGCATCGGGTGTGCAATGGGAAATTCCATGCCCATTTCCCATTTTCCAACAGCTGGCATCCAATTGTGTGTGGTACGGAGGTCCAGTGTTCCAACCACTGCTCTTATCTTTTGTGTGGCTTTCGAGCCGCATGGACATCCGAGTGAGAGTGTCCATTTTGTATGATTGCTTCGTTTCTGTCTTGCTGCATTATTTTACTTTACATCATACCAAAACGGGGGCAACATTTTATACCGCTGTGTGGTTCCATTTGTATTATAATTCGTAAAACAAGACACCAACTTTGTCCCCATTTTGTGAACACACGCTTCGTAAGGGAAGACCCAACAACTGAAAGGACCGCTGGGATTGCGAGACTCCCCATTTGGCGCCCAACTTTTTATCGCACACCGTTATCATCGCTGAAACTTCGCTCGTCTTTATGTTCGGGACGAGATGTTCCCTCCATTGTTTAGGCGCGCTTTGATTGGGCTGAAGTGATGCTGAAGTGAGGGTGCAAGACACCCTGTCGATGACGTTTCGTAGCTGGTTCCTCTATTGTTTACCCACCGAACACACATACCCAAACTCACACATACACTTGCTTGAACCCCCCACACACACAAATATGGGTGAGTTAGATGGAAAAGATTCAAGATTATTGCGGCCACAGGGATATTACGGGGAGTTGACGGGCATCAAAGGATGCGTGCTTGAAGAAAGATTCCCTTCTTAAGGATAACGCTTCGAGGACCATCTCTTGTGAACTGTTTGCCCCACACAACGGCCCGCGCACGTTTACCCACTTTGCGTGGCGGTCGGTACACGTTACACACTCAACACAAACAAATCGCACGTATTTCCACTCTGAACAGCGCTTCGAGGGGTGTGTTTTCCCATCAACACATGCTAGACATACGGGGCGACCCGTTTGCGACACGTAACGAAATCACGGAACTCCCAACGGTACCAGGAGCATGTGTCTGGGCAATTTATTTAGAGCGTCGTGTTTGGCAGTACTGCCTCAAAGATTCCTAGCGCGTGCAATTATACCGTGTACAGAGAGGCACACAAACACACTCCGTGATGTATATAGGCATTCGAATGAAACAAAAAAAAACACACACACACCTTTAACACGGAACCGAAACCGCGACAGTAACGCATCCGAAAAACACACAAACAGTCGACGCAAAGACGGCGCTGAAAATCGGGATGGGTTTAGCTCTGGCGTGGCCAACGGTAGGCAGAGATCTGACTAATCCGAAACGCTCCTTCCGGCCTCTTTCGCTCGTTCTAGCTCTCAGCTCCGATAATTTCACTTAGAACGGATGCACAAATGCGGCGAGTCTGCGCGTTACGGCACACTCTTTGTGTGCTTGCGAGTAGAGCGGCACTCACCGTCACTCACTGGAAGGGTGCGTATTCGCACGAAAGATCCTATCCGGGGGGAAATTCATTTTTCGGTGGAAACTCCGCACTGAACTATGCGCTGAAGGTGGAGATGTTTATATTATGCCGGAATGGGGGGCTACGTTTTGTTTGTTTTTTTCTTGTGCACTCTCTTACCTCGCACAGATTTTTTTTTTCGGGAGAAAAAGCGTACACAACAAAGATAAATGAACACGACGTACGGTAGCAGAACTGTGTCAGCTGTCGGAAGCAATAGAGATCCGAAGCGGTAAAGCGTCGAGCCTGTCGTCACTTTCAATCATGTCTCGGGGGCGAACGAGTTCGTTTCGCTGTGATTACAAACATACCAGGGAGATGGAAACGGTCCGCTCTTCATGCTTGGGTGTGTTGAGTTGGTTTGGTAAATAAAATCTAACAATTCGTTTTTAAAAGCTATTCGTGGATAAGGTTTTGGGAACATCCTAAAACGTACAGAGATGATTGCGTGATTTAAAATCCATCCCCCGGTGAGAAGTGACATTTTTTGCACAATAGAAAACCCACCTCGTTTATTGGGAATAAGCAACATTCGTCGAAAAGTTCTTGGAAAGCTGAAAAACAGGACACGAATCCTGCCGGAAGCGTACTTAACGCAGGTAATTAAGGTAATTTTGTGTAGCATTTATACAAACTGAGTATGCGAAATAGAAACACGACATAAAACATAACAAGCAAAAACCAGAGTTAGGTAACATGCCTCGAGGGTAAAGATAGGACAATAGATAGCTTAAACATTATCTCGTACCAAAACAGGACATCGGAGCACATTCGGGGATGATCTGAGACAAGCTTGAATGGTGCTTTAATTTGCATTAGCGCTTCTTACTCTCACGACGACGGTAACCTCATCCTCTGGGCTGGAAAAACAGACCCGGTTTTTCCAGAAAGTTGACCCCTTGTTTCCCCCTATTGTTCCGAGAAAGATGGCGGAGCACCTGTCAGCCTAAGCCCCGGCAAAGGTCGCACAGGTTAGTGTGATAAAATTTAATCACTTCAGAAAGAGTTTCCTTACACGTGGCGGAGATTCAATTTTCAGCTTCCATCCCAGAGACTGCCTTCCAACTATCCTTCCGGAGTGTTTTAAAGTGTTGTAAGGAAGCGTTAATCTAAGAACTGACCGAAAACTCCCAACCAACCGTCGCTACGCAGGTAGCTGGTATATATGGGATAGAATTTAATAAAGTAAAATAAAACACACCTTCAACGGTGTTGGCTAGGCGTTTCGTTCAACACAGGGCTGGTTAAGTTTTTGCAGGCGGGGAGTCCTTTGGTAAACAAACCCCGGTTGGCTTCTTGATGGGAAAGTTTAATTAAAACACACCTCACACACACACAAGCAGTTGGGCTTTCTTCTGAACATTAAACTTTAGGGAGTTGTGTATATGCTTCGACAGCGTAGAAGAGCGTCATGCGTGGCACTTGGGAAAGAAATCAAAACTAAGCCATGTTACAAGTCTCAGAATTTAAAGCTTCTCGGTTGTACTCCGTTTATAGTCCTGCTGGTCTTTCGTTGCTTGCTCCAGTTGTAGAACATTTTTCATCAAAACCCTTTTACCATGGTTGATTATCATTGCTGATGAAGTTTTCGGAAGGAACCGATACTGTCACCGGTTTACGAAGGGACAGACGAATGACAGACGCGTGCTGCGGCTTCTGATCGTTACTGTACTAATGAAACATATGCTGGAAGCGAATAAAATTAAGAATCCTCCACCCACCGTCGCATTGGACATGAAGATGAGTGATGAAGGACACACAACTGACGAATCTATGTAATGTACCCCGAAACCTGCAGCATGGCATGGCATAACGAGGAAATAAAACGAACGTACAGGCAAAAAAATATGAAACACCTCACTGCAGATACTCGTTTTGTAACGGACGGAACACAGCGTGGGAACCGAATATCCCCATTTCCATTCGGATGAGTTTTCCCACGAAACGGAAGAAGGAAATAAATTGGAGGGGCCTCACTGGCCAAAAAAATGAAACTGAATTCAATTCACATACGCAAAACTTTAGCCACACCTGGTACATCCGGCGCACCTGGGCGCGTGTAAGCATGGTCCAACAAAACCGAATCCCGGCACCGTTTCCGAATCAAGTGATGGCGATGAATTTTCGTTTCTGCTATGTTTAATTTAGTGGAGCTCGTGCTTTTTGAGGAGGAAATTTTTTACTGGCGATAGCCAGTGTCAGAAGTTCCATGTCTCCCCAGCTGTTTCCCTGGACCCACCGATGTGAGGACACTATCTGGGCAACTATCAGCAGTATCATCACCATCACCGGGTGTGATCATCTTGCTTGTCAAGAAGAATGCTTCCCGGTGTGTGTGTGTGTGAGTGTGTTTTTATTCCCTTTACGCCTTCAATGACGATGGCAAAGGATGGAACTGTTGGGCGACCCGAACCCCCCAAAGGTATTCGGCCGTAAGCCGTTGATGAAGATGAGTCAGAAAAGAAACGGTTCACTTTTTCCGTCGAATTTGACCCACTTTACGGCCAATTGATTATTGGTACGTGCGACCGTGTACGAGCCACGGTGTGCGTTCAAGGTGCAGATCATCCTTGTACAAAATCGACTGGGCCACCGAGCAGAGCGAGTCCCCGATTGTCGTTTCGGCACCGTTGATGCGGTCGTTTATTTTCTCATCTTTCGTTCAATTTTTCATTCCACCTCATAGAAAGGACACATTGGGTAGTATTCCACGGCCGGGGATATTCGTCTGCCATCGTCATCTAATTTTTGCTGCAATAGACTCACCTAGACAGCTAGAATTCTTTCTAATCGATCCACGCACCATCCCCGTACGGTACGGGATCGTGCGCAAAGCTCGTGTGCCTAGCACACGACATGAATACACATTATGAAAATGGCCAAAATATGTACCACGAATCGCGAAGCAAATGGTTGATTTTGGGAATTCTATAATTGTTCCCGGACGAGAGGTTTGTGCTTTTTGGCTTGCTGCTGTCGTTGCCCAGTAACGTGCGTGTAACCGACGTACGGGAAATTTATTCTAATGCATTCTAATTAACTGAATGCTTTTCATGTTTCTGCTTCACGCTCGAAGCGAAACGTAAGCACGAAAACCAGACCGGAGAGTGAACTTATAATTCAAGAAATTCGCCCATAACCAGGGACAGACGAGCAACATACAGTTTAACGATCCTTGACGACGTGAGCGGAGCGAACATTAAAATGTTACTGCACACAAACGGTGCGCATGGCTTTTTTTTGTGTGTGGAGATGTTGGAAGAAACTTTGCTGCTTTTCTATGAATTGATGGCCAGAATGGTTATCTACAAGTTTAGTTGAAATAAATGGAGAAGATAAAAAGGAATGTTTATATTTTTAAATTGTTTTGGAGAATATTTAAATTGATACATTAGCTAATACACACAGTGGTTGGGGATTGAAATGAAGTAATTTTTTTAAATAATAAAATTCTTAAATGCTCAAGGTAAATAAGATTTTGAAAAACAATATGTAATACAAATGTAGCCTTGTAATAAAAATTCTATATTTACTATGTATATTTATAAATGATCAATTTATTATTAATTATTATAACCTGTTTTCTTATTTTTTGGAAAAAGTCATAAACGTGATTACTTGAATACATACGAATGCTTTTGTCTCAAAACATCGATTCGTAAAACAAAACGGTAATAAAATGGTTAACCGGTATAAAAATAAAACGATGATCTAATAAGTTGAAAGCACTATAAAAAGTCATTAGAACAAATGCATAAATTTAGGAATATTATACTGCTAATTTCGGTCGGTCGGTGGCAAAGGAGATAAACGGCGCCGGTCTCATACGGCAGGACCGGGGTTCAAATCCCATCTGGACCGTTCCCCCGTAGTGAGGACTGACTATCCAACTACGTGGTATCAATAAGTCTAGTAAGCCAGAAAATGGCAGGCATGACCGTGTAGGTCGTTAGGCCAAAGAAGATACTGCTAATTTTAGCGCTATGTCATCAGAGTTTTTGAACTGCATTTTGATTGCACTTCAGTTATTATTAATAACATTAAAGAAAAAAATTAGATTACAATAATCACAAGCTAGAATCGTAATCGTAAGTCGTAATCAAATGAATACAAAACAACAATGTATGGGCATATATAGCAGTTTCATTGTTTTCATACCAAAAAAATGTAAAAACATTGTTTAACTGTTATAGCAATTTAAGTTTACATTTGTCATCAATTTATATATCCTCTAGAGCCCTTTTTCGAACGTAACTATGAAGAATTCGTATCTTCGTATTTTTATACCGTCATTTGTATGAGCTGCGTTCACTGTACAATGTAAAGTTTTTATTCAGAGTGTTTTGAAGTTTATAAAAACTTGTTCTAATGAGTTAGTAATACATTATGTACACCAATTTTAGCTCCAGATCGAACGTGATTTTGAGTCGACTGTCGAAGCATTATCGACTGTCAAATCGACTGGATTTCTATAACAAATTTACTTACCCTTATCAAAAAGTAAATCTAAGCCAATTTCACAATCAACTACTTCAGAGGATAAAGCTGCTTTTCGTTTTTTTTCCAACAACCTTTGAACATAGACATCGAAATATTGACACGTTAAATGGACAACTTGACGATGTATCGAATGAATTTGTACTCCCCGGAATAAAGAGACATAACTCGCAATTTTCCAAAATTTTTGCCTTCCATTGAATTTTTCGCAAAACCAGCAAGAACACCAACTGTTACGCTTTCTGTTTCATTAAAAAAAGACACCTCATACAGCTCTAAAAAGGGAATAAGGCAGCACAAAAAAAAATCTCCGAAGAAACGAAATTGAACTGGACCGCAACCGGAACGAACGATGCGCATTTCCAGTTCATTTCATTTGAGATCCGTCTTCCCTATTGCGGCGTCATTCCGATCGAATGGCGTTCCCGTGGCAGCTTGAACCTTTGAGATGGGGTGTTTCGGAAAAAAAACACAAAGGAATACGAAAAATACGAACCCTTCATGTACGAGGCCTACGGGAACCAAATCAAATCCGGTGTTCGGAATTCCTATGCGTATGCAGCATGCTTTTCTATTTTAGTAAAAAAAGGAGAGGTCAAACAGCTAGACAAACGAAGCGATTTTAGACAGAAAAAATGGGAAATTCTTGTCCAGAAAGAGGTGCATCGTGCTAGATAAGAAACAAGTCCAGTTCTTGGTAGTGCAACGGATATGTGTGTGTGTTTTAACTACGAGGTCAACTACATTAATTACCGGATGTGCTGGGAAAATGTGCCCCGGCCCGAATCCGATAAGTGTTCGAATGTAACGCAATTGAACGGGGATGGTTCTTGCTTTAAAACAGCATCCAAATTTCTGCCATTGTTTGGTCCAGAATGGACATGCAATTGGAAAGCCGATAACAAACACATTGTGTGGTGATGATGGGGAACGGATCCGGAAAAGGAACCATTTGCAGTTCCGGTGTTAATAATTCATTTTATCGTACGCTCTCATAATAATGGGTCGGTGGGTTCCGAGAACAAGCCAAACAAGGTAAACGGGAAGAGAAGGTGTTCAAATTACAATTGTTTCGAATGATAACGAATGTTATTTGCCGTGTAGCTCGTCTCGTCCATTCTTTTCGTTCCCTTACCGAAGGGATCCGAAGCCCTATATCGACATCTCGACCGGTGGCTGAACAACAGAATCAGATTGAACGTTGGGAAAGAATTTGTGGGATAACAATTTCTGGTTAGCATCGTACCACCCATCGTCTCCGATGGTTTGTGACTGCTCATTTTGTCTGACCTGTGGCAGAAGGATTCCTTCCGAACCGAGGTCACTCGCATCATAAAGAACAACCCGTTCGTTAGCTGGATGGGTCGAACATAAACTGAACCGACTTGGTTATGCTGGACGCTAGTCCATTGTACCGGGATGCTTCGTTTACGTTCAAGCCCTCGTTATTATCCCGAAACTGGACGTCCGTTCTGAAAAATCGCACCCCAGCAGTTGAGCTGCCTACCGGTCGGCATGGAAAGGAAGCAGCGTCATGATTGCTTCTGGCAGGCTGAAAATTCTAGCTTTTATGACGACAACTTTGCTCAAAACTTCGTACGAAGGGATGGTATGGAATGCGTTGTTATGTGCCGGAGGTACTTTGACATCGTCTAGTCGCCTCGGGCCAGTTGAGTGTTGCAATCATTCGGGTATGACTCTTGCCGGGGAGAACATACCAAGAAGGTTAGTGCATAGATATCAGGTGTGGTTCGATACGATACCGTACGGTCTTTGTCGGGAGGGAAGTCTGTACACATGCATCTGTATCTTCCAGCATTTTCCGAGGACATGCTGGTCACGCACTCACAACGTCATATGCTACCGGATGGTACGGTGCGGTACGCAAGTAGCTTTCTGTAAATTGGCCTATATATGATTGGACGTCACCCTGCGTCCAGAAGTTCTTGAGAGGGCTCAGACTAATCCCTTGTCATACGGTCGGATTTCCGGACGGAGTGCATGTGTGCTTTGTAATGAAAGTGCTCAGTAAATACACTCTGCCTGTGCAATCTGACCGTTTCCACGATACTCTCGATAGGCTTGAAATGCTCCAAGGCTCCAGTCAAGATCGATTTTGGTTGTGTTTTTGGAACACCGGGATTTAGTGTCTTATCTTCTCCGGTCATGTTATCCGGCCTTATAAACCTTATTTATCGAAAGGATGGCAAGGAAAAGTGTCTCCGGTTGAGGATTGAGAGTCGGTGAGGTTCTGCATGGAAATTCGATTTCATGCGAAAGCGTAACTTAACCTCAAGGGCTGTTCCAGCATTGGATATATGAGTGTAACGGTACGCTTCAGCAAATCTCATTTTAATAATCAATGAGCAAAACAAGCATATCGATGCAATTCGTTAGAATTCGTTGGATGAAGATGTTTCGAAATGCCATTTGCCAATTCTTTGGAAGTGTGTCAGCAAAACTTGATCCCGAACAATCGGACATGTAGGCACATATGTACATCATCATCATTGTTTTCGTTTTGCTGCGGTTGTTTGTGCCTCCGTATGTAATTAATTTATCGTCGACATGGGGTTTTTGTGTGTGGAGCAACATCCATTTATTGAATATTTGTTTTACGGACACTTCTGTTTTATCAGCACCCACTCACTCAGCTGCATGATCGGCCGTCATTTTATCGCTTCTGGTGACATTCGGCATGCGAAATGAATTCACCTGGCAATTATCAACCTTCCGGTTGTAGACACCAACAATAAATTGCGGTCTGCGGCCTTCGGAACCCGTGCGCACGGACACATATTAACCTCCAACACAGCCCGGGCGCACGGCCATAACTTCAAACCGAATCGGTATGAAAATTAATTAAACAATCTCCATTTACTCACTGTGCAACGGGTGAGAGAATTGCGCGGCCGGCAAGCACGACCACGACCTCACACGCATTCGAACTGCAAACGGCCGTGCGGCACATTTTTAAACCTTCAACATTCGCAGCGAGATGCCCAACCTCCCAAGGCGATGGGTTCGGCGAAACCCAGCGGATCGTTAAATTGCTGACAATCAGTCGGATGTGCTGGAACCGGTCGCGATTCCCACGGCGAACATTTATGTGTCACTTGTTTCAGGTCATTGAGTTCTTATCCGGTTGGATGAGTGTTTTCCACCCTTATTCCACATGAAATCCGCCCTTAAGGGTAGTCAACAACAGCAACAACCTGTCTCCCCAACTCCTCTCCATCTCGGGATTTGCCGGGATGGGGGTGAGAGTGGGAGGTTTTAAAAAAAGCATAAAATAGAACAGAATTCTTTATGCTTCATGTTGGGGATTTTTTTTTCGCCAAGAATCACATCGCCCAAAACAAACCTCCCATTGTCACGTGCCGCACGGAAAGGACATTGGTGCTTACCTTACCAGCTTCAAAAGAGTGAGCCGAACCGATCTCCTATCTCTATCCGACTGCCTTAGGCAACCGAGTTTCGCGAGCTTTTTTATTATTCTGATCTATCCAGGCTTTGTATTTTTAAAACGCAAACGATTCGCGTGACCGAGCGCTACAAATTTTGTGTTTTGCACGTGAAAATTGTCAACCGCCAGCAGTGGGCAGTGCAGTTCCCGGATCCCTTTGGAATAGCTTCAGCTGATTCGAAAAACTCCGATAAACGGGATCCCAAAAACAACAGAGGGAGAAAAAGACAAGCGAATGGAAAAGCGGAAGCGAATCCTAGCAACCCCTAAGGGACCCATGTAGCAATGCTACGTACACAAACATACCGCACACCGTGTGAACCGGAATCGACGGTGAAGCATTGTAATCGAATCCTAGCGCAGTGTGGGCCCTCCGTTGCTATGCTCTCCCATCGAGATGGCCGTTAATTTTGTTTCGTGATAGGAAAAAATGGCCACCGTAACGGCGAACGATTATGGCTCGAGCGGTGCTTTTCTTTGAAGCCTTCGGGGAAGTGTTCCGGTTGGGTGGGGCACCATGGTAACCATCCATGGCTGTCAGCCCGGTCAATCAGGGCGATCGTTTCGCGGAATGTGCAATTGTATCGTGGCGATATGGGTACAAGTGTTGGACAGCTTTCTAGCCATTTCGGCCCGGTAGGATGTCACTGTTCATCGTGTTGACTTCGGTTGGCGCGACTGTTGGGAAGTGTTGCCATCGTCCCAAGTAGTAGGAAGTGGTGCAGATTGATGGATTTTTTTTTGCAGGATATGTTGGCACCACGGGGCGTTGCAGCATCGCTTGACATTTGAGTTTACACCGTGCTTTGAATTCCGGGCGCTTATTGATTCAGCGAAACAAATGAAGCTTTTACAAAGCGACACGAATGCAAAAGCTGTGCTGCTGTACGACACGTGTTTTTCCGGTGAGTTCTGTATGTATGGTTATTTTTCAAATGTCCGCAGATATTCTGGAACACATACATCTGTATAGTCATTTCCAGTACGAAGTCCAATAAATTATGCTTGGAATCAAATACAGTCGCTACCATTTGAAATGGGACGCCTTTTAATTTATAAAATCTATAGTAACAAATGTCGATAACTTGAGTATTAACAATCCAAGAAATATTCATTCGCTTATAGAGTTTCGAATCATATAGCGGAAGGAATAGCCTGGCGGGATGATGGCATCGGCGCCTGTCTTTCAGACGACAGACCAGTACATGAATATCCAACTGCATGGTTTCAATAAGTCAAGTATTATATGAAGAATGGAATTTCTGAATCAATTGGTGGAGTGTTGCAAGTGGATGGTGGAACATAGCAAATCCGTAGTGGAACTTTACAATCATATAGTGGAAAATTGCATACAGTCAGGGAAAATTAGCAACACAGCTGTGGAGCTGTTAAAATGTCATAATGGCGCAAATGTAAACATTTTAACCGGTAACAAAAAGGTATTTATAACAAATAAATCAATTCTTTTAGTCATCTAAAGTTAGCAGTGAATGTTTTTTTAGTTTTTTTTGTAAATTGAAACATAATTATAATTCAGAATGAACCAAAGGCTGAACCGATTTCTGCACCTGGTTGCCGTATTCTCCAACCGAGTTATAAATTTCCCCTGACTGTTTGCAATTTTCCACTGTATGATTGTAAAGTACCACAACGGGTTTGCAATGTTCCACTATCCAATTACAACATTCCACTGTATGTCAATCATATTCCACCATTGAATCTCTTCATGCGAAAACTATGTGTCCGCAAGAACAAATACGCTCAGATACGAAGAATTTAAATAGAAATATACTCATCGCATGAAAACATGAGTTCTTATGACAAACACACACATACAAAGGTGCATATGATGATTATTAATATTTCAGCAAATCATTTCATCGAAGGTTCGCTTTCCATGCAAATTTATCCTCCGATATGGACTTGCACACGGCAGCGTTGTCCTTCGGCATATGCAGGGAATGAAGTTTGCACCAGACCGTATTCACGGGGTTCCTCCACGAATGGCTCCCAAATCAAGCAGCAATAAAATTGATTAGGTGCAGCTACAACAGGGAAAACTTTACCTTTTGTTGTACGACCCGGAGCAGCCGGAGTGAGATGCAAATGTTGATTCGAAGCAATCTCCACCCAGCAGCAGTCAGCAGGGCTCGGGAATTGAATTCACCACAATCAATTAGCAGAACAAATGCGAGCTCGGTGAATGTTGTGCTTCTGTTGCTGCTGCTGCTGCTGCTGTCAAGCACAACACCATTAGTGATTGAAATGGCGGGCCGGGTGGTCCTTTAACGCAACACAAATCAAACTCCGTTTCAGGCATCCAATTCAAATTAATCAGATCAAACAGAGCGTACGGAAGGGCGGCAAAAGGCTTCGATTTCCGGCGAACATTGCTGCTAGGGGGTGGGTGTTAGAACCGGACAAGATGTCTGACATACTGTTGCATCAATATTTCTCATTATCCGCACAATTTCCAGTACCGGGACAACATGTTTCAATCACTTCCGATTGGTCAAACATTAGGAAGTGAGTTCAGTGTGCTGAACAGAATCACAACTAAGGGCAACAAAGCAACACTCACAGGTGAATTTTGTTCAAGACGTAGTTTTTTTAAAGCATTATTTAGTGAACAAATATTAAACAACTTGTGCTACGGGGAAAAAGCCATTTGAACACGGGGTAAAACAAATATTAACATAATCGACAGCATGCCTTTGCAGCGAGCGCTGTTTGTACGTTGTAATATCTGAAGCTAAGTGAGTAAATTACTCAATTAAGCTCCACCTGGCTACACGCGGGCTTGTTGCCTTTTTCTGCGTTGAACCTCCAAAACGGGAAGCATGTTCCCACAAAACGGTCCCTCGTACGACGGGCGAAAACCACCAGGATATTTAGTTTCCTGCCTTCCCCCGAAATAGTTAAAGTGAGTTTTACCGCCATGGATACGCGAGCGAGCGATATTTCCATATTTCGCCTTACCTCACATCGGGAAGCTTTCGTACGTTCGTAACTCCAGTGCTTTAGCTTCCATTCAATCCAATTAGCAGCCTATTACAGCTTTATTAATTCAATTTATTCGAACGAATTATCCCGCTCGCATGACTGAAGCAAGCTTAAAATTGAAGACATTGTAGAAGAAAAGGCATCGGTTGAGTAGCCTGTACGGTGTGTTTGATTTTGCCAACCGTCCAACCGGAGCGTTCACTGTGAGCGACCACTAATGTTGTTAAGCTGTTGTGTATTAGATTCGGGCACTGGATGTCTTCTGTGCAGAGATGAACCATAGAGCTGTTGGCAAAGTTTGCATGGTGGTGTTGAGTTTTGTGTGTGAGACAATTGTTTAGTTACGCTACATTCAAAACTTTGATGACTGTTGAACGAAATGAAACTTAAATACATCAGCTGAGATTTGGATTGGAGGTTCTTATCAACTACAGACGAAGAAACTTAAGTGTGTTGTAGTTTTGAGCGAGATTGATTCAGAGATATGAATCGAAAGAATCTTTGGAAGATCTTCGAATCTATTGAAAGAGTCTCATGGTTCTCGACATACGCGGATTCGGTGATACGCGGATATTAAAATTTGTCAGTTTCCTTTGTTTGTTATATGGTTTTCTATTTTAAGTTTGTTAATTTTCAAGTATCTTTTAAAGCTCGTAATGTATTATTATTATATAAGGAGAGTATTATTTTAGGAGAAATTTTGATCAGAACTAACTGTTAGAGATTAGAGCGTTCCGATGGCCGTGGCGAAAGCGGCGCTGGTCTTGCAACGGCAAGACAGTGGTTCTAATCCCGTCGGTCCCTCACGTAGTGAAGTTGACTATCCGGCTATGTTGTATCAAAGATGTATTCTAGGGAGTCATATGGCCGGCATGGCCGAGCAGGTCGTTATACTAAACAAAAAGAAGAGGTACTCACTGATATTACTATAAATAAAGGTAGTCCATATTTAAAGTTTACAAATTGTTAAAATAAACATTAAATATCAATTTTTGATCCCTTTACGACGTGTAAAGAATTCACGAAGAATTTGCAACGTATAAAAAGATATTCGACTTAAGGAGAATTGGGAATTTCGAAGATTTCTCTGGAATACATTATCTGAATAACTCGGGAAAAGATTGCACTGAAGATTCATGATTCCTTTAAGTTTGATGATTTGTCATAGATTCATGAAATAAAACAAAATTCAATCTCACAGAAATCAAGATCTTACGCATTGAAATTATTGTAGCTGTTAAAATAAGATTATTTTAAAAGTTGCCATAACTCCAGAGCTGCTTAAATTCGAATACACTTTCTTTTTAATAGGAACTATTTTAATTTTTTAATTGACATAATTAATTTTTAAACTTTGTTTTACTCTTTCAATAGTCTATTTTTGAGAATTGAAAATTTTTGTACTCTTTTTGAGAACTACAGATACTAAAAAAAATGGAAGCTGGAGAAACAATGTGTCATTTAACAAGTGGTAAATCCAATGCATACTGACAATACATACATTCAAAACATACAATTCAAGGCATGCATTCAAAAAGATGTAAAATGATAATTGGTGAATAAGTTTTGTAACACGCCTCGCATCTAAAATGATAACATAGTGGCGTTTTTAATTGGTTCCATTAATTTACATGCTAATGTTACCATTCCACCCCAGACCACCGCGTCCATCCCAAAAACGGCCAATCAACTCTGACATTCTGCTTTCAGCGTTTGCAGTTCTTTGCAAACTTTAATTGCACCCCTCTCACATTTGGATTCTGTTGACCGGGGTGAAAGATAAGCAGAGTCGAGTACCACGCAAAGGGAACCATGTACACGTTCACTAAAGCGAAATAAAGTTTCCGGAAGGATCTGTGGGAGCGCTGCATGCAACGATAGACACAGAATGCAGACCAGCCCCGGTGCTTGATAAGACACCAGCTGGCTACGGTGTCCGGCAAAGGCACGGCGTTCTTTGTCAATTAAATAATGAGCAAACTTCCTGCCAAAAGTACAGTTTCGGCTGGTGTTTTTGGAAGCGTTATGAAATAATAATGAACCCGAGAAATTATTAACGAAGCGACCGAAAGACGCTCCTTGTGGGGAGGGAGGAAAAAAGGCATACATAAAGCGTTCCTATCTGGCACAACGCTTTGATGACCTGGAATATTTTCCTTTTGGCTTCCTGCTTCTTTAAAAGATCACGTAACGAAGTGGGCGCATCATGGTACGGATAATACAATATTCCTAGTTACTCTTGTTAAGCGACTTTGAGGGAGGAACAAGCGAACGGAACATTTTGTAGCAAAGGGAGAAAATATTCTCCATTCGCAAATTGAATCCCACCCGTAAGAATGGAAAGCTTCATTGCATACATTACACATCGGGAAAGCCCTCGCAGTAAACGTGGTTAGCCCATGTTTCATTTTCCGAAGCAACATAATATTACTTAACTTCGCTTAACCACGGTGAGAAAGGTTTTTCGGTAACAGGAAAGGGATAACATTGTACCCAAGAAAAGGGTTTCTTGGGTGCACGAATTTCTCACCTTTCTGGGTGTGGATTGTTGACCGAAAACCTTACACCATACACTTGGTGCTGTAAAGATCACCTTCAAGGCAAGTGTCTTGTGTTGGCCGATAGCATAGAGTGGGTCGCAGGGTATGAAAAGGACAATATTATTCATAACCCACCATCTGATGGCTATCGTAGCAGATGCGGAGGGGGATTTGTATTCCTTGAGCTACGTAACGAACCTTGCGATAACGTAAAAGATTGTTTGATAGTCTGCCTTTTACGGATGAGTTTCAGCCACAGGTAAAATGTTTCACCTAAACAATCGGCTGTTTACATGCGGGATGGGGTTGATTGGATGCCGTACAACCACCGGACGATTGAAGACTGTGCGTAAAAGAATTCATTTTCCTTCTGCTCCCCGTACCGATCTTGGGAGGGTGTTCTTTTACTGGTACTAAAATTCGTTGGAAATATTCCGTCTCAAACGGCCAGTAGTGAAAGTTGGGGGTTGTAGCGAAAATCGAAGACAAAAACCCAATAAAGTAACACAATGAAGACATTTCGAGGCAGACATGTTGTACTACCGAAGTTAGGTTATCCGAGTTGAAGACAGGCTTGTGTCTATTGCCCAAAGTAGCTGCGGCTAGTCGCGAGCTGAAACAACCTTAACAGCACAAAGTACAAAAGCTAGCCGCTTTTTCGTAAGCAGCCCATCATCAGTCATAATAAAGCAGCTCGATACGCGCCATAAAACCCGGTAATCCTATGTCATAAATTGTACAAAATTATAGCTTGTCCAGAGTGCCGGCGGGAAGGTAGTGGGAACGCGGTTACTGTACCAAAAAAAGGACCTACAAAAGTTGTGTTCGCTACGCTAGATGCCGTCCTCCAAAAGGTGTGTGTAAAGACATTCGGGTTTTGCAAGAAAACTTTACTTCCACACATGCTCGTGGAAAAGGTACGGCTCACAACTTAAAACCCTCGCACAAATCCTGAAGATGGTTCGGGAAAGAAAAAAACTTCCAACCAACTTCCTTTAAAGCAAATAGTGTACAAGGGTTTTTTTTTCTCAAGTCTCAAAACTCTGCAAAAAGGGAAATGGTACAAAATGCAAAACGGTTACATCCGTCGCCGGGTAGCGTAACGTGTAATGGTGGAACCGGAAGAGGTAGAATTAACGACCGAGGGTGGCTAGGTGGACGAGGTGGACGAGGTGATTGTGTTTTCGGTTTTTTGTTCCAACCATTCACCACGATTCGTTCGTATGCGGCCCTATTTATGACCACAACTGATGCAAATAAAGCGCTTCCGGTTAGCATGCATGTCCCGGCTGGTGAAGGATGGATGTGCTTAGGGCCAAGCATACAAAACACCATGCTGCTGCACCGAACAACATCCGTGGGTGTTGGTAGGGAAAAAAAAATCCTTGAACTTTAGCCAAAAAGGTTTCAATTTAAATTTGATACGAGTTAACGGAGGAGTTTGGAGATCGGGAAAGTATTTCTACTGTTTTATGATAGCTTTGGAGCTTTTTTAATATAATTGAAAGACAGAATTAAACCATTACTCGGTGGACGTTTGGAACGGAGGCATTTCTTTTACACCTCCATAACAAAAAAGCTTTGGTTTGTTTTGATGGGACGGGATTTATGCTGGAAATACGCTGACCAGTAAAACTCTTTGTAACATGACTAGTGGATTTATTGCATGTTTAGCTCTGAATGGCATTTCAGACGACGACGAACGTTCTTACCATGCCATGGAACCTTTGTTTGTGTGTCTGCCCCAAGGGTCGGCATATTCTGCTCCAGGTCTTTGACACCACTCTCGCTAACCAGTGTCCAGAAACGAACCAATGGAAAAACGACCAGCGGAAGTTGTACATCGACGGTTGGTCCGATTCTTCTCAATACTATTCCTCACCTTTGCAGGTCCTTTGCAAAAAAACACCTCCTTTTTTGCTACAAAACGTCCCCTTTAAGGGCGCCTGGCACCCGCAGTGGGATCAACGATGGACGAGTGCACTTATTTCCTTCATAAATTGTATCTTGTGTTGTGTTTTCCAATTTTACCGTGGCGAGGGAGCGGGAATTCGATTGTAGCCTTGCATCAATTGTTTGTGTTTGTGTGCGCCAGTGCTGAGGTTGTTTCTCTTCTTGTGCTCCTTTTTTTTGTATCCACCACCTTACCTTACCTGGAGCAACGTAACGAATGTACAGGACCGGAAGGACTTCTCGAATGACCACGGAGAACCGAAGCGACAACAACTAACAAAGGATGTGGTGGAACTGGGGAGCATTACCGAGAAAAGAACAGTCTTTGTATCCAGCTCTGAACGAGTAGTCCCGGACCGGTAGTGGTTTCCTTTTTTTCCCCCTTTTTGGATTGCTTGTTGTGTTTGTTTTACTCGCCTACAAAGCCATGCCAGTCAATTTACAAGCAAAGCAGCACGATGGGTACTTGGTGTGCTTGTTGGTTCCGATGGCGCCATTTAGTGATTCTGGTCAATTTTACGAGTAAAGTTCATTTTAAAATAAATAAACAGACCCGGAGATGGCGGTCCGGTGGCCGAGGAGATAAGCGGCGCCGGTCGTATACGGCAGGACCGGGGTTCAAATCCCATCCGGACCGTTCCCCCGTAGTGAGGACTGACTATCCAACTACGTGGTATTAGTAAGTCTCGTAAGCCAGAAATGGCAGGCATGACCGTGTAGGTCGTTAGGCCAAAGAAGAAGAAGACCCGGAGATGGGCGAACCAACCGGCAACCCAATGCTGACAAAGTTCACTATAAATTGACCGAGATTGAATTGTCGCATTCGAAGCGTTACTGTGTTTTGGAGTGAAGCAGTGAGCAAATAACTCGTTTTGTTGGCGAAGGCAAAGTGCTTCTAATGTCGTTTTATGCAATACCGTTCAAACGCTTGACAGTTGTCTTCTGTTGTTTAAGTGTTTTAATTCTCTTTAAATATGTTTGTCGGTTTGTAACACTAAAATTCGGGGATGGCTTTATCATTCTTCACAGTGTCGAGGGATGATTTGTTCCATTTTTTTAAGTTGAGAAACATCCCAAATCGATCAATAAAAATATAAAAACCATGACACGTTCCACGTGACCAGTGTTCCTAACGCCTTTCGGAAAGTGATTATTAAACTTTATGAAAATAATAAACTCTACCACACTCCAACAATAAGCATTTATTTGTCACGATGGAAAAGCACAACATATTAATATTTTGGATTATTCATCTATTCGACGTACAGAAACGGCTTTAATATTCCAAGATAATACACGATTTGAAAATGCAACTTTTGAATTAAAGTATCATAAATTTGAAATGACAGTCGATTAAACTTTGAACTATTAGAAATAACTGCCTAGGGCAAAATTTGAATGTATCCATGTTCTCATATTAATTGACAGTCACTTTTCCAGTGCCGAATGTAACAATAGGCTAAGTAGGATACCACCAAGGGCCTCGATGAAGCGTACCCTTTTGAATCTCCCTTCATCTCTTATAACCTTCGAATTCGCAGAGAATCACTTAGATTTCCCTCTTTTAAAAATGACCGTACTCAACTCAACATATTCTACATTTGAGGGCCCCGAAAATTGTCAATGTTCGCCAACCTTTCCACACCCATTGCTGCCTTCCAGGCGTAGTATTGTACCATCTTAAATTCCGATTTAGATCTCCAAAAGGTTTATATCTTACAATATATTCGAGTTAATGAAAAGAAAAAAAACAAACAATTGCTTTGCACAATTTTAATTGGTTTAAAATATCTCTGATATTTATTAAATATTCCTCAACTTCATCAAGCGTGCATTTAGAAGTGAATATCTTCCGCTTTGTTATCCATCTCTTACACACTATATCGTACTCCATAGCTCAACTCAAGGTACTAACATGCTGCAGCAGAATGTGTTCACTCGTTCGCCCAGCACGGATGAAAGAAAATCCTTAAATAGCTTGTTCTGAGATTACGAGATTTCTTTTACCTTTTCCTACCGTACCGGAGCTCACTCACGATGTACGACGATGCATCCCTCACACAGACACCATTTACATCGTTTGCATAAACACATCCCCTTGTCACCTGTGGCGATGTGTAGTGTGTGGCGCAAAGCAGCCGAACGCAGGAGAATGTACCACACATGGAAAGCACTGAAAAGATGCAAAGCAACGATTGTCCCGTGCTTCAAACGGTTTCTATATTCTCAAGGGCCCGGATCGGATCAAGGACCTTCCAGTGGCGCTGTACCGCTGTTGAGCTGCTGACAGGAAATCAATTAGCGCACACTTGAACGGTTTAAACCATGGCGATACGTGGAAAGGATATTTCTAGCTCGGAATGGCTAGATTAAGAACTTGCGATGGAGCGGTTTCGTGTAACGCGGTTGAAGCGTTCCCGGCTTCGGCAACGAACCAAAGTGAAAGACCTTGGAAAGCATTTGGTTCCGGTGTTCCTGACATGGATATAATTTCGTCAGATTTCATCTAGTGCACCCGGCACACGGATGTGGCGAAGGCAGGATAGGGCCACTTTAAACTAGACGTCAGTATCGTTCCTGTACGAGGAACTCGGAGGATCTTCTTGAAGCTTGTACAAGTTTAAAGGATCTTTGGTAACTGCTCGAATCGATTTTATCGTCGTAAACCTTCTGCTCGTTGGTGAAACAGAGCACTAGAGTGTGTGTGTTTCTGTACGTACAACTCTCGCTTACGCTTCTGCGAAACCGGTCCCATCACACCGAAGGTAACGGTGAGGAAATCAATTTATCAAACTTGGAAGCATATGCATAGCATGCGAAAGCTTCGGGAGGCGACTGCTATCACCTGGTTTTGCATGATACCGCGAACCAAACAGTATGCTTGAGAAAAACATTCACGTAGACCATTTCCACCTAGCCACCAATCGATGGAGAAGATAAAGCACACCGGGGTGGCACAGTACGCAATATCTCTACACCCGGCTGATGATCATCGAGGCAAGGGTGATAAAGCGCGCGTTTTGAGTAATGTAAAGTCGAAACATAAACTTTGACCTTGCGAAAGTTACGCATTTGCATGGGGGAAATATTGAAGGGATTTACGTTCGGAAACGTTACACAAATAGCCATCAGTTTAGCCATCACCTCCCCAGCCCGCCTTGAATAGTGTCCCATTTTCGTTCTATTGAAACCTTAGCACCAGGTTAGAAAACTTTCTCCCGCAGCAATGACAAATGGAAGCCCCGAATCATCAACCCCGGCCTCCGTTTCGTACGAACTCTCGTGTCAGCCGGAGCATCATCTGTCACAGCCTGCACGTTCAAAGGCAACCGCGGCTAATGTATTTATGGATTTCGAGCATTAGAATATCAACACTCTTTTGTCATCCGACCGCAGACCCGCTGAGTGGGCCCGGATGTTGCGAACGTAAACTTTACAACCCGTGCCACATTCACCCGTTAAGTGCCGGAGGATAGCGGAGCAGAGGGTGGTAATTCTTCGGGGCGTTAAAATCCTTCCTTGAATAGATCGGATTGCTCTTAAGAGTCTTCCCGTCACCATCGCACCGTTATCATCATTCCGTTTGGTGCCGTCCTCGAAAGGCGAACGAAGCGGTCTTAGGAAAGGATCCTTTTCTTCGCTAAGAATGATTTATTAGCATAGATCGATGGGATGGCTAAGAGTATTTAGGTGCCGGTTGGAAAGAAATTGATTGGGTTAGGATAGTGAACGGGATGGCTGGGGAAGGCGAGAAGCAGCTGGCAAGTTGATAAGTGGCCCGGAAGGATGCTTTCGTTACTAGATAATTAGATACTGCCTCGGTTTATGGTTTCGGTCAAGTGCTAACGGGTCGTACCATTTACTGGATCGAACTGATTGACGAACATTCTGCCAGTGCTTGCACGCAGCATAACGGGCAAACGCTATCTCTAGTTCCTCTCATTCTGGTACATACGAACATTTGCAGCATTCCCTAGTTAAGCTGAACAACCAATAGAAGTGGCAGCTTCATTGGAGATAAAGAAGGGAAATACACGAAAGGCAGGAAAAAGGGGATAAGGTAATTAACGGGCATGTTGAGCGCTACATGAAAAACAACCATTTATTATCGAATGTTTCGACAGCGATGTAGTAATTTAAAAATGACTCCCACTAGCAACGCAAGGCGGTGTGCCGTTGATGTGAATGGGGCTTGATGTCGGATCGTTTGTTAATTTGCCAGAAACAAGGAAGCAGAGCGGTAAAATGTAATTTCTAATTTGGAATGTAATTAGCAGAGACAGTGTTTGACAGCGTGTTTAACTTTAAGCGTTCAGAACGCGTTTCCGTTCTACCGGGATTCCGAGCTTTCCGGGATAGATTTTAGAAGATAAGAGATAAAAAAAGAAATCATGTAGTATATTGGATAGAATAGATGTTGTAGAGATGTTGCAACTCTCATTTAATGTTAAATTATCAATTAAGCTCAAATAATCATAAACCACCAGGCGTCTCCATAATTGGTTCGAGTGAGGCACATTTCCGAATCATGAAATAATTATGATCGTTTCGTGTATTAAATAATTATTTCCTTTAAAATTCAGCTGAATTAGAACAATTTGAACACATTCCTTATTGCTCACATTGTGTACGATAACATGCGCCGAGCGGATATTCCTGTATTATTTAAAACTTCTTTATACACTGCCAGCGTACGACGATGATGAACAATCTAATCTCGCTGTGGAATTATTAATGCACTTAACGCAGAGACCCACTGTACAGCTGAGCCTTCATCGACTCGCAACAAAACAACGGAGGCGATTGCTCATGAAATAATTAGTTTCTTTTCGAGTGCATTCCTTCCCAAAGTGAGAACGGGAATGATACGTAATCATTTTCCGAGTTCGTAACATACATACCCTGGTTTGCAATCTGGTTCAATGGAATTTTAATTTAATTTTGTGGCCAATTTTATGAGTGGCAAGGTGGTGGAGATTGTAGAAATGTTTGATCAAGGTGGAATATTAACAAAAATGCGTAGCATGATTTCGTGATACTGCTGACACTTTAAAAAGTATCTTCATTTCAATATTTTTACAAAACAGTAGTCATTACTACAGAAAGATTTATTGCTTTTAATTTCGCAAAGGTTTTTTTATATATACCATGTCGGAAAAGATTTGTAAAAAATATTTAAATTCTCAACGACGAATATTATGCACAGAGCGAGCCACATAACAATCTAACACCCCACCAATAGCTTTACGATCAGCACAGGTGATTTAAAAAATTGCTTCATCATGAAAATGCTAAATCGTATTACCTAACCAATCAGCTGACAGGTTGCCCTCGCCGGATAAGCTAGACCGTGGCTCAGTGGCGACATCGCTGTAAAGTAGGACAGCATCGTGCACAACCATCCGCAGGAACGCACCGGACGGTCGTAGCAGGAATGTCTGCACGAAAAAAAGCAATTTCCATCAACCATCCATCAAGGCACTGTTCCGTACGAATTGGTGCTGTTGTCAAGCGCATCGCCCAGCTGCCCGGGAAAGGACACGTGTACGCGACGCAAATATCTGCCGGAATGATCTCGTGGGGCCAGTGGGAATGTCATTTACGTATCGCTCCAAGCTACGGTGGGTCTGGTCTACGTTGAGAGAAATATACACGCTATATCGAGACGAACCCGAGTTGCCGGGACTTCGTGGAAATAAAACTAAAGTTAGAGGAGGGACGGGGGGAAAATCATCAGCCTAATGACACTGGCCATGAGGGATGTCGAAGTGGGGAATATGAAAAATCTGGTGTAATGCTTTTTTATTATAAGAACTTCAAACGGGGAGGTGTTTTGCGATAGGAAAGGAAAATTGCCAGATTGGTGAATATGATTGGATCTTTTCCTTACGCTTTTTTGTTGCTGCTATCTCAATCTTGTATGTTTCGCTGTAACAACCGCTAGTTAGTGGACAACATAATTGAACCATAAAATTTAACGTAATGATACCGTCGTCCAATCATTCCGGTTGTTTTTTTCTATTTGAGTTTGAGAGACAATAGACAAATTAACAGAAAAAGTCTTCTAAATACTCAATATAATTCAACCTTTTTTTTGTTTAATGAAATGGAAAATGTAATCCACTTTCCATGCTTATTGCATTAGCAAAACGAGCTAAGAATTTAATTGTGAAAAGCGTCCACACATAACAAGGAAGAAACGAAACTGATGCTTTTCGCTGCAGCCGAACAACAATTAAATTACCTCCACAAAGATGGCACTGGTCACCATGACCACGGCTAAATCAGCCATCAAACCGATGAAGTTGATGAAAACAGCTATCACTTCGCTCCTTTCCTTCACACTGATTCGCTCTCCTTCTTTTCTGGGAGCTTTTGTCACTCTCTTTCTGCGACGACGTTGTTGTCATCCTCACAGCTTGGGAAATGAAATGCAAAAGCAATCACCAACTGAACGGAACGTTCACGGTAGAAGCAAATAGCCACGAAATGGGTCATGGAATGGAGAACGTTTTTAATTTTCATTATCTCCTTTAACGGTTGCAACTTTATCGTTCACTCAGCTCGTACCATTTACCACAACCACAAAATGATCGAGAAACAAACAAATAGGAAAGCTTTTCAAAAAGAACAAAAAAAAAATGCACCACATTTAACCACGTTTTTCAAGGTGAAAGATTAAAGTGATAGAGTATAAGTGTTGTCGAGAAAGTTCAGCTAATTGCTTTAAATTAAGTGCAGTCCACTACGAGATAAAAGGCACTAATACATTACCCCACATGGTGATGCAATATTATTCTGCTTACGGAGTAGAGAACTTTTTTTCCAAAAACGACCGGCAGTTGCGTGAGGAAGGAGGAAAAGTTTTACGAAAAGTATTCATACCGTACTTTCCGAGAATCTGCGTTGCACTTTAGTTTGTGATGCAGCAAAGAAATTTGAATCCATTTTCCTATGAAAAATTGGAATGTAAGTTATGCTACTTGGAGCACATGTTGGTTCTGGTTTAAGTAGACTTAATAGAAAGAAAACAAAAATCCATATAAAAGTTGCTTTGCAGCCTTTTGTTTGCATTACATCGAAAGAGTGGAAACTTTGGAATGCAACCATGCGTGCCTGTGCTGCAGTTTGTTGACATTTTGAAGAAAAAAACTTCAATGTAAAGTTTTGGGTTTCACTCAAAGAAAAGAGGGAATAGTTTTGAAAGCAGAATTAACTTAAGAACTTATTCAAGTTGGCATAGATTGTGAAAAAAACAAAGCACAACTCCATAACATTCGAATTAAAACAAGTCGTTACACATTTTAATATCTCGCTAAGGGAGAATCTAATTATTGCGCAACACAAAAATTCTGAACGTTTTACTCGTGCTGAAAGAAACCTCCTTCTCTCACGTTAGTTAAATGAAGAAAAA
The DNA here is from genome assembly GCA_000349025.1 of Anopheles minimus. NCBI lineage: Eukaryota > Metazoa > Arthropoda > Insecta > Diptera > Culicidae > Anopheles > Anopheles minimus. The sequence goes on along the minus strand of KB663633.1, from coordinate 672,349 downwards.
CATTAGCACTCCCAAACCTTTGGGGGATTATAAAAGATATGTAAATGATATTTAAATAAAAAAGTAATTTTATTTCATGAAACATTAACCTAATCTTTTATTTTGAACTATAAATATGATTTTAAAATGTATTATAATTTTGTATGTGTTGTTACTTTACAGGTTGTACCAAACTGGTCTCAAATGATCGTCAATGCTGCCAATGCACATTGGGCAGTTCGGAACAAATTTCGGGATAAAATTATTTTGGAGGAAATTTTATGTTTGTATGAATTGTTATCATTGATAGAGACAAAAAAATGCATTTTTGGTTTAGTTCATACCAAAATCACCAGATGGCGCCTAAT
>KB663633.1:550927-661931 GCA_000349025.1 Anopheles minimus | reverse complement strand
CCGGTCCGGTTGTGTTGTAGGCCATGTGTTGGACCACTGTCTGTAGACATGGGTATGTCGTTGGGATGGAGCCTAAGTTCGGGGGATTACCAGCACATGCGATGTGCTGGGCCCCGACCCGCAGACAATCCTGCTCCGTAGTGTATCTATTTGTTAGGAGCGCCAGTGTGTTGATTGCCGGGATGTGGAGGTTAAGTCCACCACGAAAGCTATGTAAATTGTGAATGATAATAGCATTAATAACATCGCTTTTTCCACCCTTTATCAATGAGAAAATTCTTCACTACGGATCCGAGAAAATATATGGTGTACATTGCATTGGTTGAGGCCATTGTTTGAAAGGATGCTGTTGTTATTTAAAGCACACATATGAGATCATCCATTAATTACGTAATGCAAAAAAAAAATCCTTTTTCTATTAGTATAAAATGTAAGGCTAGAGACATCCATTCCTAATTATTCATCCATTTGGACGACCGAGAATTTCCACTATTAGTAATCACTCTAATTGAATGGTACACTTACGAAACAGATTAGACATCAGAAGTAGGAATTTTGCTGTGAATATTTTATGACACTTCCCAGTAGTCGGCCAGAAAGGCTCAAGAGCCACATGTACCTTTTGAACACTTTAAATGAGGTTCTCTGTTTATGTTTTATACCTATTAAGCTGAAATGTTTTCATAAATTGTAGCTATATGGTAAAATCCTCTTGTTAGTTAATGTGAATAATGTAAACAATTCTAAATATATTTTAACATTTGTTTTCAACCTCGGTTACCTCGGGAATGTTTTCATCGTTGGTTACCTTTGGCATGTGCTATGCCATAAGTTTGATGACATGCCATAAGTAATAAGAAACTCTCTTTATATTAAGTGGTAGCATTAACATAGAGTTCATAACACTTGTATTCTGCAGCCATTTATCAGTTGGCCGTTAACAGTTGAAAAGTGATATATTTGCACATCATGATCCGGTCCGTCGTATGACACTAATATCAATTGCTAGTTTATTGCACATTTTAGAATTTAATGTCCAATATTCTATGAATATTGATCACACACAAGCTAAATTGATGTCCTAAATTTAACCATTTGGCTCTTTAAAACTCTAATCCACTTGTTTTTAATCCTGTTTGCCCATTTGTAGTGGTTCCTCGTTTCCATAAGTTAGACGAGCCTAGCCCTTTTGCATTCAAATTTGTGTTAGTTTGATATAAGTGTTTCTGTAGTTATTTCCTATTATTCGGCCACCTTATTTCCTATTATCAGCAAACATCATTCGTGATTTCTTTTGCAAATACTTCATTTGAAGTAGAGTAAAAAGATAATAATAAATGACAAATATTTTTATGTGCTTTATTTTCTTTCGTAACCTTATAGAATAGGATTATAAGGTTCAAGCAAAATAATGTTTCCATTTATTTGATCATCAATCACAAAAAGCTACTCTGAAAGGGCCGGGTACAATTGATATTTACCCAAAACAATACATATACTTAGGCGGTCTGATTGCCGAAGTGGTAGCAGCATTTCTTCAAACGGCAGAACCTGAGATCAAATCCCACATCCGGATCATTCCCCTGCAGTGAGGACTGACTATCCAACTCAATAATTCTAGTAAGCTATTACATAGCCGACGTGACCAAATAGGTCGTTACGCCAAGCAAGAAGAAGAGAATACTTAAACTTGTACTTGTAAGAAAAAGTGCAAAAAATCAATTAAGTTTCTTACAAATTAAATATAAATTGTATGTTCAAATCATGGTAACTACTGGAAGGAATCCCCTGATCTGGCTGCAAGCGTTACGTAATAGAGGGATGGTCCCTTTTATTGCTGAGTATCTTTCAAACATTGATCCATACCGGATGTATTGAATTATATGCAATGCACTGACGTCACTGATGTGCTAAAAAAGGAACAACCGAGAGAAAAAACGTTGGGAATGCTTTGAGGATCGCAGGTGAGCGTTTGTTTGTGTAGTCACTGTCACATAAAACTTGATTACCATACACTCATTACCATGCAAATGGCCGAAGGGCTATCGGCAGGACAGTTAATGTGTTTTGGTGTCTATTTCCCGTTCACTCTCACACACCGTTCCACATCACAGCTGGCGTTCTATATTTTCTAGTTCAGTAGACAGTAAAACTTCATCTCACCACTCACCCCGAACACGAACATTTTCACATAATTTTCACTTCCCACAAAACCCACAATGTTTCGTGTGTTCCGAAGAAGCATAATTCGATTTTTCGATTCGTCAAGCTGGTTCGCACAGCAACATACAATTACCCACCGGGGAGTGCTGTTTTTCACGATTATGGTGATTTTATTTGCAGTGTTGCGAGTAGTGACGCTTTAATTGAGTTTACACCACGTACGGGAAGATTCCCATTTTTGTATGTGTGCTTTTCAATTACTTTAAACAGTCCAGTTGAAACACTAATTACGCGCATCCGTTTTTGCCAAACGCATACGGTCCCGGGGTGGAATCATTTTGCAATGCACATGAACGCACACAACATTTTAAATAAACATCCGTGCCGCTCCGGAGCTCATTAGCCGGGCATGTATGGGTGGTGCTTAACATGCTGTCACAAAACCGCCACTACAATTGGCATCTTTTTGACAAAACGGGAGGAAGATGGAGTCAGTATTGGTCGTTAATGAAATGTCGCGTTTGGCACCTCGCCCAACATGTCGTGGTTCGATTTTGAGGGGCCAACTTTCTATCAATCAGCTCTTGTTTATGAATGTGATAAAATGTGTACATTGACATACATTCTTTTCTCTGCTGTTTATTCTAGTGAGCATTTCATCATTTGCTCCACATCTGGGAAAACCATCCAGTGCCATGTCAACAGGCGGAGTGGATCGTATTCCTAAAAGCTGTGTAAATAATCGTTTCGGATTATGTGGCATGTGTGTTCTGCATTTTTATTCCAATTGCTTTACTCATTCTTATCCACCGCAAGCTTAGGATGAGAAACGCATTTCATTGGACAAATTGCGTCTTTAAGATGACACGAAATTATTAATATGACTATTAAATTTGTATCAATTTGCCGTGTTATGAACCGGTGGCGTAAAAGTGCACAGTAATATTTCATACCCTTATTGGATTTTTCCAACACCCGGATATTGAAATGAAATACATTCATATTACTGTGCAGCCATCCAACCATGGGGGAGATCCACCACAGCACCAAATTCTTGTGTGGTAAACGCATCGACTGTGAAAATGCCGTAATGAAATATTAAAATTTTATTTCCATGCTATTTCCCGAATCCCGAAAAATCTCAATATTGCTTCCCGTCTGCCACGGTAGCTTTCATCCCATACTGCGCGTGGGGGATGGGGTTTGGTTTTGGCCCAGAATTTCAATATGTTCCATCGTTTACCTTCTTCCACGAAAAAAAAGAGTACTATGGTGAAGTGTTTAATATGTGCTCCCGGGCGACATTTATGAGTTTTATCCTACACTCCAATCCCAATCGGGGGAATTTTCGGGTATCATGTATTGGTGGAAAATTTGCACGAAAAATATCCATAAATAGTGTTTTATTTGTTTCGAAAAACTGAAAACGTTCACCAGAGCTTTGATTTTTGTTATTCTTTTCCCGTTTTTAATATATTATTTATTGCCCAATTTTGTTTTAATATTATGCCCATTACACCAACTTTAACTCTGTACTTTTGACTTATACTAAAAATACTTAATATTACTTAGCAAGCTTATATATTTCTTTAGAATTAGCGCTCAACTCCCGAATTTTCGAGCTTGGAAACAGACGATTGAATCAATCGGTCCAACAGTACCGAAAGATTATCTCCAAACCCATGGGCCGGTAGCTTTACAAATTGGCGCGATAACCTAGTGACTGGTGCGCACGTCGTGGCAGCCGTTTGTCCCTCGGAGACCGTCACCAGCTGTAGTACCACCATGCCAACGACCAAAAGGATCATTATGCCACTTCGATTTGATATCATCCCGCCAGTAGTCGGTCCGGATGACAATGTTGCTCCAATGGTACACACAATAAGAACGACTTACGCGACTTCTCCTGCGCTGCGACTGTCGTATCTGTGTCGTAATGAGCACCGTGACGAATGCGAGACAATATCCGACCAGTGGGAGTTGGTTTACTGCTGCTGGTTGCTGGAACACCCGTTTGAATGCTTGTTAGCAGGCAGCGAAATGGTAGCGGGTCTTTTATAACAAACCATCAACTCCATGCACACACATACACAAAGAAAAAAGAACCTCCATTGCATCGATCGTAACTTGAGATTAAGATTGCATCACTGGTGGAGGTCACACCTGTCCCTACACACGCAACACAGGCGCCCTTCAGTGGCAGCAGTGGAGACACGATTTCATAAAAGCTCTAGCACCGTAACAATGGGTGCCGAGAACCAGACATGATAACGGACAAACGGAAAATTGTAGGTCGAGTGTTGTAAAAGCGATAGTAATCGTTGGTTGGATGCAAAGAATGTCTTCGTCTTCGCTGAGTAACCAACGCATAACAACATTAATTTGTATGTTAATTATTATTGCTTAAGTGCTTTTTTGTTCAGATTTTTTTTATTTTATCTTTTTAACCTATTTTTACATAAATCAAATTACAAATGTTAGATGACATTCGCAAAAACAAGACACACCTGAATAGAACACCTTCCTTAGCACTCACAACGAATTACAAACACAAGAAAACAATTAAAGATCTCATCTGGAGATTGAAACAAACAAAGTGTTCCGAATCGCTCCGAAACGGCCATTTACTAATTATCGTTCTGCAAAACTTGTTCGGAATTTCCGTATCCTTTGCGCGCCATGAAAAACAACAGAGTTGGACAGTAAGAAACTCGGTGTCCCAGAGCGTCAAGGTGGACCACCTTTTTGTGCCTGACAACCATCATTAAATTACTTGACTTTTGTTACAAGCTGTTTTTCTGCATTCTTCACTTCCCCGCACACCCTCCAGCGGAAAATCCTGCTCCTTGGAGAAATCAAGACTTTGTTCATGGTCTGATTTAAAGCGTGCGAAGTAACAGTGTCAGCGAACAAATCACGCACATCCGTCGGGCGAACGAAGCTTGGGAATGTGCGGGTGGTTTGGTCGGCCAGCGACCGGTTCTTACAGCATAAAGTGGCCCCGGGTTTGCCGGCCGGTGTCGAAGGAACTTTACCAACTCCCCCCACCCCCGCGAAACCCCATTTTCATCGCCTGCCATCGCGGGTTGGCAAACTGTTAATCATTCCGATCGTCGTCGGATCCGGGGCGCGGACAAAGACACGCGAATTGTTTGTCGCGAACCAGCCACGCGATGGCCATGCTTTTGTTGATTGATGATGCGATTGAAGCGCACAAAAGAGCATAATAATAAAACACCAAACAAAACAAAAACGCAGAGTCCTGTTGTTGCCGCTGGTAAACAGGGTCGTGCTTTTGCCGGTCGCCTGACATGCAGCGAACAGGGCAGGACAGCAATTAGAACAATTCCTAATTGGAAATTGATTGCTTTATCAAGGGGAATGGAAGAATTCGGAACCAAGTCCAGTTTCGATAGAACGCGTCGCTACCAAACGCAACACCACGTATCGGAAGTTTTGCTGTGGGAAGATTCGGTGTACCTTTTCCCTTCCGAAAGGGGGTTTTTGTTTCTTTTGTTGTACAATTTTTTACGCTCAGTCAACCGGAAACGGGCAACAGTAAGGACGCTTACCGAAGAAATGGTTTTAATGGCACAGACGAAAACGCCTTTTGTGTACTTGGAATGGAATGGTTGACATTTTTATGTGTTAATTTCAAGTTGACTTATCGGTGATGCGAAAATTTTCACATTTTTTACCAGCATAGCTTCTTTTAATTTGTAATTTATTTTAATTAAGTCGTCCTTCTTCCGTCTACCGTTCTTTTACATAATAATTTGCATTTCATTGTTTCACAAATAACTCAAAACAAAGATCGAACATCAGTTCTACCGACACAATAAAATCAATAAACAAATACAATAATAACTTTGTATTGTAGAATCTGCAAATAAAACTGCTCAAAACGATTCTGAAAGTTATCTCAGTAACATAATTAAACTATTCGTGTTCTTCTTTTGTCCCTAAGTGTTTTTGTCCATTTTTCGAACTTTTTTGGTGCCGAAAACTTACTTACTTTTCTTTATATCGTATCATGTATAAATCATAAATTAGTTGTTTTATATCAATTTATGCAATGATTTTAACTATATTCACTATGGACGAGTCATGGGGAATAGAGAAATATAGACGAGGCGACAAGCGAACGAAATTTGCGTTCCAACGTATCGAACACCCAATGCCGAGGATTCTATTTATAAAACGTCCCTTGAGTGTCTGTTTGAGTGTTTGAGCGCGGTACCAAAGTTCGATAAATGGACAGAAGCTCTAAGAGCAAAGTTTTACGTGATCTCCTTTTCCGCTTGTTTTTCAAAGACATCTCTACCACACTTGCCATTAATGATCATTTGCTCTTTGCAAATGATCTTAAAATTATCCTTATTTTTTATAGTGTTTCTAACTATTTGTCTCTCCAACTACACCTTCATTATATCTCCTCTTGATATGTCTCCAATATCCAGGATCTTTGTATCGACAAATGTAACGTTCTGATCTTTTCTAGTTTTGTGTCCTCACGAAACAATTATCCGATTAATAGATGTCTGACTATTCAACTATTCTCAGTTCAAGATTGAAGATTGTCTACATCGAAACACAGATGTATAAATCTTTTCACAATCATATCTAGGTTATCTCAGCCTATCTCAGCCTAATGGACTAACCGATCGGTTATCAACGGCGATATTAAATCCTATTAGGTTTATAACAATTACAACACATTATTATAGCCATTCTGACCGATACTCGAGAATGCCAGAGTTTCAAGAAAGGCTTCAGAGTCAAACATTCATACGCATTACAATTAGGCATTACCATGGTCACTCCTATATTCTTATGAGCTCCTAATCTAGACTATCCCAGACTACCTCAGCGGCTAGTCGCTGTAGTAGTGCTTTGAGATACTGAGGGAGTCGATTATTCGGAGTCTTCATTGAATCGTATATAACGTATCTTGTATCTGTACACTGTAGAGTCATTCTAATATGCTGAAACGGTTTCAGCTCGAATAAAGAACACCTCAAGATGGGTTCACAGATGGACGAGATCATTGAAGAATATGAAGCTGACGAACAGTAAAGGACATATAATGTTGCCTTTCTGTGCTTCTGAAACAGTTGTGAACAGGTGTGAAGGGGAATATGAAGATGACGAACAGTAAAGGACATATAATGCTGCCTTTCTGTGCTTCTGAAACAGTTGTGAAGGGTGCAGATAACTCAGATGCGATGATCATAGAGATTTACCTGACACTTTGCCATCTGGAAGGAAATTGAACTTATCTCTCATTTATTACCTAGTTTGTGCATGCCCAGCGAAGAGTTAACAAGCAAAAAAAAAAAAAAATTGATCGTAATTGATCAGTTTAGTAAAAAGTGTTGTAAGGAGGATAATATGCTTTACTACTCTCAATATGTAGAGAAGTAAGAATATGCAATATTTTGGCGACAGCACAAAACTTGAAAATAAGAAGTATTATTTATAATGTCGTTACCTTTCTTCATTATCGGTCAGGACAAAAGATCATTTCCAGAACTCGGAATTTCGCGTTGTCAATCAGTAACTAAAGCTGCTCTGCAGCTTTCCTAAATAGTGCTACTAATGTTTGCTTCAGATCGTTGATTCCAAGAGGATATGTCAAATTGTTTGAGGATAAGCGTGTTATCGATACTCAGTGCGAGATATAACGATAGCCGATATAAACTATCGCCATGGGTTCCCTCAACGGAAAAGTCGCTTGATTTACCCCTGTTCTTCAGTCCTGAATTCGTCTTTGAAGCTATCATGGATGTTAAGGGCCTCTAATAAATTCTTAAATATAATTCATTTGGAAACCCTGAAAATAATTATTATTCTTGTATGTAAGAGTTTTGAGAAAATGATTTGCTAACAGAGGAAACATTAAAAGCTTAAAATAGTGTTGGGAAGTTAGAGATGGAATATTGACCTAATTCCATTCATGCTTTCAACACCTAATTATCTCTGTAGGGTAGCGCCATAGCTTTTTCGCTCTGGGACCGGTTCCGTTATCTCTGTACCTATCTAATCCGGCTCAATTACAAATTGACCTGATCCGAGCCAAAATTTTTGAGAATTTATTTATTTTCTGCCTCGCATCAAGGATGATCAAAAACGTTAGAACACGCTGAATCCATGTGCAGTTGGTGGATCAAGATCGGCAGAACCGGCCAGACATTTCCTCTTTCTATTTCTCACTAGGAATTCAGGATATGGTAGGAAGTTGGTCAAGTTTCATTACTTGAATTTAAATGTACATCATTAAGCAAAATGCTCCAAAACACGATAATCACTTAGTTGCACACGAAATAGTAAGACTCTGTTAAATGATTGGAAAATATTACATAAATCAACAACGTGTAACTAACCGTGAATACGGGTTTTAAAATTCTTTCGCATATCAGCTTATTAAAATTTGTACTGAAATTCGTGGCGTACGTTCTGAAATCCATCCTTTATGTGGCATTTTTCAAATTAAAAACCCTAAGGAAAATCTCATTTCGTTGCTGTTAGTGATAATATTCCGCGTTATTTTTCGTTGAATTTAGTAATGAGTGCAGGAACGCATCGAAGTAATTATTAATGATTCGTTGTATAAAATTGCTAATAATAGCAAACGCTTTTATGCACGTTAAAGCTAATCGGCGGTAGGAACATGAATACAATAATTTATTGTGTATTACAACAAATCGTTTCAAATACGTCCAACAATGTATGTAGTGAACCAGTGTAATATTTCTTACACACTTTAAAATCTCCATCACAACGTGCAATGCAATAAAGTGCAAATTTAAAACCATTTTCTCAACCAATCAATTTTCCTTTTCCTGCCATCGAATTCAATACCGTTTATGTTGCATTCGGTAATCATATATCTCACCTCACCTTACATTTTGTCTTGCCCGGCCAATTGATTTTATAACACTTTGTGCACTTTTCGATGCCTTTTTTACCCATCTCTCGGTGAAATCTTGTGAGCGCAATGTTGCACCGGTAGCAGGGTGATAAAAATAACATAAAATATCAAACTCTCCGCAGGCATGTAGTGTGATTCAAAAGGAGTGCAAGTTCTTTCCATTACATACATACACACACTTAAACACAATTCCTCGTTTTTTTTGTGCATGTTGAAATTCATGAGCCAAAGTTGCATTTTAAGTTTGTTGCAAGCTTCTCGCGATGAAAGGATTCGCTCGGTGTGAAGGTGCTGGTTTTTTGAGCGGCTGGGTTGCATGTTGCGACAAATGCGACGAACGTTTTGGCGAACGAGATCTCGAAAAGAAACGTTTAGATGCCGGTTGGGTGGTGTATAATAACGAACAAAAATCATGGCCCATGAAAATGTCGACTACCGTGACTAGGTGGTGATAAACTAGCTGGGAGCGGAATAATTCTCACCCACTTCGGTGCGGGGGGAAAAAACAGGGGGAAGGTGGCAAACCCCAGTTTATTCAAATACAATCCGACAAGTTTGGTGCTTGTGATTTTTTCTGCATAAATTTTCATTTCGCTTCTTCTCTCTTGGCGGTTTTTGTGTGCTTGGAAATGGTAATTGTAGCTTAGTCCCGTTACGTTCTAGCCGTAAAATGGAACCCAAAAGCGATGGGTTTAAAATAATTTAATCTTTTTAAAATATATTTGAATAGAGACAAATAACTCATGCGCAACCTTCCGTATGAGATTTGTTACATATTTTCACTATATTCTGGGTTGTTTTATCCATTTTTTTCGTTTTGCTATACTTTCTCACGAAAAAATGTAAATTGAACTGCATTTTGTCAGTCTGTCTACGACCCCCGTAGCGTAAGTAAGAAATCGCGCAACCAGCAACGAACAGGTTGTGGTGCCATAATTTTAAAAGTCAACTCGGCAGAAAACTCGGTCCCGAATGAAGCCCGACCCGGAGCTGCAAGTGAAGCGGAATGAAAATTGAATCAAAATTTGTTCCCGCAAGGAACACGAGGTTTTCCACCACATTTTCCACGCCAAATACCCCCAAAATCGTTCCTTTCGAAGGAGCGTGAAAAAGCTCTTAGTTCTGCTAATAAATTTTACGAATTTATCCTCCATAGTCATTTCGCTCGCTTTCTCTCTCTCTCCCTTGTGCTACGCCAAATTGCTAAAACCTCTTACCCAGCAGGTTGGGAGGGATGGCCCTTTCTGCTACAGGTTTGTACCCTCAGTGTCAAAGGTAACAAGACCTTCCCCATAATTCAATCTGCATTTCGTGTGTGTGTGTGTGTCCCACAGCGAAAGAGGTACGTATGGTACGCAAGATGATGAAAACTGGAACGTTCTTGACACCTCCGAGTAGAAAGGTTACGCTCCGCACATAAAACGTACGAAAGGGAAATAAAAGGGCGGGAAAAATTCTTTACAGTTCATAAAAACAGCGAAAAGTCTGCTGAACCATGGTGACTGGAAAGAATGGTACCGCAAACCAGCTGGCTGCTCGTTATCATTCACGGAATCATAAGAAAACGTGCCACACGTGCGGGGAGTTGCACGCCTCTCCACAGGGGGATCCTGCTAAGTGTGGTACGGAATTAAGCTGCGTGTGAGTGAAAGGAGTAGATCGGGGACGATGGAAACATGCCGTGTAAGCATAAATGAGTTCATAATTTGTTATCTCATCGCGCTGGCAGATGAAACGTGCCGTATTTATTCACTTAAGATCGATTTTTCCTGCCCAAAAATAGCTTGCTTACGGATCTCATAAAGATATGTTAAAATTTTGTTCATATTGTATGTTTTCTATTTTTTGTCATTATTTTCGTTTCATCATTTATTTTTTATATTGTTATAAATTAAAGCATAAGGGTTTTTTTCAGATTTCCCACAGCTAAATATCAATAGGAGAATTATTTGTAACAAATAAATTAATATTTAAAGCATAAATGTTCAATTGTGTAATGTAAAGCAGGGATCTACAAAGTTCTCTTGTAAGGACAGTAAGGTTAGACACTAAAACAAACCAGAAACTGTTAATCAGTTATCTAAAACAAATTTTGAATATCCTGGATGTGGAGATTTTCTAAAATGCTAATAAAAACATGCTAATAATTTTTTTCATTAACGAGCATTGATAACCATTTCGATTCGTAAATTTAAATTTGCTGATCCCAAAATTATTGCAGGAGTTTTTGAATTATCAAAAAAAGCATCCTTAACTAACTATCGGACAGATCAAGATATATAAAAATCAAATTTTTTCAACACAGTTGAAGTCACGAGAATGAAACCTGGCGTCGTGGTGACGATATCTTGTGTTTTTGTTAGTCCAACATATTTTGTTTTCGATTGCCAGATAAAATGACGATCTGGACTTAGACTTCCTCTGATTTAATATGTGTATCTTCTAAATAATTTTTATGCTATTTTGTTTTGTGGTGTTACAACCTAAAAAGATTTTCTGGTCTCCCAATCCTGGTTATCTAGGGTTATTGAACGATCTATTTGAGATTTTGGATCAGTCCTGTAGGATGAAAAAACTACTACGCCTAGACCACTACCTAAAATATACGGTACGATTTCATGGATACCAAGCGATTCGGCATAGCTCGATACAGCTTAAAACCGTGCCGTATCACATCAATCAGAAAAGTCCATAAAAGTGTCATGCTTATCGGTAATTACCCAGCCCTCAACTAGTCGTGCTTTTCCGTTCGTCAGTGGATTAGGTCAGCTAACGGCTGCCCGGGGTCACTGTACGAGAGGCACCATAATGGAAAACGATTTACGATAGTGACGATTCGATTGACTAATAAATCTTCACCCAAAAGTTTCGCTACCATGGTCGGGAGGGATGGAAAATGGGGAGTAAACTTTCAGCTCAACCACCCGTTTGAGTTTCAATCTCGTGCAGCAAGGGTCCAATTTGCTTGGAACGTTATTTTCAAAATCTTTCCAAAAGACTAACAAACGAAATCATAATAACTTGCTTCTTGGATAGCTTTTGACGATTCGTTTCGGTAGCCGGAAGTAGTTAAAGTTTGTCGTGCTTGAAGAAATTTATCATCATTACGCGCTGGACATGAGAGAGAGAGAGAGAGAGAGAGAGAGATTTCATGCAATAATTTCCTTTATTTGTTTTTCTGCTGTTCTGTAGAGGAAAAGCGCCATCAACGAGAACCAATCTTGGGTGCCATTTCGTCTCCGAAAAATGAGAAAACCATGAAAAAAGCCGTTTTGCCCCAGGAGTGCTATAAGTCTCATTTCGAATTCATCATAGTTTCAATTGTTTTTTTTTTTTGCTGATGCGTCGTGATTGTATGAGTCCGATAATACGTTCAAAGTTATCGATCCATATAGACGAACGTCCGAAGGTTGTTTCTCATATACATCTGTGTCTTTTTTCATCGTGTTGTGATGGTTTTGATCCAAACTATGAAGATCAGATAGAATAAAATTATGTTTTGCCACCATGCATAGGAACAATGAATCAACATACATTTGCTTCCATGTTTTTTTTTTTGACTGTAAATTGTGTACTGCAATGAATAGCACACGAAAGACCATGTCTCATTTGCATATCGAAAGCAATATTATGCTTTATTTCACTTAAAGAAAAACCAGCTTTGCTGTCAACTTAAGATGTAATGTAAACGAACGAATGTCTTCGTTTTGTCTCGCAAACATACAACTCTTACCCAGGTCATCCATATTGCACAAGATAATATTGTATTAAAAATGAAACATGGCCCAGAACTCGCTTGTCAACGTTCTAGTTATCCCGCTTAACATGGCAAGCCTTATGCATATTGGATGATAAACCTTGTTCGATCGTACCCAACACCGGAAGATGAAACGAAATTCAATTCTGTCGCTCATACACCCGTGAAGGGTGAAAATCCTTGGGCAACTCGAAAATATGTACAACAAGGACAATAAAACAAAATAAAAAGGAACAACAAACCGAACGGAATCACGTTGAGGCTATCGACGAAATGTGTTACCAGCACGAACCCGGACAGCAACCTGTGCGACAGTGGCAACAATAAATTGCTTCGTTTGAACCTGAAATCGTAATGAAAACGTAATAAAATATGTAAGTCCCATCCCAGGGCACAGTTTGCCCGTTGCAGAACCATCAATGATAAATGGCATCGGGCCATGGGTTTTGGGCATTTGCTGTACTGCTTGTCAGCTGATTCGAAAGATAGAATCGGCTCGAGATGAAATCGATGGTGGAAAGTTGTGGCAATGAATTTTCGATGCGGCAGTGATTGGCGTTTGGCATTATAGTAAACGTCTCCTGATAGAACTGCGTATTGATGAACCATTTTTTATTATTAATTTTATTTAAACAACTAATAAAAGGAATGATTAGCTCGAAGGAAGGATTTCATATTAAGGCATTTATTTTTCACAAACGATAAATAATGTGCACCTAGTCTGGAAAAACAATTTAATGGAAGTTTCATAAACGGCAAAGGTAGAAAAATAACCCGAATTGATCGTCGAGATAACTTGATCTCGTACTTTCTTTTTCGAGAACTCTCTCCAGCACAAACATCACATGTTGTGCTTTCGAAAAACGCACGTGGTCCAATTGATACGCAATAAATACAATTTCCCCACTCATCCCGGCACCTTCTAAGGTCCGATGCTGGGTGAATATAAATCAGCCATCTACCGGACCGATCCTGCCTCCGGTACCCGATACAGATTAAAAGCCTACCCGCCCAGCAGCGCACTAACAATCATCCCGAAATCTATCACACCAAACGGGGTGGCAAGCGGAATAACACGGCAGAAAAATAGCGCCCCGTTACGGAATGCACCTACATATTTCATGTGAGTTTTCATTTGAATGGAAATGCAATAAATATTAGACAGCACGGGTGAGCCATCCGTATGCAAGTCGGGCAGTGGAATGCCGGTGAGATATGTACGAGCTTTGAAACGAAACCAATGGTCGAATTTTCCAAACCGAAAACATGGTCCACAAACTTCAAACATGAAATAGTTCTCATCCCGTCCCCCGGCAGGGAGGTGCTATTTGGAGCACGTGTGCAGCAGTAGCAATTGTTCTCGAGTTTTGTTTCTGCTCATGCTTGGCTGCATAAGCGAATAGCGTGAAAATGAGAAAAATCTGCCATCCGGATGATCGGCCCACACACAAATTAAACCGGCTGTATGCAGTTTAGGAGTTTTTTCTTCTCTCTCTCTCTATCTCTTCAAGCATTTCCAAACACCGTGCGCGAATATTGGAAAACCACTTTATTCAAATTGTTGCACCCATTTTGTTTGGTTCGTTTCTTTTTTTGTAGTGAGAAAACAAACCAAATAAAAAAGGCACATTATGGTTAGTCAATTCATAGCGTTTTATTATAGTTGGCTGATACGCAGTAGACCTTGTGGCAGCGAGATATTGACAGATGATATTCCTTACGGAGAAGTGAGTGCAAATTGAGCTTTAGTAGGCTTAGTTATGGGCTTTCGTACTCAGATTTTAGCGCACTAAAGTTCTTCAGTTGAATGAAGTTCCATTGTAATACAAAACGGTGACGATTTGAAGAGTAATGTCTATCATTTGGATCTTTTTCTTGATTACTTCAACTCACCACTTTGGGTGTCTCAAAGCAAGTGAAGAAACTCTAACGTTGGATAGTTCCGGGTGCGTTTCAAACCAAGAAATGCACACTCGTCTCTACTTACCGGGCAGCATCCATAGAAGACAGCCAAGCGCCGGTGAAGCCGTTTCAGGAAAACATACCCAATTACCGGCACACGGACAAAGGACCGGTAGTAAATTGATAGAGTACTACTTTGAAGGCTCTTCTGTGCAATCATTTAACCGCAAACAGGTCGACATGCAATCTGCTCTAGGCACCGCACTTCAACAAAGTTCACCAGGCGCCTCTATCCATCCCAAGCGTACAGCCCCTGGGCAAGGCGATGCACTAGAACCGCCGCTGTCGGTAAGAAACGAACCGCCCGGTAATGATGGAAGAAAGTTTCCTGGAATTAATGGTGAGTATTTTATGGGACGGCCCGGACACTAGGGCGGTATGTATCGATGTGCCAGTTGCTTCAAATTGGCCTCCGTCTCACTGCAGGAACTATCGGCCGGAGGATGGAGCCCGGTGAGCGAGTAGCATCATCGCTGAAGTTGTGGATTTGTGGCACGGAACGGTGTACAGAGTGCTTGCGGGTTGAGCAGTCGGCAAACGATGCACAAGGGCACCGTGCCGAAGGGCATCAGCAAAGTGCAGCGAAGATGATTGGCAATGCCACAAATAGATGCGGGTTGCGTGGTGTTGCACACCTTGCACTAGGGCAAAGCTGGAAAAGGCTTCAAAATCACTTCAACACACTGATAGAATCCGCCCTGCCCGAGGACCACCATACAGTTCATGCAACAGATGGACGACAAAACGGCGAAGTGTCCTCGTGGGAATCGCCCCAAGGATATTGGTTTCGGTGCGAAAGAATTGATAAACGGAAACAATCTGAAGAGCTGTCTGCTATCAACTTTTTGGACAACTTTGACGCGTCTACCGTGTGGAACATGTGTCGCAGGCCCTGGATAAAGCTGTGCTCCATAAATGCCCTCGAGAGTCGTCCGGATCGTATAATAGACGTTGTATTGTCAGGGAACGATAGTGCTCATACCAATGCAACTGATCGTACGGTGATGGAAGGTTAAGAGTTTGTTCAATCCTTCATCGAAAACTTTATCCAATTTATGATTCCACTTTTTTGTGGTTGAATCTTTTTCTTCTCTCTCTCTCCAGAGTATGCACACTACAATTGTAGTGAGGTTGCTTCGAACCTTGGGGATCGCATCGTCGGTGGAAGGAATGCAGCCATAGGAGATGCTCCTTTTCTCGTATCGTTAAGAAATCACTACCATGAGCAACGGTACGGCTTTGGAAGTGGGTTGGTTTGCGGTGGGTCTCTGATTAGTGCCGACCGTGTACTAACCGCAGCTCACTGTTTTACGACGAAAGCGTCCAACATGGTCGTAGTGGGTGGGATACTGAACCGGTTCGATCGATCCCAACGAATGCAGCAACGTCGGGTGTTCCGATACCTGTCCCATCCGGACTGGAACTCAAGGACAATGTACGCGGATATCGGACTCATATCCCTGCGAAACCCGTTCCATGCCGGCGTTCCTTTTAGCTCCGGCAATTTAATACCGATTGGGCTGACCGACCACCAACCGAACGCAGGTGAGCGCTGTACCATCTACGGCTGGGGCCAAACGCAGGAAGGACGAAAACAGTTCCAGCCCGTCTGTCTCCAGAAGGCCGAAGTAACCGTGCTGGAGCTCGGGCGCTGCAATAGCTCCCTGCACGAGGTTGTAAACGTTCCGGACGGTACGCTCTGTGCCGGGAGCTTCGATGGTGGAGTCGACGCCTGTCAGGGCGATTCCGGCGGTCCGCTGGTCTGTAGCGGTGCACTTTATGGAGTCGTTAGTTTCGGTTGGGGCTGCGGGCGGGCCCATTTTCCCGGCGTGTACACCGATGTGTTCGTGCACCGCCGGTGGATTGAAGCGGCGATGGACAGCGATCCACGTACGTGGAACGGGGCGACGGTGGCAGTGTACGGTGGTCCGGGCGGGCGAACTGTTCTGGGTGTAATAATAATGTTTAGCACCGTACTGCTGTCGTAAACCGTCTACCCGTGTGGCGTCGAGTCCATTTTCTTCGAATGGAGTGTTTGAGGGTGGCGTATAGAGCCGTATAAGGAACTGTCAATTATTCCGCTGAGAGTTAAACGTCCACGGGCGACGCGTTAAAATGGTCGGTATTAGTGTGCATACGCTCTGGAGAATGCTTGGAGGATGATGCAGAATTGGTGATGCGGTTGCAATACCTCAATGGACGTTAATATTATGACACAACGCAACCATTAAGCGCAAGAGTGTGGCATTTATTTAATTTGAAAATAAAAATCGGTCTTATCCTGCTGGTGAGAAAATAACATACGATGAGATGAAATTTAAGAACCCACAATAAGCCCATATACCGAACGGTTAATGATATTTATAGTCTAATTTCAGGTCGGTAGAGGTAAGGGAGGCCAACTTCCCAGCCCGTCGTACCAACTTTAACTATTCCACTTAATTAGTTTTAGTTTTACGAGCCCAACCACCCATGATATAGCATGAATCCGAGCGTAGGGTAGTTGTTATGGGACCGGGTAAAACTAACCTACAACGCGTGTACATTGTCACCGGTAGTTGCAGTAGTTTGCATCGGTCGTTTATGCTTCAGGTGCAACCGGTTCCTGGTGCGGAACGATACTGCATCTGTGCATGGGATACCGGTGTTTCGGTGGTTTAGCACCTTCAAACAATGGCGGCTAGTGTTCCTGTTGGTTCAGCACACAAACGAACGCTGTAAGTGGTGTGGTGCCAAAGAAACCGACCCGTTGTTGCTGAGGTAATGAGGATAGGCAACGGCAAAATGGAAACGTCGTACCCAGTTGGTCCGACTCGCAGCGAATCAAACTTGAAGCCAACCAACATGGCTACTGTATCATTTCCTTATGCTGGTTGAACATTCACACACACCGTACGACTAACCACACTCAAACATAAAGGATATTTCTTACTCTCACTCACCATCTCCCTCGCTTGGAAAAGCTTTCCCCAACGATGGTGGATGATGGGTTGATCATGCATATTTTATTCACATCTCTCCTGCACATTTTCTCATTTTCGCCCTCTGCTCGTGAAGTCTACGATTTCAGCATGTCCTGCACACCACCGTACACAAGCCCTCGGCCATCTGGCGATGATGGTGATGATGATGAGCAACGATTTGTTGGCCACCGCTGGGTTAGTGGTAGTCCGGGCTTACCGATGGCAGATGAATTTTTCTCCCAATGGACACCGAATGTCAGGGCAGCTAGCTCGCTGTTAACGGCAATTGCTTTAGTTTCGTCTGGGTCACTGAGTATAATTTATGCTAAAGAGTGTGCTATCCACCATCAATGGGAATGGTTTTCTTACGAGATTCGTTTACCCATTCGGCAAAGCTACACAACTTTTTGATTAGCTCCGTAACGTACACTTTTCTTGGGTACGCTTGGTCGCTGCAAATTTTTGGAGTAGATCAAAAAAGAAAGATGTCCCGAAACACTTTAATTGGCCCATTTTATTACAGAAATGAATGGGAAAAAAGCCAGACGATTCGAAATTCAAAGCTTAACATCTATCTATCTAGATTATGGAGCCGTAATGAAACTTTGGTTTGTATGGCTATAGAAAGCTCGACCATAGAAATGCGTCAGCTATCTTCACCAAGGACATAGTACGATTTATTTCCGAAAATCATATTAGGGAACATCCATTTATTACGTACCGCTTGTTGGGAAGTAGACAGGGGATTTCTTTCCTTTTTTCTAGAAAATCTTGGTCGCCTTAAGGAATCAACTTATGTATCTATATTGTAACAATTCTTATTGCACTGATAAAATAGAGTAGCTTCGTTTATTGAAGTTCAGTACCTACATACAACTTTTACCAGCTGTAGAATGGAGCAATGACATCACCATTAGATGTAACCTTATTGGGTATTTTACATACATTCCCCAGAATGGTTCGATGGCAGAAGCGATAGCAGGGCGGGTTTCAAACGGTAAGACTAGGGTTCAAATGCTATTTAGGACTATTTGGTCTGTCGAACTACGTGGATATCAATCAGTCCAGAATGTATTATATGGCCATCATGATCCTAATAGGTCGTTACGTCAAACAAGAACAAAAAGAAGAAATATCTTTTCCAGAAGAAGTCTGAAAAGTGAAAAACTTTTTATATGAATATTTTAATATTTTCAGAAGAAAGTCCAGATCTTCAAAAATATGCCAAATGTTAGCTTCTTAACAGCAGAAGTGACCATAACGTGCACAAGAAACTAAGGATGACGACCAAAGGCAAGGTGACGTCATTATCCCGATGTTATTTCGGTGCAACCTTTACAACTGGTAAAAAAATCCTAAACAAGACAGTTAATTCCTATGTTTATATTTCCTACTATCTGATAACTATCTGATAATACTGTATTATTTGCAGATATTTATCAGAAAACCTTCATTGCACAGATTCAGCACAAACTGGTGTCAGTACACTCGTTAGTAATAAACTTTCATATGATCATTTCGAAATATGTGAAATATATTTTGAAGTAAACAGGCAAAAGGTTCGTTTCGGTAGCACCAATCCAGACCTCTGTTTCTCTCGAAGTGTGATTAACTGACTCTTCAACTACGTGGTATGAACAAGTCTAGCAAGCAATTATATGGCCATAATGGCTTAGTAGGTCCAAACGCCAAACAATATGAAGAGAAGAGGCTGCAAACATTATAAATTACGATGGAATTGACGTGCATTTACAGTCAGTCATTTGTGCTTGCATGGATTATCATTAAGTTAAAGGGATTATGTTAAGGGGTTAAAGGATTAATCGTTTTGATAAGGCATTAAAAGCCAAATCGTTATTTAATTAATCAAGGAGTTGAAGGGTGCGCAATGTTGTTTTGCGAGAATGGAGGGCAAAGGAATTGAAAATGTTCTTTTTTAAATCACGCTCTTACACAAACAGTCACCTTGAAAAAACAAATATTTTAGCTTAGAATTTTTCGTACATCACTTTACATTATTCACGCACTTCACTCCAAATGACTTATGAAGAGGATTGAGGTGCGTTTGGGTGTTTGAAGTGTTGCTCTGCAGATCACAAGTGGGGCAAACATCTTCTTCCACCAACGCGTGACACATCCTTCATATGAGTTCCCTTCCATCTGCTTGTACCGCGTAAACCAGCGTAAATGCCATCGTGTTAAGGACGCTTGGTTGAGATGGTGGCAGGTCAATAGAGAAGTCAATTTGAAGGATTATGTGAGCAGCAAGCTGTACCGCCTTTTTGTCACATTTGTTGTGCGCTCTCGCAACGATGGCGATGCTCCACAGTGGATCCGCAAAACATCAAAGAATCCTGAGGCGAAGACACGCTGTGATTTTTGTTTGTTTGCACATTCAAGGGCAACCGAACCGGGCCTTGAAATATTCCACCATCGTCGTGTGCGTGGTAAGGTAAATTTGTTCGATAAATCTACGATCCTCGCGTTAGCGTAACCATACTGGGTGACAATTTGTTGCTTCTTTGCGCGGGAGTTTGGAATGGGAGCATTCCAAACAACCACTCTATGGTACGAATACAATTTAAAAGCTTTGCTCCTGCCGTGCTCCAGTGTTTGGGCTGGAGTGTTTGTTTGCTTTGGAGTTGCTTTAGCGCGTGTTTTTTTGTTTGTTCTGCTTGCACTCCTGCCGTTGGTAAAGAAAAGAGCAATTTACAGCTCCATGAGCAGGCACAAAGTGTGCACACACTTTGGTCTGAGTAAGCAGAAATAAAATAAACGATGGCAAACAGCAGCCACGGCTCGGTCGGTGGAATGGAATTCAATTTGAGAAACAAATCACACTTCCGGTCGAGTTCGATACTTAACTGCCTCACGCGTCCACAGTTGGGTCCACCCTGGTTTCCCGGGAGGAGGGAGAAGAAAAACCCCATTTCCATTCGAACTGTTGGACGGAATTCCTGTGTGTGATGTTGTTTTTTTTATCCAAAGTTTCTTTTTTGATCTTTTCAGGTTTCTTTTTTTGCACAAAACAACGGGGAAAGCTTTATTTTATTACCTTCTCTGGTACGTTGTTGCAGGAATGAAAGTTCCCATCCGTGAAGCTCCCGTTTGTGTGAAGGAGAAAAAACAGAACGCACGCGAAAATTTTCCTTGGAATGTCCTCCCCTACCTCTTGTTGGCTCTTCCATCCTATCGCTAATGTGTGAGCACGATCAAGAACGACCCATTGGTGGTGGCGCCAGCATATCGGCAAGAAATCAACCATAGCAAAGGCTCGCAAAGCAAAAGAAAGAAAAAATGGATCGGAATCGGAAACCCAACCGGGAAGGTGCACAAATAACCTGCCAAGCGGAGGCAATGCAGGCAAAGAAAAGCAACGAAATGAAAATTGAATTTCTTCACGTAGTTCGTTTGCTTTCCTTTCTGGCGGCTAACTGCAGGCGTAGACGGGCGGACGTGAAAAGCCAACAGGCGCGTACGCGTGCACCAGGCACATACCCGCACGTACACCGCGCTCGAACCTTTTGCGATAGTACGGGCACGGTTAGTTATTCTACGCTTTCATTTCGTTTGCTTCGTTTGCAGTTTGCACAATTCATTACGCCGTTCCCTGCTCGGTACACGGATTGCTTTCTTATGGTTTACCTCGGGAGTGATTCCACTTGTCCTCGCCTGGGTGGGCATTTTTCCCTTTTTTTTGCACGGTGGGTAAATGGTGGTCAAAGTGATCGCATTTTTTTAATTGGCAAATTCTTGATTAGGATTTTAATATGTCGATAAATTGGTGAGGTATTTAAGATAAACAATGAAGATTTTATGAAGAATTTCATCCAAATTCTAAATTAATAAATTTCAGATATTTTGGATTCCCATAGTCCTGGACGACATTTTTCGTTTTCCCAATGTTTGGTTAACCACAACCCCTACCTAATACATCCATTAAAGTATGAAACATGAAAGGTTGTTTTTATTGTTTAATGAGCAGAAAACGGCACGTTGTTATGTAAATATCATTCTGTGTTCCGTGTTTACCTTTATTGGCACACATGAATGGGTGCTTGTTTGATAGCGAGTTTCATTTCCAATAGAAAAATGATTCATTTATCCATCCCGCTCGCAATCAAAGGCACTCACGTTTGCGAACGTCGATAACTTTAGCCCCCACGGGAGACCGCTGGAGCTTTATTAGTGTCAACAGTGAATGGGTCCGCAAATTGCACCAGCAGTCGGGTGAGTTACATCGCGCCAACCAATTCCAGCATCCAACGCAAAGCATCGTGAAGGCAAAAGTCATAATGTCAAGAGAGAGAAGAAGGATACATTGTACGACCGGAGGACCGGAAAACTTCTCCCACCATTCCGGCTCGAATGTCCCCAGGGGAACGAGCATGTGAACCAACGGACAAGTCAAATGGATGTTGTTGCCGCCCGTGAGACAGTGGACCGGATATCAGGCAAACAAATATCCGGCTAATTCCGGTTACGCGAGCCGATCACATGGATGGAAGGTCATTCCAACCGACTGCTGGCTGATGTTATCAGCGTTCTGGTAGGAGATTGTACAGGATTTTTACTTGTGTCCTGTGACCTGTGTCCAAACGTGACGGAAGGAAGAATTCAAAACTATACAAGTAACAACCACCGTCGTTCTTCAACACAACCGATCGGTTTTGAATGGACGCGAGTTCCACAGAGTTGGACGTGGAAACAATTTGTTGAAGATTTTTCATTGCTCTTCTTGTGCAATGCGTTGACAGAGCCTGGTCGGAAGCAAACCTTCCAAGGATGCCCGCAAGGACAGAATAAACACGGCACAAAACGCACACCGAGTAATCGAACACCAGCCAGAGTTCGAGATATTGAAGGTTGCACGGCTTGGCAAACCCCGTTAAGGAAAAGCATTCCAAACATAAAAGAGAGAATGGAAAAATGATTCCAGTCGTCGCTGTCATCACTGTTCTCGATGGTGTAGCTTTCGCTCCGTACGTTCCAAGTTCGATTGTCTGCGTCTTGGCAAACTCCTTCGAGACAGCCGTTGCAGTACAAGGGCCTGTTAGTGGGCACGTGTATAGGCACGTGTATACAGCAGGTTTTTTTTTGTTGTTGTAGCGTTCTTCTTCTTCGCTTCACATGGAGCAATATGCCTGACTACAGACAGTCGGGCCAAACCACACCGCACGAACGAACAATGCGCAATCATCACGGATTTCGCTACGGGTTTTCGCCATTTTGCCACTGGTGTGTTGCTCTTCATTTTCTCCGCCAATCCATGCGAATGATTCGGTTAGTCGCCACATGGAGTGGACTTTCTCGTGTTGCTCGTGTAGTCGGGCTCCTCTTCATGTAGTTTGTGTGTTTTTTTCGGGCATTTTTGTTCGCCCTCTGTTCCGCCCGGGGTTTTCCGTTAAAGCTCATGCTAATTTATTACGCTTTGCTACTAAACCCCATTCCGGTTGCGGGGAGGGAGAACCATACTGTAGCCATGAGTGAGCAGATTCTCGACCCCGCTGACGGTGCTGTGGGAGATGAATTGCTCGTGAAGAGTAATGATGCTTGTAGATGATGCTTGACGAATGAGGGCGCTTATTGAAAGCTAATCGATAGCTGTAATGAGATTTTTTTCTCCCTCCTCCCGTGTGGAAGTAAATAAATAAACGAATCTCTGTTAGAGGGTCCACGGAATCACGAATTAGGTAGCGTTCATCCATAGGCAAATCCTTTGTTTGACTTATAGCTGAGGCCGGTTCGGTAGAACACGGAAACAAACTTTCTACCATTTTGTGTAACCAACGAAACCACAAAAACCCTCAGCCGGTGACTTACAAATCCGTCCCGAGCGTAACACAGTATCTGTTCTAATCTTCACGAGCGCTCACCATCAACCGTCATGTACCGGGCGACCATTCATTTAATTGATGAAAGACCAACGATAAGACCGGAATGGAACCTTACTTCCTAAGCCAGCCAGCGTAAACCGCACTTGTTCAACACTAATCCGGTGCGGTTGAAGTAGTTGCCACAAGAAGCGAAAGTTACTGAGAAGTTTTAGTGATCGATATAGTGGAGGCAAGGAAGGTGGTTTCTGGTTTTACGTGTGTGTTGGCATACTCTTTGAGTTTGGATACATGAAATAGAAAAAAAATTACATGCATTATTGTTATTTCTGTAATTTAAAGTTAAGGAAATCATTTAAATGATATTATAAGTGAACTATCAACCTTTAAAAATTATCAAGAAAAAGGAAAATGAATGGAGATTGGTTGAATATTTAAAGGTTGATCACAGAGCTAAAAAAAAACATCGATCGTTAAATACATTAAAATTTTTACACAAATTATTGGGCAATTAATAAGAGTTTCGTGCACCGCAACAGCATTGTTTGTTTTTGCTTTTCTCTATTTCGAGTTCCTTTGTTGTCATATTTACTACTGACACAGAATTCATTTTGGAAGCATTAGGAGAAATATACACTTCCAGTGAGTTCCTGTTTTAGCACTCTCGAGTAATAGATGAGGAGAAATCAATGCTCAGCACAGAGATATTTAGAGAACAATGAAGAGAATGTTTATTTACAGGAGACGAGATGGGAAAATTTGTTCTCTCTTTTGAAATTCGCGCTTGGGAACTATAAAGATTACTTTCTAAGTGAAAGAATGCTCACAGAGGTCGCCACCTGTCACTCACAGATGGCGTCTGTGGCACAATCGAATAGCAAACTAAAGATATACTTAAGAAATTAAGATGTTATTCTTTTACCACTCCAACAATTGTATAAAAAAAAACAAACAAATTAAAATAACTAGTTATCATTTGATATACTTATTGAGTACCAACTGGATCAATAAAGCACTACAAGAATGAATTAATTGATTTCAAATCTATTGCTAGACAGGAAGAGAAAAAAAAAACTCCCACCAGATGAATCAATTTCACGCTACGTTAGGTCGTGTTTTACAGTAAATTGGAGCGCTTTTCACATTATCGCTTATCTGGTTGACTGCATGTCCACCAGCAGTCCATCGTCTGTTTGCCAGGCGGTTCATAAATATCAAGCGTACTCTTCCTACGCTACAGTTGCGCCACACTCCTTCCACGCTCGCAAAACATGCCCGACTTGACTGTTACGAGCTTTTCCTCTCAACAGGCAACCAGTTCGAAAGTCCCGGATAAAGTTTTTGAATCAACAATCTACAAGGGGCATTGTTTTCGTGCTTTTTTCCGTTGCTCAACGTAACATGCCGTGTGGAAAATGGGACAGAACGTAAAAAAAGAATAGGGAATACCCGTAATCCTTACCGATTCTGCGATGCCACTACTGGAACGCGTCCAATACCTGTTGCTGTCTGTGGCGGACAATGCAAACCCGGGAAGGTGAGAAGAAAAGAAAATCCTCGATCCGGAATTTTCTCCGAAGTAATTTTTCGGGAAAAATCCCGGGAATGCCACTGCTGCTGTATGAAGGAACTCTTTTGTTACTTAAACTTTCTGCATTCCGTTCAAGTTCGCAGTGGTACCGAAGGTCCTTGGAGAGTGGCGCGGCAAACCGGAGTCCAAATGGAGTCCCAACTCCCACGGGAACGCGATGCTTTTCACGATTCGTGGAAAGTATGTTTATCATAACTTATCCCCGCACTTCCCCGGTGGCCGGTTTGCAAGGGGAAAAAAGGTAGGCAAAAATTTATAACTCAATTCGTTTCCCTCACGGAAAGTTGTCCGGGACGTGTCGGGATAAGAAGACCCGGCGTGCTTTCGGATGATAGTAGAACGAGACGATGGTAAATAATCATAGTCCTACGCTTTGCCTTAGGTCGATTGGGCAGGAAAATGGTGTTTCTTTTTTTGCTTTGGAACACTTGTCTGGTTTTGTAGCAGCTGCCAGCTGCGTGCATGCGGTAGACGGAACTAGGGAAACAAATGCCCACAAATCCCATATTTCATACAATTTTTCTTTCCCAGCTGCGTGGCTATAAAGGAGTGATATTCCGTGTGTCCAAACTGTACCAAACGCCGGGAGGCGCAGCTGTTATTCGTTGTGGGCAACGGAACGAGCTCAAAATATAGTGAAATAAATTCTGGGCTATTTGCTGCAGCATGCAGAACGCGCCGCTGTCTTCAAACTTCACTTGCAAAGAAACGCTTTACCTTAAACTGAAATGTGTACAGTGTAAGGCATACGTGTGGTGGAACAGACACGGAAAGGCCGACCGAATAACCTTGGTGCTTTCCTGTGTACGAAAATTGGAACACACAATTGCCGGGAGGGCCGCAGGGCGTTTCAATCGCTTCCAGCACTAAACTACTGGCGATGGCGTACGTGGAACACTTTTCTAACTGACACGCTTCAAATTGAATCGTGTATGGGTCTGGTTCCGATTCCGAGGCCGAATACCTCCCGTTTGAAGTTGCACGTGTCTGCATCGAACCACAGGCATGCACCCACACACACAGACACGAGTGCCCGCTTCAAAATGGAAACGGAAGTGCCTGCACACGGATGTGCCAGCGGTTGAAACGGAAGGAAATGGAAATCCCTCCACACGGAACACACCGAGGACGCGAAGAAGTGAGACGACACGCGTCCCAACTGCCAAGTACTCGGGTCCAGGGGTAAGGATCTCGTGCGATATCAACAGGAGAAGGATACCCACTTGTTCCGTGGTTTTGGCAAAAGGAAATAAATAAAAGTTCTCATCTAAACTTTTTCTCCATCTGGCAGCCAATGTGCACGGCATTGTTCGGTTCGGTTGGCACTGTTCGGGCAGTAGTTGTGTTCCATCCCCTCTCTTTCCGAACGCGCTCCAGCGACTTCACTTCAAAATCAAATTCTGCAAAGTTCCGCACCGAGGGAAGAACTGTTCCCTGCGCCCTGTTGATGAGTTGTTATTGCTCATTCCGTTCTGGAGATGCAATTTCAACTATCTTGCACAATCTTCATGCCGGACTTTGAGCGACGTCTCGAAACACGGGAGGGCCCAGATGGTTCTGGTGTCCCCGGAAGCGTCAAGCATCTAATCATGTTATAGTTCGTCAGCGATCAATTTGAAGTTCAGTTTCAGTTTGTTCGAGCGTACAATCAATTTGCGGACAACGTACGGTTGGAAGGCATGGAGAGTGACCTGTGGCTAGTAGAAGCAAGATTGTTGTGCCATGTTTTAAACTAAACTCGTCTAACTGAAATTGGCTAGACGAGCAAAAGCTTGCCTTAAAATGACGTTAGTAAGCTGTCACCCGTGGATAAGAATGCCATCTGTGGGATAAAAGTCAAAGTATCGATTAAACACTAATTGTGTTTACCATGCGGGATAAACATTTTATAACAATAATATTGAAATAAAATAAAAGAATTGAAGTAAACTTTAAACATGTTGAGCTTTGTTAAATTTTATGTGCCCTCTCTGGAAAATGCATTGGGACGGAAAGCAAATCACCATCACCGTCGCTCATCCGTCTTCAATGCAGCAAAAGTCTGCAGATGAAGGCCACTACCGAATGCTGTTGCTGTCGACATTTTATCACGGGCATTCGTTTATGATTTTTTCCTCTGTACGTTTTTTTTTCAAATTTCCTGCTAACATGTACCGGCCAAGTAGTTTGCCACCCGACTCTGATGGAATGTAGAATGGGAAGCGACGAAACATACGATACACGATGCTTTGAATAGCTTGAACTGAGGGTTCCTTTGTGTGACCAGTGTTTGGAGATGGCATTTTTTTATTCTTCGTTTCGTAGTCATTTACCCTTCAGGGTGTTTTAGCCTTCCGGTGGTCAACTTTTCCGTTGCCTGCCCAGGTTACACCAACGCTTTAGAGTTTGTGATATCGTGCATTAGTTTGCAAAGTAAATCGAAAGGTACACGTACCAACCACAAACGGAGCCCTAGTGTAAGTACCGAGTGTACAGAGTGCGGTGGCCCGTATGATTTGTCGGACATTGCCTTATCCTTCTCCCAACGGTTACTGGTTGGGCTTGTAAAGTTTTGCTTTTTGCTTTGGCGGTGGTTTAATACTTGGGATGTATATTTTATGGCATTTCTCATGAGATGTTCTTACTGACTGGAAAGCTGCAGTTTCTTTGGAAATATTCCACAAAATTCCTCGGAGATTGAATAAGAACTTCTTGCTAGAATAATGTCTTTACAATACTTCATTTGTGAAGTGTTTTGTTCATTAACGATCTTTAGAACTTCCTCTATCTTTCGTTAGAAATGGAGAAAGTTATTGAAAAATGTAAATTTCTTTACAATTGCATTGTACCACATTTTTTTATATCTTTTCAGAGCTCAGTGGATGAAATGTTAGATCCCTTGGAGATTCTAAGCGGAACAATGTTGGAGCCCCACCACCAGCAGCTTAAGACTTATCAAATAGATTATAGAGTTTGGAATCAAAGGGAGGAACGGAGTTAGAAGAAGTAATGGTTGGGAATCTTGGTGAGCTTTCGGGTGAACACCCCAAAAAATTCTTCTGTAGAGTGAAGATTTAGCCCGCATTTAAAGGAAGACCCTAAGGTTGGATGGAGGTAACTAAATATCAGGACGGTGAAGATATTTGGGGTGAGATATTTTGAATTCAAGCTTATTATTCAATCTGTTAAGCAACTCTCCATATTCATTAATATTCTTCGATCTATAATCTTTGCTATCGGTAAAAAACTTAATTCTTCTGTCGAACTCAGCCTCCTGCATCCAGAATGTACAATGTTGCAAAAATCACCGAACGGGCTCCTTTGTCCCCAAGGCCTCGCGGCCGCAGAGCAAGTGAAGATAAACTTCAAGACGTAAGTTTTAAAGTTTTATTTTTTGTCGATACATTTCATTGCTGGTTTAAACTGACCGTATCTTTGCAGTGATGAGGTACAAGTGAGTTTAACTGTACCGGAGTATAAGCGAAAGTTTACATAACTTAATGAGGTGTAGTTGAAAATGTGCAATGCTCCCGCATCATCGAAAGGATCGTAAAATTAGCTCCACCGTATGAGATCTTCCTTGTCCAGGAGTTGTGTCACTATGGCACCAATCGCACACCGACCGGACGCGCACCGGGAGCAATTCGGCGCAGCTCTTCTTCGCTCTTCAGCTCATGGATCTGTACCTGTTCGCTTTGTTCCGGTCCGAGCAGTGCCCGGATCGCCTTACGGATCTCCTCGTTCAGTTTCTCCTCCGTCGGGTTACCTTTCACTACGAGCACCTGCTGTTCGTACACACGTTCCTGGTTGGGTGTGGTGTAGGCGGTCGGTACCGGTGTAGTTCCCGCAGTACTCCGATGTCCGGCTGCTGGATGGTGAACCGTACTCCTCTGCTGTGCCATCGCTGCAGCTTTAGCGGCACGCAAGGGACGTGCATTAGATCGCACCGGTTTGGGCTGAGTTTTTTCGTTGGTTTCAGCAGTAGCGTCTTTGGTGTTGCTGTCGGCCATTACGATCATCGCACAGAGTGCAATCACCAGCACGGATGGGATAAGATAACCTCGGAACAGTACCATGGCTAACACGACACGCGTTACAAGCTTACGGATTCCGCGATATACCAAACTCAACAAAGATCCACCTCGGACCGAATCGGACCAGTAACTAATGATGCACCGATACTGGACGGTTCATTTTTATAGAGTTTATTCTGGGCGCTGGAGCTGGCAAAAACCGGATTTTTGTGCCGGGCTTCTTCCAGCTGTCTTGCTCATGCGAGTTTACATAATCCCATCGATCACCAAATACCGATACGGTGGGTCGCAAATGAAAGCGAATCTGTGGCCCGATCAATGGCCCGAAAGATTAAACAAGAAAGAGTTGGAAGATAAAGTAATCGCGACAGAACAAACTGGATTGGATGACTTTTCGGGTAGTGAACAGGATCTCCACCAAAGTTGGGAGGTTTTGATTAAAAATTATTGCAATAAATTTAAATTTTGAAACATAATTGGGGGCAATGGTTTTATGGTTAAAATTAACCTGTCTGGTTCGGGAAACGATAGCTAAATCTCAATCCAGATTATTTTAGGAGCGTATTCTTTACCATCGGTTGACTTCTGTTTGAATAGAATAAGGATACCGGTCCCGAAACCCGAACTTCACATGCAAATAAAGGATAAATTCCCGGACGTTGATTTAGGCGTTCGCATTCGGAATCCCATTCGGGGTTCGCTAAGTAAACAGAAGTTAACGTAAAAGAATCGATCGAAATGTGTGCTTGTGGGTGCGCTGATATTAAAGCTATTCGAAAACGTTGACCAAACATAAGCATCCGAATATAGCACGATTCAAGTGGATCTATTACGCCCAACCACAGTATATCTTCGGACGTAACACTTTGTTTAATCAGTAAATACGTCCCAGTTCGTTGGGTGCTTTAAAGTCAGTCCAATGTTTGCAATAAATCAAATGTATCTTATCCAACGCTACTGCACCTATGTCTTTAAAAGCTCTTCCAGGAAAGTTTGGGTAGTTTTTATCCTTTCCTTTGATATTTATATGCCGATATTTATTGTACATCATATTGAGTAGAGTTTACCCTAAACCGATGCATTCTTGACATAGCCCAGCATCCGTAGGGCGGTTTGTAGCAGTGGATATGCCTCATTATGACAGTCACCCTGGAAGTCATCCGTATCGATCGTCCAAAACATGATGCCACCGAGCTTTTTGTCCATTGCGTACTTCACCTTCGTGCCGACTGTTTCCATACCGTCAAACGTTATCCACTGGTCGTCTCGGTACACGTACTTGACGGCATTCTGGGCCATCGATTTGACGACCCACTGTATCGGAGCGGTACTGTTCGGTTTTAGCATCTCACAGACCTCGTTATAGCCCAGGGAGCCAGCACTCCGTGTGTAACGTCCCGGTGCTCCAGGTCCAACCGCCTTAATACCAGGCGCCATAAAACGATTCGGCACAATGGTGTACGTTTTGGCGTGGGTCGTAATGCCCAGTGAGAATTTGTTCATCGGACAGCCACTTTTGCTGACGTATGCGATCGTTGTATCCTGGCGGAAGATGCAACCAAAATTTTACATGATCGTGTATTAGATCAATAAGGTACTGCTTACAATCGTCTCTCCCGTTGACGAGTCACCGTACAGTGGAGCGTCCAGAGTTGCCTTAGCCTCGCTAGCATAGTCATACGTCATTAGGTTGATAAAGTCCAGTTCTTCACACAGCTTCGGTAGATCGTAAGCACTCTGGATGATCTTCTTCGAAGCACTGATAGCCGCCGTCAGAAGCTTTTTGCGTGGGGCAAACTTATTTCGCAGTGCTTGCACGAGTAGAATAAAATTTTCGCGATCTTCCGGTATTCCGCCACGCTAACGAAACGAACAGGAAGAATGTTTTGTTTCAAAAATAAATAAAGTGATCTTCTATCCACGCACCATCGTTGGATACTCCCAATCAATGTCCAATCCATCGAACCCATAGTGTACAAGGTAGCGCATCGTTTGGTCCGCAAATGCCTCCCGGGTTGATTCACGTTCGGCCATCTTTCGATAGAGTAAGGTAGCAAAACAACAGAAACAGGTAGTTATCTTCACGTGTGCAAGTGTTTCCTGTTACTGATAACGCTCACCAGCGAATACTTCTCCGAACCCTCGTTCCATCCACCGATCGCAAGCAGTACCTTCAGACATGGATTTTCCTCTTTCAAGGCCACAACCTTCGAATAACCCTCTGATATAAGGAAATTTGGAAGAATTTGGGATTTAAATTCACTATTCTTCAACATCCGTTAGCAACTCACTGTTCACGTTTATATCGTTGAAGTAATCGAGCGAATCGATTCCACCGCCAATGTTTAAACCCGCAAACGTGTATACCAGATGCGTACAGTGATCCGGAACTATGTACGAAATGTTGAACGATCCACTGCCTTCACGATAATTGGACCAACTTGCCAAGTAACACACGACACGATAGGGTCCTGATTATAAGAAAAGCTAGTGTTAGACTCCATAACAGTTTGATTTGAGGAGATCAGCTCACTTTTTGGACATTCCGTCTCTCCACTAACCAGTGCTCCTGCGCTCCAGAGCAGTATTGCTCCGATACCTAATAATTGTAAAGGTTGCATTGTAACTGACTGGAACTATATGGCGAGACCACCCAAAACGAGAAGGAATGAAGATCCCAAAAACAATTTGTTTTCAAGATAAAACGCTATCTTCAATAGACATGGAATATCTTACATCTTACAAATAAGTTCGTAGGATCGACTGATATGAACGCTCGCTACCCGTTGGGGTCTTTGACGCCTTTCCGGGTCACTTTGGTGCCATACTGCGGTGGAGTTGTGCTCCGGCTAAACAACCTTGAAACAGATACCCAGAAACGAACAACGATCTTCTTACGTTTGACATTTCGGGCGATGCCATTTCCGCGCTGGTCATCGAACGACGACTCGACCCGAAAATAAAAAACAAGCGGCTGGACTCGTTATTTGAATGCATTCATGTTGCGATCCTAGTGTGCCTTCGCCCCAGTGCAGATGACCGGTTTTTCGGTGGCCATCCCCCATGGCGGCAAACGGTGACATTCAAATCAAATTAAATGTAGCGCATCGCGTGCGAATGCGAATTCGGTTGAACTATTTTTGTCACTGGGCGGGATGTGTACAAATAGGTTTGAAATGTTTACAAATTGGTTTGCACTGATTATGTGAATGAATTCATTTCAGGACACGTTTAGTAATCTACACCGGTTGATTAACGACTCGATAACCGATTGATTAAATAAGTAAGTAAGATTATCAACTCACTAAAATTACGATCATATTAGTGTACGAAGGAGCGGTTCGGTGACGGAAACGATAGTGGCATCAGCCTTCGAAACGGCACTTCAGATGTTCAAATCCCTTCCAGACCGTTTGTCTGTAGTGAGGAAGGACGGTTCCAACTGCGTGATAACAATGAGTCTAGTAAGCCAGAAATGACCGGAATTTCCGGAATAAGTCGTTAAACCATGCAAAAATATTAGTGTAAAAAACGGCGCCCTAGCAGCGGTGTTCTAAGATAAAAGAACCGATACTGATTCCACCAAAGTGGAATTAAATAAGAGATTACAGAGCCAACAATTAGGAGATAAGTTTCAAAGGCAACTAAAAATAATTATTGCCGTTCTGATTCGTACGCTGACGGAACTTTAAAAGCTTGTTAACCGTCATTTCAAAATTAACATGACACTTTCTTTTTAATAGCTAATATTTTTAACTTTACTTCTGAAATAATTCTGGGATGCTCTACATTTTAATTGCAATTCAAATTTTCTACCAAAATGTACAGAAAAAAATAAAATTAAATAATATTAATTCCGATGTTTTGTCTACTTAATCGCCTACAATGCGCTTGAGATAGTGTGCGTGAGATCAAACTGTTTGTAAACAGTCCATAGCTCTCTCATCTCATTCTGTTCCTCAATTTACAGTAGCGTGAGCAGGATCGCGCATCGTTTGCCCCGATGCGTCATATGGGTTCGACTACGCTTCCATTGCGGAATGCAAAAAACCAAAACGTAAACAAACGCGGTACAGAACGGACCGGCGCGACGGGCGCGTACACCGGGACCGGGTGCAATCGCGAAGGCGCGTCATAAATCGTACTCATCAACACGGAATAAAGTTATCCTTGGGTGAAGCAACCGTCGTGGCTGGTGCTGCCTGGTTTGCAATAGTTGCCTGGCATTGGTGTGTTATTTATTTTCCTATTGATTCCGACACCAGTGCCGTGGGGGGTTATGTAACGGATCCGCACACTAATCAACCGTACCGAACTCCGGTGTCGACGATGGCGGTACGGCAGTCCGCGTGCAGATTGCTATCGACCGTAGCAGCTGGCACTGGTCCACCTGGCACTGTTGCTGTGGAGGAAACGCTCGAAACCATGGCACGGATCATACCGGGAATATTTAAACATTCGCGCTGCCGGAACAACGTGTACCCGCAGAGTGACGTCCGGCGCTATCCGGTACCGGATGAGTCCGTCTTTTGGACGCAAACGTACTCCGACTATCAGCCACCGTTTCACGAATCGCCTGTACTGCAGGGTAAGGAATGGGCCGATCTGGATGTGGGTAAGTGTTTCCTGGGGTTGGGGTCAAGGTCAGAACGCAAGGTAATGGATATTACGCGCTCTTTTAGACAATGCATCGTTTAAACCGAAATGGAACGAGCTGGACGGGAAGGTCAACCGGGTGAGCTTCATAGGGGCGTACGAGATACGGGACAGCTGTCCACTGAATCCGTTCGGGCGTACGGGAATCCGGGGACGTGGGATACTCGGCCGCTGGGGTCCGAACCATGCAGCAGATCCGGTCGTAACGCGCTGGAAGCTTGATGAGGCCGGTCAACCGATACTGCACCCGGACAGCGGTAAGCGCATTCTGCAGATGTGTGCGATCGAGCGGCTGGATTGTGGAGAGTGGGCCATCCCCGGCGGTATGGTGGATCCGGGCGAGAAGGTTAGCGCAACGTTGCGCCGAGAGTTTCTTGAGGAAACGATGGATAATGATGCTGGCGAGATGGCGGGCGAGGTGGAACAGTTCTTTGCGGCCGGGACTGATATTTACAAAGGGTACGTGGATGATCCGCGCAACACGGACTGCGCTTGGATGGAAACGGTCGCGGTAAACTTTCACGATGAGACGGGTTCGGTCGTTGGACGGTTCCCACTGCACGCGGGCGATGATGCGGCGAAGGTACGCTGGATGGATGTGGGCGAGGAGGTAAAACTGTACGCCAGCCATTCGAACATTGTCAAGCGTGTGGTCGATATGCTGGAAGCGCATTGGTGAGGTTTTGCCTAGACGTGTCCCACCATAACAATGATTGGCACGCACATCAACCGAATAGCAGAACGTGAAACTTTTCGGATATCTTCAGGACGTTTGTTTGACCTTCGTGCATCCAATGTTACCGTCGTAACTGTTTGAAACTGGAATAAACGTAAACCAACCGCATTTTTACTACACTTGGCATGTTGGTTGGTGATTAAAATAATCGTAACATGTATTTGCTTCTTCTGTTTTGTTTCTGTGTCTCACCTGCCTTCGACGGCGGTTCACACTTTTGCTTCCATCCTACGGCTCCCTTCCCGTTTTGGATCTGCACGAGATTCATCATCCAAGATTCTTCTTTTCCTCCAACCGTAACTGTCCAGCGAAAATTGTTACATTCTATAAACGCTAATGCGACGATGGGGGAGGAAATTGTTGTTCTACATGTCTAATGTTTTCCTCAACGGTTGGCAAACATCTTCGTCTCATTCGATCTCTCACTCACTTTTAGCGGTTCGTTTATCTCTGTAACTTTGTGGAAATGCAAAGCTGGTTTGCTTCATGCGTTTTAATGCCATTTCTTCGCCACGCTACCATCGGAGACAAGCTAATTAAGGTGTTGGATTTACTCCTTGTCTAATTTGCATGTACTTATTGCATGTTATTGAAGGTATCTCTGCTATGTTTCATTGTATATTCTAACGCTTTTCTTTGTTGTCTGATTTTGTATGTTTCGTTCACAGCTAGTTCTCCAGTGTGTTAAATGTATTGGGGATTGTTTTCGATTCTGTTTCTATTGTTTTGTGTTCATCAAAAATGATTATAACAAGTAAAAAAGGTCACACGAAAAAATGTAGAACAAAATTAGATTGGGAATTGACTAAAATATTAGAAAAGTAGAATAAATAAAGCCTAAAATTTGTGAAATCAGAAGAATCTACAAGCAGTTCAGGAGATTTGGAATTATTAAAAGTGCAGTGAATAAATATGAATCGAAAAGCGTAAATAAAACCTTTTTTTAGCTGAATTAGGTTCGCAAACTTATTGGCAACGGTGTAACAGCATCCCAAGGCTGCGGATAAACGTCTAAATAAACTTAAACTAAAATTTGGTTTCATGTTGCGTAAAGGAATTGCGTACATCAATTGCATTAGGTTCTATCATTGAGATTGCTTGCGTGTTTTGTTGCCAATCGGGAACCGTCCGATGCATTCTTCTGGTAATGAACACCACCACAGTACCACCGTTCACGCGCTAATATAAGTATACGCAAATGCAAACGAAAAATCACACGCAAAAACTAAAAAACCCGAATGCATTCGTCGCTCTATTGTTCCAGTGCTCCGTAGCGCAGAGCTTTATACGTTTGTTTTACGTTCGCTTTTTGGGGGGTTTGGTTGTTTAGCTTCATTTGCACTATCGATTGCGGTGAAATGTATGCGTTTCTCTACCCATCGTAAAGTCTGTTTGGTGGCATATCGTTTCGATGGAACAGAAGTGAGAGAGAAAGAGAGACAAGGGGGTTTTGTTCACATCACTTTTCAACTTCGGTTTACTTCTTCTCTCCTTCGATCGTAACAGTATGACTAGTACGTTGTGTTACATTCGCAATGTTTAATTGGTTTGTTCTTCTCCATTTTTACTTCATTGCCTTTTTTCTCTTTTTTTCTCTCTTTCTCTCGCTGTTTTGTTTTATGTTTACCCTAATTTCTTCCATCTATGTATATATGTGTTTGTATATATATATATAGTTTTTGTTTTAAATTTAAATATGCATGTAAATGTTTCGTTATTCTTTTCTTATAGTTTTCCTCCATTCGTAATGTTTTCTTTTTCTTCCATTTATCTTATCTTATGATGGTGTTCAACCCAACCTCGTTCAAGCAAAAACAAAAATGGCTTTTGTTTCGTTCTGCTACCAGGAGGGGCTTTTTAAAGGAACGATTATAAATGACAATCACTTCGTAATAACATCGATGGCATACGAGAAGCAGTAATAGCAAACAACAAAAAACAAAAAATCAAATGCATTCTATTAATCTAAATTCGTTCAAACCCATCCCATACGTTCAAAGGTATTATCGCTTTTTAAGTTAATAAAATAAATAAACGTCTTAAAAGCGCCACCAGTGCCCGAAATGCACAATAACAAAGCTCTACGTAAGCTTACTTACTATATACAAATAAATATATAAATGTGATCTGATTGGGTAAAACAGGGAAAAGGGCCACAAGGCAACAAAAAAACACAAAAAAAGGCAGAAAGGAAGGATTTTCTGGAGCTCATCCGATTATCACCATCAGCACTATCACTCGTATTTTGTGTTTCTCTCTCTTTTTCTTATCGTTTCGTCGCCTATCAGCACGTCAGCAAAATGCTTGCCCAGTCTCATTCATTCATCTGCGCGAATACTAACGATGTATGCATATCGTTACGCTGGCCATAGTACCGGAAGGAAGGAGTAAGGGTACAAAAATCGACAACCTTGTAGAAGAAGGTTTTTCCTTTTCTGTTTTCTTTTCCAAAAAGAACCGCGGGAAGGGAGCGATGTTAGAAAGAGAAAAGGGGAAGGAAAAACACACAGTCTCTTCATTGCCTAGTACAGAGAAGTTTGTACGCACGTACGTACACGCGCACACACTACAAGGTAAGAATTAAAAATTTAAACTCTAAAATCGATTGCTAATGTGGCGCACACATACACACCCGTTCGTTCGCTTCCCAAGTGAGGATCCGGCGGAGATTCATGTTACGACAAACCGTAGCACATCGAAGCCTAGTTGTTCTTAAACCTATTCCAAATATACGTTAAGCTTATCGCAACCCTAGTCCACACAGGGTGGAGCTCGTTCTACACTTGGAGCTCGTTCTACTTTTTGCCCGATGACACCCGCTTCGGTTCCGCCTCATCGTCACTGTGCTCCTCCTGTAGCAGCAACGAGTCCGGATGCCGTACGGCACTAGCCTTCTTGTTGCCGCCCCGCTGCCACGTAAACACGCGTGCCAGCTGGGCGAACTTTTTGCGCGACACCTTACCCATGTGGCGCAACCGCTCCTTGAACGCGGCATCGTCCTGCACCTTACCTTGGTGGTCCTTCTCGAGCGCGGACAGGAACTCCTGATTCCATCGCAGCTCCGCCATAAACTCTTCGTTCTGCAGCATCATCGCGAACTGCTCATCGCCGAGATCGAACTCGGTGCTGCGGTACGTACCGTCCGGTCCGATGGTGCCACCGGCCGTTCCACCGAGCCGTAGAAACGTCGGAGGTAGTGGCCCAACCAGGGGTGGATTCCAGCGCCGGTTCATGGTGGCCGCGGTGGAAGAAAAACCGGCCGATCGTTCACCCAACAGTGTATCGCTTCGTAACGGCTGTGTCGTTTGTGGTCCGGCGTGGATGCGGGGACTGTTTGTGGCGCTTCCAGCCGCACTGCCGGCTGGGGGTTTACGAATTTTTGGCGAAGCGCCCAGCTGTTGCGCAACGATTGAGCTGGCGGTCGCGTTCGGCGATGTGCTGAGAAATCGTTCCGATCCAGCGGTCGGCGGCACATCGCTGGACAGATCGAGCAGGGGCCGATCGGTCGCTT
Source organism: Anopheles minimus (assembly GCA_000349025.1). NCBI lineage: Eukaryota > Metazoa > Arthropoda > Insecta > Diptera > Culicidae > Anopheles > Anopheles minimus. The sequence goes on along the minus strand of KB663633.1, from coordinate 623,814 downwards.
GATTAATGGCGACACCCGACCGTGGTCCACCGCCGTCCGTTTCCAGCTCATGACGCAGCTTTTCGTTCTAAAATTAAACCATTTGCATCGGTCATCGGGAGCGAATGGGCGGATATGGGTAGGAAAGAAACATCTTACCTGATTGTCCGTGCTCATGGCTAGCAACTGATCGATCGTGGCATCTACCGCTCCCTGATTGGCGCGCAGCACCGCCTCGATTACGTCCCTGTCCATGTCTGGGAACATGTTTTTAAAGTCGGACATGGCCTGTGAAAACTCCAGCTGCATCGTGGAAGCCATCCTCCTGTTGACCTTTCGGTGTGTTCCGCTACTATCAGAAAAACCCCCTACAAACCTTGCGCACTTTCGTAACAAAAACACACACTCTCTCGAAGGAAACGATCGTTAGCGTAAGGGCAACTAGGACAAATGGGCAAACAGGAACTAGAACGTACGACACTCCGAGGAACGGAACGGTCGATACATGCAGCAGAAAGGATTGTACGCTGGATCGATTCGAGGTTACGATTCAACCCCGATAGTAATCATGCGACTGCTTGCTGACCATGTTTACATCACGATTAGCACTCGCAGCTATGGCAAAACGAAATCACTCTTATCATTAAATCCACCAGCACGGTGCTTTCTTGCCGTAGGGTGGGTTTGCAAGATGTTTGTCAACCACCACCACCCGCCTAGTGTTTATTCGCGCACACGCATGCACCCACACAAATGGGAAGAATTCGAAGCAGATTGAAAAACAACACCGACGACCTGCTGGAGCAGCAAACGCACTTTCTGTAGCCTTTAACTCCCGACGAACCCGAAAGGAACTATGCACGTATGAAACACGGAACAGGAAAACGGCAGGATAGTGATGAGTATTTGCCAGAGATTATCGATTACAGGGAGCAGTATTGTTTCTGCCCCCTTGTGATGAAAGTACACCTTTCCGTGTCCCGTTTTTTTCTTCAGGTCCTTCGCGATAGTGACTTTTAATTATTATTATTGTGCGTTTTGCACTTTTGACAGCGCTGCATGGCAGCTGTCAAACGGTGCGATGACAACATTTGGATTGGCGGTGTATACACCACCACTTTTGAGAAAATGGAAATTAAATATTTTTACAGCAATTTAGTTTAACAAAACGCTTTTCACTAAAGTTACAAAACGATTTTTGCTCCTGATTGTTGAAAAGCCTGGAAGTTGAGAAAAGAAGTCAATGAAACAGTGGTGAATCTCAACGCGAGAACAGCGCTTTTATCTTTTGTGTGCATTTTGAAACATTTTTTTGTGAGTTTGGTGTTCTTCCGTGCTTAATCTTTCACGGTTTAGATTCAGTTCTATTTCATTTAACAATGTTTTGCTTAGTTTTTTTGTTTCACCATTGTATCATGCTGAAAATTCGGTAGAATGGATCACAAACTTCAAATCGCTTTGTAGCTTGGAAAGGTTGTCAGAGTGGCAGTTGACAGATTCGATCGTTCCCAAGTAACAAACTGGTTGGATACGTTTGACAGCAGCAGTTTTTATCATTATTGTTCCAGCAAGCAAAGAGGACGGACGCGCGTCTGATTGCGTCTGGATTTGTAATTTGTAAACTCGTCGGAAAGAGATTTATCACCAAGCCTATCTGTTTGTAGTTGATCTAAAACAAAACGGTGAATAGAATCTTAGTGAAATTATACATATTATTCATCTGGTGCAGTTAAACCGTCGCGAACATTGCATTCAATCGGAGCTCTAGCGTCTGAGCATTGCTGTATCCCTTTCAGTGTTGCAAAGCGTTGTGAACAGAATTCTATGCGCTATAGTAAGGTTTCCTTCCAAGTTCTAGCTAAATATGAGGTGAATAATCGCGTTGGTTTAGTTTCGGTTAATGGTTAAAGTTCGTTCCATTCATAATTATCATCAAAACCGTAGTGTGTCGAGTTGTTGCGCCCGGTATTGCCGAATGTTATGATGCGGCGGCGTTGAGAAAAGCGTCTCCTGCGCAACGAATGTTCAAACGAGGGGGTGAACTAGAATAAGGGTAGGGGTGTGGTTAATATCGCCTCGTAGCCTTCAGAACATCCTCGGCGGCAATCGGTGCAGCGAAACAAAATTTAAAAAATCACAAAGTTGTGCAGATTGTAATTAACCGCATAAAGTAGGCTGTGTCTGCTTGCGTTGTGAGTTTTTTTCACTTCCGATAGAATGTGCGAATTGTGAGCCCGACAAGTGTTAGCAAAGTAAGAAAAGAAATAATTCAACTCATTGTGTGAAGTGGTACAGTTCAGTGTGCGGTGTGTGTGTGTGTGCGGGCGTGTTTATGCGTGTGGTGAGTGTCGAGTGAAATTAGTGCATCATGAAGCCCTTCGGCGGTGCAGCTTCCATGCAGCATCTTGCCGGAAGTGGCTGTAACAACAATAGTGCATCATCATCGCCTAGCAACGAAGATAACAACGGCAGATGCAGCAGCAGCAGCAGCAGCAGCAGCATCCAGCACACGAACAGATGTATGCGACATCGTAGTAACATTAGCAGCATGGCACGCTGGAATTTAATCGTATGCATGGCGACGCTGTTTTCGCTAATGTTTACAAAATGTTATGCCAGTCAAGGTAAGCCAGCGGGAAAGGGATGAAGAACAAGGGAGGGGAGGTATGTTGATTGACGCCACCCGGTGATGGATGAACGTAGGGGAGCAACGCGACCTCACGGGGCTAAGACATAGAGAGCAGAGCATTAGCCAGCATAGATCGATAACCCACACCCTACCGTTTTGCCGGTTTTCCTTCGTGTCAACGAATCGCGACGATGGTTGGCTGTTGAATGGGGTTGAATAATTGCAAAGTCAAACAGACATGCCTTTTTTGGGGAAGCGGTTTGCCATGGATGGCAGGAGGAAGGAGCAGGTTCTTCGCGTTTTCGGAGCAGGTTTTAGGAAACATGAAAGCAAACGCTCGTCGTCGCCGTATGTTGCGTTATATGTTGTCACCCGTTTCGGAAAACAAATCGCGCGCCCATACATATAGGAGCGGTGCACAAGGCGAGGACAATAAACAGGGTTGACATCGAACGAAACTTGCTTTGATGAGCTGTTATGGTAAAGGTGACAAAAGACAAATGAGGGAAAAGCCCAAACATCATCCGATTGACACTAGAACAGTTTGGGAATGCTACTCGTTTTAAGTATGAAAAGGATGGGGATCGTTTGAAGATTTAAGTAAATTTCTGCTATATAGACCACAGGCTCTTAATCATTCATGTTCCTTTCAGAAACTATTTCAACTTGCCATTATAATTTTAGAGTCCAAGAAATTTCTTAAATAAGTTTCTCACCTTAGAAGAAAACTCTACGCCCATTAGAATATCCTCCTGTACAAGAATACTAGCAGGAAATTTCTCTTGATTGTCTTTAACGACCTCTATTCGGTTATGCCGGTCATATAATGGCTTACTACACTTATTAATACTACGTAGTTCGATAGTCATTTCATTTTAGATTTGAACCTCGGTCCTTGCCGTTTGAAGACCGGCGGGACCATCTCCTCTGGTACCGGAGCGCTCCTCAAACATATCGCCTAAATAGTGGTTTTATGTTCCCATGATGCATTCAACCTCATAAACGTCAATCTCACGACAAGTTTATGTGATCCTCTTTATGGAATTGAAGTCTAAATTACAAAAAGAAAACTCCCTTTTCTTCAAAACACCGCAACAAAAGAAGAGTTTATAATAAGCAACATTACGGGAAGCTGCAAGCTCACCTTTAATTCTGACGTGCGCCCTTAAGCTGCCCTTTTTTGGGGTAGGAAATGTATCATATTTCCTCGTTTGCGGTTTTCGGGGTACCACATCTGCCAGATTCGATTGTCGCAACACTACCACGGTCTGTCGCAATCAGCAACGTAACGAACCAACCGTCCCAGCATAAACGATTCGTCGATTTGCGGTTTCGAAAATGTACCGGCGAAGATACATTATGGAACCCACCGGATGGAATGGAGGAAAGAAACAGAGATCTCGGTACGCCGTTGTGCATGTTGTGCACCACATTATGCCGGTAGATTCACACCCAACTGCGTACAATCGCGACGTGTGTTCGATCGTTTTGTTTGAACTCGTTTGAATTCGCCATTGCCACCTCTCTTGCTTTGGTCCATTGGGCCTGTTTCCCGCAGGGTTGGGAGTTTGAGACGAAAGGGTAATGATCGAGCCTCAACTGCCCCTGTGCTTGTGTGTTTGGGTTCGGTTCGGACGCTGGCGGCAGCAGTTATTGTAACAAATGGTAATAAAATGAAGTAATTAGCCATGTTGGGATCAGGCTGGCGACGGTTACAGGTGATAATCGGATAGCGGATCAGTTAAATATCATTTACGGTGTATCGGACCGGGCCCTTTATCGCGGTTCTGATCGGCGGCCCCACCAAATGGACCACTTTCAAAACGGTGTGAGCTTTAGTCCGTAGTTGTCGCCAAGGTTTTCGCTGGTTCCAAGCCGGGATGAAGCATTTATTGAATCTGGTACCGTTTTGCCAATCGCCACGTGAAGGACAGCGGTACTGCGCCATGTAGGGGTTTGGTCCCGGTGAAAGGGTGTTTTGTTCTTGCTCGGTAGTTTTAAGGCGGCTGGGAAGATGACAAGAATCTCCGAATGTGGGCTTGTGCCCGGGCGATATCCAGAGCAGGAAAGAAATAACTGGAATTGTTCGATGGTTCGTTCCAAAATCTGTTCCAAACCCGTCCGTACTGTCCATACTATTGGGGACGGACATCCCAAAAAAGGGCAACACTGATTGTATGTGGACGGTGCACTCAGTCAGTGTTGCACAGTCAGCTCCGCACAAACTGGACCACGGGTACGTGCACGCATATAAGGCACGTCGGGGACCCGTTCGAGATGTCGTGGCGTACCAGTCACGCAAACGATGATTGGGGAGGAATAAACCCCCCGCGTGTGAGGTGGTCACAAAGGGTGAAGAGGTGCAGTGAAAAATAGCAAACAAGAGAAACAATTCGAAAGTCTTCCTTCCAAGACTCGTATGCCTTGAAAAGGCGGAGGAGGACGAACCAGTTTTGCCCTCCCGGTGGGACTCCATCGGAAGGGTCGAACTGCCGTCCCCGGCGTCAAGTTGTCGCTAAAAGCTACCACCGTCCGATGGTTGCGGCGAGATGCGGCAGTAGACACTCATCGGCCGGTACATCTTCTTTGCGAGCGGCATCTATTTTGCACGTGGAAAACCTTCATTACGTTGTGTCATCCTGCTTTATGTGGCTTTGTGCGTAGTCTTGTGGCTAAAGACAGCTCATCTCCAACAACGTGATGATGTTCATTTTGATTCCCAACTGCCGGTCTTGGCTGAAACAAGTTTACCTACTGCTGTCTGCACTTGAACAAACTCAGCGCTTCTCAGCAGTGGGTACGCAATTCTCAAGCGACTTGCGTTAATTGTGAAACATGTTGGTGATCCAACATCTTCCCACAGATCTTCTGGAAGTTCTTCACTGTATGGAAATGAAACCATTCTTCGCGGATCAGACTCATTCATGAGTAGCACATTTAGCTAAACGCACATAGTCCGTTTGAAAGAACGTCGAACGTATCAACCAGCTGTTTGTTTGTTTGTTTGCCCAAGCGCTGAATGCGATAAGAACGGTTACGTGTCGTCATGTTGCTGTAAGGGAACTATTGGAAGCTGCAGGATGTGTGTGATTCAGCGCGAACCGACATTTGCACGCGTAAAAGATCCATTCGTTCGGGGAAAGATTTCTTATCAGTAGGCCGCCGTTGTAAAGTTATTGATTAGAAATGTGTAGTTGATTTCGAGACGGTCAGAACACGAACACTTTCCGTGACTTTGCGTCATGCGGGTTTAAACTGCTTGAATTAAAATTGTCCCCTTGAAGTTTGCATCATTTGGAAAATTCATTTTAATAACAATATTAATCACCATGCTGTTTGTGAATGATTCCCACTGTCCCTGTCCAGCACGGTGACACTTCGCAGCAGAAACGATCCCGATTAACGGAACGGAAATTCCTTCCCACTGGCGGTTCTGGAAAAGGTGAAATTAAAATTTTAATCAAATAAACCTGTCGCCATGAATACGCACGGTCCCGAACCGGATCCGTGGACCATTAAAAACCGCACCGTATCACAAAACTCACCCGGACGGTTTGATGAGCTTTGTTTTTGCTTTGTTTCGTCCGTTGTTTTAGTGACTTCGGCGCAGGTTTTGATTGAGCAAATCATGCCTTTCGGTTCCTTTCTTTCCTTCTTTTTTGGTTCCAATTTTTCCCCGGCTTCTCTTCTTTGCTCTGGTAACCTGTTGCTCAGTGTCCAGGGATCAGGGACATTTGGCACCGCGAAGTACACGCAGTTTGTGGTTTCGCGAATTTAGATGAACCGGGTTGGCCCAAATTCGGCGAAACAAGCTACCGAGCGCATCGATAAGTTTCTAACCCTGCGGGTTTTTTGATGACGGTTAAGTTTGATTAGAAAATCCTTCAGTGTTTACCATTCGGTCAGGGGGGCTGGTTAGGTTAGGTAACCATTAGGATGCTTATCATGTGCCGGCCGGGCAGATGATGGGCAGCCGGTACTTGGAAGCCTCACTTTGAAGCTGTGATTGTGTGTAGCCGTCTGTCGGCTTTGATAAGCAAGTGCCACCCTGATGTTGAGAAGTACTGAGTAGCAGTAAAATTTTTGGGCAGTGGGAAGTTTGGTAGAAAATTCTGGAGGTTTGTCGTCTATTTCAGCTTTGATCTTTTTTAAAATAAGTAATAAATTGTGACCAATAAATTAGTTACAATTAAGATCTTGTATATTATTGAGTTGTGAAGGTAGAATTCTTGTTCAAATCGTGAGTTTTCATGTGGGAACAGCTGGGCCGGTTGGGACATTTGGCTTTTAATGTATATTGTTCTGATAAGTTTTGAAATCGATAACAAGTATCAAGATTGCGATAAAACTTTTTGATGCCGAAGTTGTTGTATGAGGTGTTCAAAGACCCTTAATGTCACTGGATAGAAAATGCATAGAATAGAATATAAATAGTGACCCAATTTTGTTTTCTTCCTCGCAAATTTTGGATCTAATTCTTTTTCTTCGTGACTCAACGACCTGGTCATAATTGCCATGTAATGATGACTTATTAGAAGATTCATACCACGTAATTGAATAGTCAGTCCTCTCTACAGGGGAACGATCCGGATGAGATTCGATATTGATAGGAGGACCGTCCGATGATATTATATCATATAACATATTTAAAGCTATAATCCTAAGTTGAAACTCAACGGTATAGTATATACAGTCATATCATTTAAAGCGTTCATTACATGTCAACAAATTTAATGTTGATAATCTACTTTTACACCAATATTTTCGCATGAAGACATGCCTTTCCAGTCCATTTTGTAAACCTCTAAACAAGTAATTGTAAATTTATGACTGGCGATAAGGGGCTTCCATTAAATTTCGACAATATTGTCAATTCCAACGATCCAGAATCATATTATCTTCCTAGTAGCCCCATCACATTACTGATTCCCCATTCTTCAATCAGACCTAATTTTTTTTTAAATATTACAATATCTTGTAAAAGATGTAATTTAATAGCACAGTTTGAAACTGAAGTGAAAAGTGTGTGCCTACACTTATCACTTCAAACGTTTATTAGCTGTCAATGGATGAATGGGGACTCTATACTAAATTTATTCCATTCATTTAACCATATTCTTTATCATGCCTGTTCGACCTTTGAAGAAAATACAGTGTTTAGGCATGTTAGTTAGTTAGTGCTAATATCCTCGAACATGTGCGATGGGTTAAAATTTTGATAGAATATTTAAGTTCTTCTATAACCTCTGAAGAACAGAGATCGACTACGTTTAAACAACGAGGAGTAGTATTTAATAATATTTATGTTCCAAGAGCAGATTTTGCTGCAAGTTAATGAACAGTAGTATTTTTATTCCTTCAAAAATAACACCAATCACCGATTTGGAGAACGACTCTCGATGAACGTCGTGTGTGGTACATGTTTTAAATTCTCCAAGCATGTGTCTCAATGGTTCGACGTCAATCCATCTAGCGCTCCGTATGGCATGTTTTCAATGCAAATCAGATGATTGATGTTGTTTCAATATTATTTATCTTCGATACCTTATTTCGGCTGCTACCCTTGATCGAGTGTGTTCGCGTGTCCCGCACCGTGTGTATGTGTGTGCTAGATAGTGTCGGTTGATAATTTATGCCATTATGCCAAAAGCATATGCTAAACCACTCCATGTCCGCACTTCCGCCCCGTACAAATTGGAAACCAATGTTTTCTTATGACATTTTGTTTTCACTGTAGCTGACCAGCAACCTTTCCCCATCTAAGGCAAACAGCCGAAATATATCCCTGCCTTCATTATCATAGCTGCGGATTGGGAAGGTCTCGTAAGGTTTATGGCCCGTTTGGTGGAGAGTTGTAAAAATACATTTCCAAATCACTGCACGGCAACTGTAAGGTGGTCGGGTGTTAGTGTACAGCCGGCAAAAGTCAACAATAAATCGATCAAATCTCAGCTCCGGTTGTTTTATCAGGTCTTCTGGACATCTACTATGTCATTAGCGCTTGGTGTGATTATGATATCTTTCTGCGATAAGATTGTTTGTCGCAGGGTTTATGTTTGCAAAAAAAAAAATAAGATAAATTTTTATGTTGAAGTCTTATACTTAATCCTTCACGAATATGACTTTGGTCGGTACTTTATCTTTTTAACCGGTTATTGTGAACATAGCATGACACATTAATCTAACCACTCGATACGACTAATATCTTCGGGTGTTCGGGTGAAGTGTGTGTACATCGCATTAAATCTCCAAGAGCGTGTCCAACATGTCAAGTACATCGCACGACAACAATGGCCAATTGACGGCTGTGATCCAGACGTTTCGAGTGGTTCTTGAAGGACGATAAAGATGCAGTTATGCTGAGCTCATCAAAAGCGAACCTTGTCTGGTGGCACCTGTCCACATCTGGATCCCGCGTTCAGACATCTGACACAGACGTTCGTCGATATCTTAAAGACAGTCTTCCAGTCTGGTTCTGATGCACCTCCATTTTGGGTAAGATAAACCCCATGCCGCATTTCATATCAAATACATGTCGCTCGGCAGTGATGATATGAATTCCCGTAGGTCAAATTCGATTATCATGAGCATCATCGTCATCGGGGACGTCTTTTGGTGACGATGACACAACAACTGATAAGAATATTGACGCTTAGCGAACTAGCAGGGCCAGCCAGAAATCACGTTCCTAGTGGAATTTGTCCTCCTTAATCCGTTGCTTGCTGTGATAGGTTTCATAGAGCCCTCGCTGTTCGCAAGACCAGTGTGATAAAAAAAAAACATCAAAACTACCAACCGTAAGCGACGTTTGTGAGGGGTACATTATGATAGGGAGTAGATGGGATCGTACGAGCTCCACTTTTGGTTTGACTAATCGATTCATTTCGATTGAGTAGGGAAGGTATGTTTCGCGAAGGTGTTAGATTTCGATTTGATTAGCTTTTTATCGAGTATGCAAACGAAGGAAAGCCGCTCTGATTGGTTCCGAACCTCGTATCTGTTATGGCTGGAGTATGCAAAGCCATACGAAAGGAAATGAAGCATACAGAGGTTCATTTCGTAAAACGCACACGTAAACCAGGCTTACCTGGTGATTTTCGGTAGGCCTTCGTATTGTGTGATGGTTTAGTATGGCTATGGATTTATTTGTTACACATACACAAACCCCAAACTCTCAACGGACGGAAGCGTTATCGGATATTGGATATTGCGTGCTGTTTTGTTGAGGGCTCCAAAGGAAATGGTTAAAGCGAGAGATAGTTGGTAATGTGTGGTGTTTATCTGTGGTGGCAATTTAGTATGCTGAGGTTCGCGCACCAATAAAACTTAAGTTAACTAACATTTTAAAGTCAAATCGTTCTACAGGGTGTTACGTGCCGTGTTTAAAAATAATTGCTATCAAACGTGTGCTGTTGTGGAGGTTTCGATCGTTTTAAGCAAATTGTTTCAGAATTTTGACATAACAGTCTACCATTGTGCTCAGTCTGTTCAGACACACACACCCAAGGTACTTTTGTGCAAATTTTCCGAACATAAGCTTTCTACCATGGGAATACTCGATTTATTCAATTCATTTCCCCGGTCTACCGGTTTGCCTTCGTTAAACGTTCGGTCTCTTCCTTCCCGAGAGGGTTCATGTGAGATTTGATGATCTGTACGATCGTACCCATACGCAAATCAAACTCATTCCGCCAAATTTCCCAATGCTTTTCTGCAGCAGCTTGTCGTACGATACGCGACACCGATTAGCATAACGGAATTGAATGGGTTTTCTGCTCGGTTAATACACCAACATCCCCTTGTCCGAGTTCTTCGCGCTGTCCTCGAGAATGCGAGCAATTCAATTTGAATAATTTCATTCGACGACGGTTGCATTTGTTGTGGTTGGCGCCTCTTACATGCCAACACGCTGACGACCATGTTGTCTCTTCGCTTAGCAGCAGGTCCATTTTCCTCGATGCAACGGGACGAATTATGGGCGGATTACCAAGTGGACAAGGGCGCTCATGGCGCGATGATAATAATCGATGTTGGTAGGGTGTGAAGTTTTGTCTCCCATACACACACCCAGACACCAAACTACTTCCCTTTTTCATTGGATGGAAACTATGGGATTTTTTTTTGTCAAACACCTCTTATATGGTTCACGATAAAAACGTGTTGTTTTGTTGTAAAAGTTACTCATGAATGTTTCCTTTCGGTTCTCGTTCGCGACATCCACCATGTACGCAGGGGATCCGGACATTTCTGTACTGTTTTGTTAGTTCTCCTCCGTCCAATTCTGACACCCTTTTGGACGTTTTGGTTGGCGCAGAAGCGTGAACACTGGAATGTGTGGATATGTTTTGTCGAGCTTTGGAAAAAGGAGCTCCACCATCGGTGAAACATCGGCCATGCCGTGCCAGTGGCTCATCAACCTTACGCTCTCCAAATATGCGGAGCAAAAAAAAGGCTTTCTAAAAGTGCCCAAAAAATAACATGCTTCACTGGCCTTCACCAAGGCTTGTAGAAGGTTTTTTTTTTGTTATAGGAACCCTGTTTCCCGATCCTTTATGCGCTACGGAATATCACGACGTGGTTTTCATCATTGAACGAGCATTTTTGCTCAACCAACGTGAGTGTGTGGTGACAATGTCGTGGAAGTTGTTATAGGGCGTTGGGTTTGGCGCTTTTCGTCGTTCGGTCGTGATCCTTGTTTTATGGAGGCTACGGAAAACACATGTTCTGTCCAGCTCAATTCTCAAAACCCTGGCCGTGGTCATTTCTTGTGGTGGTGGAGAGTTTGAAAACCAAAACCAAAAAAAAAAAAAGTTGGCGTCGTCTGTCGTCCACACTGCTCCAAGGGCCATAACTCTTTCGGTTGGCGATTGGACACGAACCCCACCGGCAAGGAAAGGAAGCAATAAAAACCAATTCATCAGCCGGGTACGTTGACTGAGCCCACTACTGTGTACGGGTCGGACTAATTGATGAATATTATCATCCTGTGTATGCAGAACGATCCGCCAAATTCCTGTATCTGAACTTTTGTGTTCCTGAGAAGGACATGGATGAACTGTTGGATGAATCTCGTTGCACCGATGTGGAGCATTGTCGGCCGTAGCCCAGAATGAGGAACCATGTTGAGCAAAATAATCACTAGAGTCATGGCAAACGACGAGTCAGCTATGTGCTCTCGGAGCTCGGAATTAGCTCGTCTACTATCTTGCTTGTCACTATAGTAACGCTCATCCGCGCTAGTGCTTGTACACGTGGTGTGGACACAATATGATGATGATGATGATGATGAGCTGCTTTCCATCTTCGGATGACAGTTTCATCACGCTATTCCCCGGGTCGTTGAAGTTAGCTTGCCAGATTTTATGCAGGACTTGCACACGATGATGGTGCTGTTGGGTCCTCGTAGCACAAACGCGTCTCCTGAAAAAGAAAAAAACAACGGAATTTGAATTGGTGTTTATTAGCCGGTAGGTCCACAGTCCTGTGCCGGTATTGGAAGCAATAAATCAATTTTCGCTTGCACGTACACGGCGTGCTTGGAACGGTCGTGGTATGTTTCGTTTGACTCTCCATCATATCAGCCAGAAAGTGTCGCATCCGTGTCAAAGTGAGAATCCGCACACCAACGCACGGGAAACGTTCATTTCGCCGTGACTGCTGGAGGAGATAAATGGCACAAAACAACTGCTTCGCTGATGAAATAGCCCTAAGCTATTCAGGGGATTACGTGATGTGATTTTAAAGCTATGGTCTGTGATGTTTGGGAGCATGAAGATAAAGCATTTGTTTTCTGAGCACTATTGTATTACAAATTGTATGTTTATTTCAATGGTTAGCGATTATCTTCATTGTAACATTCTTCAATGTTTTAAAAATAATAGTTAATATTTTGTATTGTTAGACTATTAACAATCTCTTATAGTAGACCACTGACTGTGGAGTTTCATAGGACGAAAGGCCTAAAAACTATCTACAGGGAAAATAGAACGCTTCTCGAATTGGTGCAACGTTTTCGGCCATTTTTTTCGTATTGCAATCGGCGTAGAATTGCGTGCAAATTAGATTCCATTTGCGATTGCATTGCGGTGTTTACCGATGTCCTTTTTTCCAGATAAATTGCACCAGAACAGAATTCTGTGCTATTTGTATTCCCGGGGGGAATGTTTGCAGTATCGTAAATGAATATGCAATTTCAATTGCATTTAGAGTTTCACCGATGCTATTTTTTCAAAACGCATCTTTTGGATGGAGAGTTGCAAAATTCCGAATTAATAAACACAAATGCTCAGAAATCATTCAGCAAAAATAGGGATCCGGAAAGAGGATACGTTAAGCGTATTTCGCTTCATTAAACACCTAATCCCCTGAACTGGAATAATGCGTGTCGAATGGTTTCCGTTTGCATTTGCATTAAACTGAATAGAAATTTAAATAGTGACTATTGCGCGTCCGTGGATATCCTTTCGCGATACTTTTGCACGTAATTAACAACAATGTATCGGAATGGACATGAAACAGTGGGAATCACACTTTTCCTCCGGCTTTCCGATTTTCCCGATTCCTCGTAGTAGTTGTTACATGGAGAATGGAATCCATTTCTGTATCAGGTTTCCTATTGGACCGACGGTTGGAAAGCCATCGCTGTCAAGCACGTGTTTGGCGATTGAGAAAGGTGGCTCGCGTTGTTGTTATTGTAAGTTTTTCCATTTCGCTCTGTCCCATCCCCCGGCCCCGGTCATGTACTGTGATAATCCGGGATAAATATGCAAATTAGCAAATAATTATATGAATTGAATTTCTATTATCACCCACCATTCGCTGCGGTGATCCAACGGTGGGCTGGTTTTTAACCGGGATGGTGAAGCCGTTCAATGCTCCGAAATATTACGGGAAAGGATACTCGCTACTCCGCCAACCAAGCCAGCTCACGGGGTGGGGAATCATTTTGCGCGCATCATAAAACCGCCGGTTTCTGTTTGTGCCGTCCGCGTGAATGCGGACAACGATGAAACACAAACGCGGCCCGATGGTGGCATTATAAACCGCCATTGTTGAAACACCCGGTGCAGGATCACGCAGCATTGGGCGGTAGATTGTTGGAATGGGTCTCATGAAATTGTGCTATTATTGTTTGTTTATTAGAAATCATTGGTGGTAGCGGTGGTAAGAAGGAGCTGTGGAGGGACATAATTTGCGCCTGGTTGTTACCTTGCAGAATGTTCGAACGTGCGGTTCATTCGGACGAACCGTAGCTGACCGAGGGAGTGACTTCTCTTGCTCTGCAGGAAAGACAGGTCTGTTATAATCAGCGTTGTTGCTTTGTACTATAAATGTCTCTACTTCATTAAGCTAGACATTGGTTGATGGGCGAATCAGAAGAATAGTTTCACATTTGCACCAAGTTATGCCAATAATCAAGCTGCTCTTATAAAATGCAAAAAAGGGTTATTTGGTATGTAATCCTTTTGAGAATTGATATTAATTGTGTTTTGATAGATTACGAGCCTCTTATTGATTTTTGATGCAAAAATACCAAATCCAACCTTAATCCGTAACAAGTCCGGAGAATTCCTGTAATGAAGGTTAACTCCGTAGCTGATGAAGCGTGGATTTGTGTAAAATGTTTTGACAGTAAAGCTTGCTCTGCCCCATTAACGAACCTTTATCCCACCGAAGTTTTGTAAAGTTTCCTACGCTGGAATTCCGTCGTACCTTCATGTCAGGTATTTGGCCCTTTCTTCTTACCTCCAGCTTTAGTTTTGTGAGGATGACTATCATATACCACTGGTCCACACCGGTGGGGTTTTGCATACGGTCATAGTTGAACAAGTTCACTTCAAACTTTTACTTCCACAGCACACTCTTTCGAACCGCTTTTTGGGCTATTGAAGCTCGTTCCCGTGAAAGGTTCTGCAAACTCCATTTTCTGCCTCGTGCGATAGTTTTTGATAGTGCTGCTGTTTTTTTTTCTTGTTGAAGCTATGTTTGGGCAATATATTCTTTTTCTCCAAATCTTTCACTGCCCAAAGAACTTAACTTACTAACTTCCTGACCCGTGAGGGTCATCGTGGAGTCGTTCGGGCATGCCACTATTCTCGGTACGCCTTCGGCGAAAAAGGTGAGAGCTTATCAAATATTCACTTTACTATAATGGCTTTTCTTTCGCTGGAGCTCACTCGGGGTGGCCGGAAAGATTTTTCCTGTTGGTAAAAGCGGAACGAACGTCCGTATTTGCTTTTATGGGTGGCAGGATGTACGAGATTTTTTTTCTCCAGTTGGAAAGTGTTAAATTTTCTCTATTAAAGTGTTTTGCATATTTAAGTACATATTTAAAAGAGTTAATAGATAAATCCAGACAACTGCTAACACAATGTTTGCGGGTTGGGACAAATGTTAGCACGGGAGACTTTGAATTTCTGGAATCACTTTATACACGGTTACAGTTCATGTGTTCGTTCGTATTGGAATGTCGGGAAATGTGTTTCTCGGAAGCAGCTTTGTGATTTAATTGAATTAGGATCACTTGGAGTATATGTTGCAGGATAAGGTGTGGCTTTACAGATCACGCACGTTCACGCATATTTAGCAGGAAGTGTTGATATAATACTGTGCAGGATGCAACGTGTTCACAGAGTTCCCTTTGTGTTTTCCCGCTTCCATATTAAATGCATTGACAGTAGAACTCGTCTGCGGTTCTATCGTTATTTAAGTAAAGCGAGCTTTTGGGTTTGATTGTTCGAGCGAGCATAATTGCTAATTAAATATCTCTCATGGGCTCTTGTGCTGAGGTGCAGGAGTTGTAGTCACGGGAACGAATTCGTGTTGTTTAAGAACGGGGAATACAATCTCGGTGGATGCTTTAAAGCAATTAACATGAATTAAATTCTAGCCATGATTTTGAAGATTTTTTACTTGCTCGTCTTGAGACAGACTCTTTATTTATAGATTGCAAACGCATTGATGTTTCTGGGTAGATAATATTGTGCACCGTTTCCTTTGAACGGAAATGTATTTCCCTCGTCAAGTATGCGATTGAGTCAGGAAATGCAAATCAATAATAATTAGCTAGTGGCCTATTGGAAGCTGCGTGGAGTAAACAGTCCGCATTAAAGTGGAGCATGATTTATTGCTTCACCGTTCATTTCCTCAGTGCTACGGCTTTCGTATAATGGTAGCCCACATGAAAGGAAGGAAGTATGTAAAAGGATGTCTATCCCTCAATTTCCATTTCATTCATTTCCCAGAGCAACTTTACCACGACCACCGGCAAAATAAACCATTGGTGTTTGTGTCTAAGTGAACCGTCGACCTGCACCACCTCAACTTCAAAGAGGAACACACTTGCGTCATTTTCGATTGAGAAGACACCATTTCTCCTGCGGCATGCAACCGAAAAATGCTGCCAAAGTTGTCAATACACAGAAACAATCTTCACAGCCGGAAGGCTCAGTACCATGGGTCCATGAATTCTATCCCCTCCACGAATATGACGAAACCCGGAAGGATGGGAAAGAGTCTTTACGGTAGGGCGAAAATTGTTTAAATTCCAGAGGAAATCTAAATATCTATTAGCCTAATTGCTCAACACAGGAGTTTACCACGGCTGACGTATGTGTTGTATACGTGCGAGGTCGGTAGCCTGGAAGGAAGATGACGAATTTGTCTTCTCGTTCCAAAGGTACCTAGCGTAGGCAGAATATACTTACCGTAGCCTGTGCAAAGCACAATCGTGTCAATGGGCACAGGCACTAACTGGGAACACTTCCTGTTACGGTGTCAAAAGCAAAGAGAAACGATGCACATTTGTCACAAAAGAGCATCCTCCAATATTGAGCGTAAAACCCGGCGTTTGTACCATTGAAGGAGTTGGAGGAAAAGTTTGAGGTTATACGTTAGGGTAATAATAGTTATTTCAGCAAATTAATGGTTTAAATTTGCTGGACATATGTGGAAGGGATGACTATTCGGCAGAATGGTTTTGGTATTTTGGATAACAACACCGGCATAAATATGAAGAATCGATAGAGTTGGAATGGGTTGACAAAGTTATAATAACATACAGGAAATCTGCAATATGTTCTCATAACTTCTTTCTTTGTTTTTATTTATAGTTTTGACATGCAAACATGAAGTAATTTTTTTTCTTCTTTTCGTTACAGGTATGTTCAGGGTTAAACGTCTGTAAGGAATTTTGCGGTGTTACATTTAGTAAGTCTACCTCGCATATAATTGATAAGGATTTTGATCTTTTTTGATTGATGATATGTTCTGCATATATTTGAATTGTAAAGCTATTTGAGGATATCGATTAGTACAAGCGGAATATTTTAAGTCAACACTGCATTGCGTAAAAACAACTAATTTCTAGACCATTCCAACATGTTCTAGCGCATGTTGATAGACACATAGACATAGACATTTAATTCCGCTGATTGAGTGCGCGAGTCATTTTTCCAATGTTTACTTTATTGCTCTATTTCTACGCGCCCGGTGTCACGATCCACAAGGCGTGAATGTAAAAGAATTAATTTGCTCACCTAAGCGTGCGGTCGGAAGGTTTGTTTTTTTTTTCGCGCTGCATCATATCAAATTACCATACCGTTTTTCACAACCGAACGAATCTTCCGGTTCGCTGCGAGTTTCGCTTTCCCGCTGCAGGGAAAATTCTTCCAAGCGTTTCCCATCCCAAGCCGTAAAACACTCCATTCCTTTGGGGAGGAAAAATAAAGATCAAGAATAATTTGCACTTTCCACATTCCACCAACGATTGCCGAGTGGTTCCCGCCTTGTTGCAGGCTCTCCACGCTTTGTTATCCGTGTCGTGCTGTCTAGGGAAAGTTCGCGGTGTCTCGCACCGAGAGAGCCACTCAAATAAAAGTCGAAAAGGCAGCGCACGAAAGTATGAGGTAAAATAGAACGCAAACGAAACCCTGGCGAAGCGCGAAATGGCGAAAATTAAACGAACGCAAGACGGAAACTATTCGATTCCGGTCGGGGAAATACGGTCCGGACTGTCAGGGGTTTTCCGCAAGGACCCGCCTGTCAGAGCGGCAAAGTGTAGTTGCGTTGGTGTTGTTGTTTCCGTCCAGGGAAAGGGGGAATAGTGGAATAGTGCCGGTGTGGAGTGGAGTTAACTTCCGTCCAAACCGAAGCTTAGTATATCCTCGCACCTCAAGCTCGCCAGCATGACACGGTCCGCTAGATGGCTGTCAGGCGAAATTCCGTTTCGTTAGCTCATATTTTTTATTCGCCTATTACACGCCAACTTTTGCGCTGCAAACAAAACCTCCGTAAGGGATGTTTAAAGCACCAGCAGGGGAAGGAGTATTCGTTGGGGACATTCGCTTGTGTTGGATCGTACTACGGTAAGGTGCTGTGCGAAACGACGGTGGCCCACAGGCTTTTCCGACACTTCTTCGCTGTGCGGCAGTCGTGGCTATTGTTATCCTCCGGTCGGCAAACTCTGTGGCATGTGGTATGTTGGTCGGATTTTGTGAACCAAATAAATTATTTTCTCACCACACTAGTTTGCCCAGGTCAGGAGAACGTATTAAGGGGAGAAACTATAGCTAAAGATTATTTACTTTATTTCTTAGTGCAAAATTCGTTGACCGGTGAGAGAGACGTTTGTCACGGTCAAGGATTGAAGAGCTGTACCAATTGTTATGTAGTCTCCATCGCTGCAATGCAGAAGCTTCTAGAACAAGTTTGATAAGAATTTCATAACGCGTCTGGTGCAGTTGGTTTTTCAAGTCTTGACAGTTTTATTCGGTATCAACATCACCATGGTATCCGCTCACAGCACACGCTTAAAATCGGCTTAAAAGCAATCACCTTCTTAGCGCCATTCTCCATGGGTTTTAAATTCCGGCATGATTTTCCACCATCGTTTATTGCCGGAGAAAATTGCTTCTTATCGACAGCTCAGCAGAAGCACTTTCTTCTGCCCAGGGAAACCATTCTGTCAGCACGATCTGGTATGAGGGTTTACTTCCGGCGGCGTTCCGTAAAAGGAAATACACGTATTCTCGCTCTGCATCTGTGTATTTCTGCTCTTTCGGGTAATTTTGTTTCGTTTTTTTAATGAACAGAAAATCTTCACGTGTGTACCGTAACGGGCGTCTGTTCATCCCGTAGCACCAGCAACATCGCTGTTGTTACGACAGTTAGATCAAAACATCATCCAATCCACCACAATAGACACCATCGTTTGTCGTGTCGTGAGTGAAATTACGATTTTCACAATTTTCCCGTCATCATTACGCCGGAGCGCGTGTGCGGTGGAGCAGGATTTGTTGGGAAATGTTGTGCATCGAACTTAAAAGTTTTCATCGTTTTCCTTCCCATCATGTTTACTCACATTCAAACCGAGCTCTACGACATATACAAGGTGCAAAGAATGAATCTGTGTATAGGGGGAAAAAAACGACGACGAATCTGTCGCTTCAATGTTTCTCCGTGCAATGCGGAATGTACTGACATATAATAGAAAAGTGGAAAAGTTGTGCCAGAGAAACGTACCGCGGTACGCAAGGAAGCGAATTTTGACGGTACCAAAGGTCGTCGCCGTCTGTGGAAACCGTCTTTGCCTTGGAGCGAAAACTGGTAACGATCGCAACAGGAAAGGAGTGTTTGATTTCCCGTGTCGTACGAGGACGTCCAGGACCCAGGAGGAACGGCGATACGGTTCTTGAACGCGTCGAACAATTTCCTTCATTTTCTTTTAGTGACTGTGGAAGTCGGTGGGGCTATACGACCGGGTCCTTAACACGCACACACTAGAAAACTTGTCAGACTGTAAACGCCACGGTATACATACAAGTCGACAAGATGTACATAAAGGGCATGTAATGAAATTACCTACGTAAATGTGAGGAAATGCGCGACGTTTAACGTCTTGTGACAGTAATAATCGAAGTAACGCACTGGTTAGTGTGAATTTCCAAGCTTTTTGTTAGTATTCGAATTTGCCTAGCGTAAGATTGTGATGTGCTTCATTAAAAGTGCTTGTGTTGATCAATATTGACACACGATACAATAATGGCATCTGTCAGGAAACTCGTCACTGAGGCATTATTATTGTAATAGAATAGATGACTTTATTTCCGAGTCGTCGCTATTATGTTCCACTTGCAGTATTTCGTAACATGAGTACTCGAATTGGTTTTCGACAGAGGATTATAAAAAAGCCGTATCTTCTCATATATTAGTTACTCCTTTTTGTACAACTTTTTGAGTAAAAAAGTCTGGAGTCTCTTATACACGAGAATAAGAATTTCCGTAACCACAACCTCCCATGACTTGTTAAGTAATTTTGAGATGATTTACTGTTGTAATGCTGCTCTCACTACCACATTGAGTTAGAAATTTGTCAAAAACTCCTTCTTCTTGGCTAAACGATCTATTTGGTCGAGCTCACTACAGTGAAACGTTCCGGGTGGGATTTGATCTCCGGTATTGCCATTTTAAGGCCGGTGACGCTATCGCCTCTGCCACTGAACCAGACCAACTATCATTAACTGTCACTAACTCTGCATAAATATATGCATGAATGTCTAAAACTACGAAAACTTGCTGGAGTGTTTCTAGATCAAATCTCAAAACCTTTTCTAGCGCAAAGTCACTCGGTTTGCAATAGAGGATGTCAATAAAGTTCCAATACTTTGGATGGCTTAAAGGAAGATGCCATTTTGGAGTAAAATTATTCCTCTAATTATGATGAAAAGCTACCGAGTATTTTTTGGCTTTATTAATTCTAAGTTATATAATATTGGTAAACTTTTCTTACATATTTTTTGCAAGAAATACGTGGGGTTTCTTATACGTAGGAAACTACGGTACTACTGCAAACAGTTTCACTTTCGATCGAGCTTTTTACATTACAATATCATTACGAATGTATGAAACAGTTTAGAATCAATAGAACATACTCAAAGCGCCATTGTACTCCAACCCAGAACTGATGTTTGCGACTCTAAATCTTATTCCGCTGGCGTTTGCTACATCAAGTACACTTGCTTCATTTCATCTTTGTAACTGCATCCACCCATCCAGATAAAACCACAGCTTCTCCTGTTGATACAGATCATGCTTGAGTAGTGGACACGTGTGTGTGGCTTCCGATTCCGTCGGCAACCGACAACCAACTAGCAATGCAAACCGACAGACACTCCGCAAACATACAGAACGATTACGTCTGCAGTAGCATTTTATGGAATCATAAGTTGTTCTTCTCCACTGGGACAAGGTGCCGGGTGAGAGATGCAGTGTGAGTGCTCTCGTCTCCCAACGAGCCATAAGGGTCTCTTTGCCCTTGTGGTTGAACCGTTGAAAACTGCAACTTTGACTTTGGCCAACAACAGCTGACAAATGGAAAGGACAACCCTCATCAACTGGGGCGTTGTTTGTGTGCGGCGTCGCTTGCGAAATTGGATGAACAGTGCACCGAAAAAAGTGTTAGCATTTTACGAGATTGAGTAATTGCGTTTACTTTCCGCTTCCCAGCGTTCCCCTGTGCATCGGAGACCCAGGAAACCCCAATACCCACAGTCCTTAGAATAGTTGCCATCCACGGTGTTCGCGTGAGGTTAAAATGTGTTTTCAAAGTTGTGTTTTTTCTGGTTTGTTTATTTTGTTTCCTGTCCGTTTTGGTGGCGGATGATTATTTTGAGTTTTGTGCTGAGTTTTTCTTGCTGTGCAGTGTGAAATATTTAGAATCCTTTCCTTTGTTGGAGCATCACACTGTCGGGAATATGCTCTTACTACACGTTGGTACCCAGTTTCTTTTTTATACAATAATAAACGTTTACATATTGAGCGAATCTAGCCGAGTGTTATTTTTCGGCTGAATTCTCCCGAGGCAACAGTGGTAGATGTTCGACTAATGCACGGGTACTTACGGTCTGTGTAGCAGTACATCGCAGAGACTTTGATGTACTCTTGGAAAGTCATGTATTGTCATGGCGTTCGTCGAGATTTACCGGAAAAGAGTGATTTGATTATGCTTCCTCACTACAGTGTCTGTGTGTAAACGCATCGCTTTTTTGTGAGCATCACATCTTGGTCTATATATATTCCATTACTCAGGGCATATTCTTGCTGTGCCTGGAAGACGTTCGCAATGCCTTTGTTTTGAAACATAAAAGTGTGGTGATATTCGGGCGTTTTGCGTTCCTCGGTGCGTGCGTGAAATATTGTGCAAGGTGTTTTTGGTGAATAAAATTAGCATGGAATTAATGTTTTACCCATATGTTTGGTATGTTTGTTTGTTTACCGTGTTTCCCTTTTCGGAAGGCAAAACAGGGATGAAATGGTACCGGTAGCGATAAGAGCAGATACTTTTCCATTTTCGGTACCTGAATGATTCGTCTTCATCTGTTTGCATAATCTGACGTTGAGATATGGTAAACAGGGGAAAGGATGACGTGTGATTTATAAACGCATTTTTCAGGATGAAGTTTATAATATTTCAAACACCTCAAATCTATATCTTGTTGAAAGTTTTAAAAGCAAATTTTGGAACTTATTATATATTTGACAATTCATGTCTAGTTAATCTACTACTACAGATTAAAATACAAACTTCTTTAGAACGTGATCAACTTAAAGTTGCCCTCAGTATTCCATGAATAAATTTCGGCACGATTATCCCAAGCGTAAAGATTATCGACAACGATGTCCTCGGCTTTACGCGGCTTTATTGCATTCCAGCATCAGATTTCTCGTTTACGGCCCGCTTCCACTCGCTTAGCACTTCCGTGATGTGTCGTTCTGGTGGTAGTTTTTCGCTTGGACGATTCGTGTTCGATGCAATAATGCAACAATTAATATTCTCGCTCGGTAGGCTTCTCCGGCACGACCGTTTATGATGCGATTCGTGCCATTCGCTATTGGGAGCAATTGCACAGATTCGCAGACGAACTTGGGAGAGGTGCGTCCGATTCACTTTGCACATCCTCCTTCACAGTCAACGAAGTATCGGATGCCTTGGTTGGAACAGAGATAGTTGTGTATACTTTACAACTTCTTTAGCACTTGTGCTCTGTGTAAGTATTGTGCAACGGAAGAAGGCTTTATCCTTTTGCAATTGTTTAGCCTATACCCTATCCATCCATCCACCAGTGGCGATGTTATCTTTGGCGTCCGAAAGGAAACACGGACTCATCCTGGTACGCTTGTTGATGAATGATGATGAACTCTCTACCGCTCGTCGATCGATAGTGAAGATGAAGCACAAACAGGAACTGAAGCGTCCAAGACCGAAGACAGAGCTAGTTGTCGAGCAGTTAAAGGTCTGTAATCCTCTTCGGATCGGATCCCGACGATGGATAAGGTTCCGGGATTGCTAGCTTCGATCGATGCTAGCTTCCTTCCCGAATGGGGAAATCTCTTTGTTAGTTATGTCGGGGGAACTAAAGTGATTTCCGTGCCTGTTCCTTCCTTACTGAGCATTACACTATTAAGGTTGCTGTATCCCGTCGTCGTCGTCGAGGTTGTTGTTGTTCGTCGTTGTTGATCGTGATAAATCTTTTTTAATATTTTCCTTAGCATCCTTCTTGGCATCGAACTGCTCGGATTTCTACCGACTCTCGGGATAGAGCGAACGGTCTTGTCTGGTCTGGCTGGTAGTGTTGTGTTACCTCCGCTCATCCCTTACCGCCCGACGGTGCTTAATCGAGTCGACTAGTTTAGTTCCCCATGGACGATGGCATGGCAACGGCTGGTAGGGTCGTGCAGCTAGAAAAAAGGTTCTTATACCAGACGGACAGACGGAGGGATTAGTACCGTACATAGAATCCGGCACGGCGGTCGGTTTCGAGGATCTGTGGTAGAGCGTATTATGCGTACGATACCATGGTAAGCCACGATGGTGATAGCCATTACTTGCGGGTTTTTCTCTACTTACGGCTTTCGGTTTCGCCCCGGTGTTTACCCGAAAATTGTGTATGGAAACAATTATTAATGTAGAACATAAACTATTAAAATAAATTACAGCAACATTTGTAACCTGGCCCCGTGTTTCCCCGTTGCACACGCTGGTGCACAGTGTTGCTGGCGTAAGTGTGTCTCTTATTTTTGTGGCTCTTTGCTTTCAGACTGAGATTTGGTTTTTTGGGGTTGGAGTTGAAGCACATAATCCGTATGATCTTCGACGATGCTTTCCATGGGGATTCGAAAAGTGGTGTTTTTGTGTTGGTTGTATTTTACCCAATATTTGTCTTTTCCCATTTCTTGTTGTGAGTGCATAAAAATAATCTTCTGTTTTATAAGGCAAAGCAAAGGACGCTATTGCACGACACTCTGAAAATATCCCCAGACGTGATTGTATGAAGAGAATACAGTAAAAAGATTAATTAAGGTACTTTATCGGCCATTGATGTATCGCTGGAAGTGCTAAGAGTCTACCAGGGTAAACGTGACTTAGTGTCACTTAGCCTCTGCAGTATGATAAATAAAGGTATTCTTCAGTTTATGCATCACATTAATTAGTCTGCTGCAATTTCTTGGTGATATTATTTATAAAAAACGATTTTACGTTTTAAAATATTCAAATATCTACAATTTAGTGCAGTTTTTATGATGTTTAAAATTTTAAGTCCCTGCAAGATTTGTTTCTTATTGATGTGTGTTCGTAATGGGGTTTAACAAAAAGAAACCTTTTAAATGAAAAAAAGATCATTTAGCGTGAAGAGTTCTATTTCATTTGTCAATTTAGTCCAAACATTGGGATCGAGCCTCTCCACGGGTGGTCCACATTTGTTCCGGATCGGTCAGATTTGTTTCGGAATTTTTTTTCCTTCCTGTGTTGTGCTGCAGCAGGATGTCACGTTCTGTTGTCCTTTATCGGCCGTCTCGTTTCGTTCGCACAGGAAGCAAATGCGGCGGGAAGAACAGGACGAACGCTATCGGAAGAATCACAGCTGGTCATCGCCGTGACACAACAAATTCTTTCCGAAACCACTTACGAATGTGACGGCAGGGCTCCACACGATAGACAATTGGCTGGAACTTCTGACCCTCGGTTAATGGACGTGCTTAAGGACCGGTTCGGAACGAACATACATATACCACAGCGCAGCTGCGCCCGATAGACAACAAACGGCAACTGGACGATGGTCATTTGTTAGTGTTCGCCTATAAGAGGATCAGCGATAATAAAGTGTCAAAAATCTATTTACGGGATTGTGCGCCATGAATCAGGAGGACGTCCCGACGCACTACCACGGCGCAGCACTCGTTTCGCATCGTGGCGATGATGAAGCACTACCCTTGTTGCGTTCCAATTCCAGGGTGGCAGATTGCAGACGAATAGATGTGGTCGAGCCGTTTCGGAGGTGTCAAATTTCCCGTGCGAGGGAGGGATCGCTACGCCAGCTGTTGGCGAATGTCTTAGCGGGGTATCTGGGTCATGCGAAATTTCGTTGGATTACATCGCGTCCACAGCCGGATTGTATCGGTCTGGTATCGCTGCTCCAGATACCGGATCCATCCGGAGCACTTGGCGTGGAACGATAAGAAAATTGAATGATGGAAAGTAATGGCCTACAATCTCTTCGTATAAACGGCTTCACCGTATGACATTGTGTACGCTCGATTGAGCGAGGGTGTAATACGGACAGATATTAGGTTACGCCACTGGGCAGCGTTTCGTTACGGGCCTTAACGGGCATTCGGGCATTCGGGCATTCGGTTTCACTTTCACCATCGAATAGAGCTGCCTGACTGGCTCGTATCGGGCCTCCCTATATTATTTTCCATAAAATGGATTTATCGAATTGATTGTGGTTTATGCTGCCACAACTGGCACGGTAGAATGGGTATCGACGGGAAGGGCAGTATCTTTCATCGGCTTTTTTTCTAGCGTCAACCGAGCCCTTGGAATGCCACTAATGGTTATTTAATTTGACCCGTGCCGTTATCGTACGTGTTTGGCCAGTTGATCGAAGCCGGGCCCGTGCACGCACGCCTGAAAGTATGCAACGGTTGTGTAGCGAATGGCTTTTGTCCCGGAAAGACTACAAATCGTCTTAAGGATTGGCCGTTATGACGGCGAACCAAGCACGATGAGACACACATTTATGAAGTGGAAGCTCGTTTGCGAAATAACAGCCATTGAAGCGAAACGGTGAAAGATTCCGATCGGAAACAGCGATAACTGCGATGCTATCGGCTGAAGAAGATTGTTTTGCGGGGAACGCTGCGCGGGTGCTGGAAAAGTTCCAAAAAACTGCCCCAAGCAGGTCTCGGGAGAAATGTTTATCGATGAAAGTTTGTCGGCAGAGGGAACGCACGGATTAGATCGGTGGTACGAAAGCGTTCCAATTCGAAATCGGAGTTTCGTGAGATCTTTTGGCACCTTTTGGCATATTCTCTATCGGTAGGCGTACCCGATGAGTAGGTAACACACAGTCGTATTGATGAATACACGTGCACGGCGAAATAGGGTCTCGGTTCTGAAATCATGCTAGGTCACTTTAACGGACCTAGAGTCGATTGGTAGCCTGGTGGCGAATCGAATAGGTTATGCTGCTGTATGGTAGCCTTTGTACTTAAACCTGCTTTCTCGTGCAGTTCTCCTGCTCATGTGTTTTCGGTAGTACTGTGTAATATGGCGCTAGGCTTTTGACCGTTGATCGTTGCCTTACCGACAATTTCACAATGATCGAAGTCGTGTGGCCTCCGGGGGATGCTAGGGTGTACGGAATTGAAAGTCGTGTGAAAGAACCATGGCTATATTTCGGTGATTTTCAGTGGAACTTTAGACGATGTAGTTTTTTTTTCAAAATATGTACGTATTTATCCTGTCAAGTTTGTTGAGTCGTGAATTCCTTGTGTATGGAACTCGCTTATCTGGCCCAAAGTTCAAGTAACTTAAATTGATTGATTTGTATATTTAAAGGTATAAGAATATTCATGATAATTCAAAAAAAATCTCCAAGAAATTACTACAAAAAAAACAAATGAAAGAGCAGAGAGCACATCAACAACTCACGTAGAATTTATCTTTAGCGACAAATCATGTGTAAGCAACGTTTGTAAATGTCGATCTGCCGTTAGTGATTAATAGAGGGTGGAATTAATTTTGCATGTACAGCAACGGTTCCATCGCTTGATAATCCTTTGAAGAAAAACCTTTACAGGTTCGAAATGTGCATAATACACACACCCATTGCCATGGAGGGCGTTCATATTTGTAGTGCTATCAGTTCTAGTCCATCGCACGTAGGTACGTGGGTTTTGTTTGTGGAATGGCTCTATGTGTCTGCTCGAGGTGGAATATTTGATTAGCTATGTCACTCCGTACGGCTGAATGCTTTCATTTTATGCGACAAAACGATTAAGTGAAACATTGTTTGATGTTCGCCTAACATGCGTTGGTGTTAGGAAGGAATTATTGTTGAATCATCTCAATAGTGGAGGAATTATTTTAGGCATAGTGGAAACTACATTTTTCGTTATTTTTTCAAATTGATTTTGTTACTCTTAACGAACATACACAGCATACTGAAAACAACTCATTAAGTTATTAAATTTGAGGTTTTTATTCTTTCAAGACTGTTTACCTTTTCACCTTTTCCTATTCCAAAACATCGATGTATCTGCACACTGTTGTCATTAATAAGGGGTTGAACAATCGCGGGAGTTTCGGATGGTTTTCTGGACGGTCGAAATAGTTACCAATTCGTGTGATTCGATTCGCTTTGAAGTTCGTAGAGAGTTTTATTTGCCGTTTTTACTTCTATTTATAATGTTTTGCGTGAGTGCCAGCCGCACGCATGACACTCACGTATCCTACACTGTACTTGACGAAGTTTTGTTTTCGTCAAGTTCTCCTGACAGCCAAGTGTAAACAGGGGTTTATTAAATATCATTTCCTTTCGATCATTTCACTTTTGTTCTGTTTCTCATCCGGCACGATTAGTGACGGAATTCCGGTCCCCTGACGGACCGTATCAACCAACAGCCAAACGTATAAAAAATATCAATTCATTTTAACCTTTGCTCCAAGCATTTGGTTTCTTCCGCGGGCAGTGAGCCTAGACCAAGCCTAAAGCAATGGTTTCGCCCTAATCATGCTCCATTTGACAGCTTAGTGCTCGCGTATGTTTTTTTTCACGCACGCCTGTTTGCTTGGCAGTGATTTTTTGACATTTGCCGAGGCTGTCAACCTTAAGTTCACTTTTTTATTTCGACACACTCCTGATCGCAATCTTTCAGCGGAACTGTGGAATGAAATCTTGGGGTTTACAACAAAAAAAAAGTAGGAAATACCAAAAAAAGCCACAAAAGCGAAACAAAAGTGTTCACTACTAACGCCTCGAGCGAAATGTGGCGTTTTGGCGGCTAGCCGACGAAGAACGGGCCTGGTGGAATATGCTGCACCACGTTGACTCGTGGAATGGAATAAAAGCGAACGGCAAACGGCGTTTCACATCCCGGGCTTGTATGGGGGAGCAAAATCGTTTGCTGCAGCGCGTTAGTCATAAATAATTTTTATTGCCGTCACAATTTTCCATCCCGCGGGTTTGGGAAGGAGGCCCTAGATAAAATGGAAGGTTCCATTGCCACCGAACTCAATTAGTCCGATCGGCGGGTGACTTTGTTCGTGTCATGAGCTCATGGAGATGAGAGTTGCTCCACTAAAAACGAATCCAGAGGCACTTTCGGGGAAGTGAGTGTGTTTTTTTTGCAGTTTGTCGGCCACTTTTATGATGCTGCGATGCATTTCCGTGGGTGGAGTTTTGATTCGAGTTTAACGAATTAATTTTTGGCTCATTGTCTTTCGGATGGAAAAATTGAGGTTGTAGAAAAGTATGGTAGTTTTAATGTTCGATAAAGAAAACAGGTGAAATGTCGCTTTTACACATTTTGAGGTGAATTTATAGAGGAATACCATTAATGAAGGAAGGAACACATTCATCCTTCGGGATGTAAAATGATGACTAAATAACCTTATTTAAGGTTTCTCAATTAATAGCTTCTGTATTCCCCAATAATTAATGTTCTGTTCTTTCGTTGTTCTCTTATCTCATTCGCAGGTCAGTAAGCTTTTCGTCATTGGTCGGTACCATAAAAATAATGATACCATCTAAAGAGAACTCACCATCACCTCGACAAGGGCCCACCGTCGTTGTCGTCGTCGTCATCGTCCGAAGCTCCCGGACAAAGCAGGAATTAGGTTATTGGTTTTGTAGAGCAAACCAATCTTGTTTTGCAAAGCACTCGTCGTCAACGAATCACGAATGCCGGGAAGACACCGGGAAGGATGTCGTGTTCGGGATGGTGTCCTTTTTCTGGCTTTTCCATTGCACTTGTTCCTTCGTTCTCGACCCTTTTTGTCGACCATTTGCCATCCGGAGGACGTTGTTTTTATCCGCGCCTTAGTGACATCATCTGTTGATGTGTACACCGGGAGGTCGTCCGAATGTGGGTGATGGGATAAAATTATGCTTCGCTTGTTGTGTAGCTCTTTTCCCCTCCCCCCGGTTCGTTGCTTCGTCGTTTCTGGAGAGTTCTGGATGCTTTGGTTTCAGAGCTTGTTCCAGTTTTCTTTGGAGCATCATCGTTTTTTTTGGTCTTCCGAAAGTGGGTTAATAAAGCGATGGGTTTCGGGGTTGGCGTTTATTTTGCTGCGAGTTTGATTGGATTTTGGGTTGTCAGAGGCGTATCGATATTATTCTTGTGCATTTCTGTGCACACAGTACTTAGCTTTTTCTTGTCCAGTGTGGCATGTTTTGATTCTGGTCGCTCTTAAAAACCAAATTACATTCCATTTTATTGTTCTTGAACGCAATGTCATTTTGGGAAGTGCTTGTATTGCATTTTTTCCGTTAGACATACGGAAAAAGATATAAGAACGTTAATGCTTGATCCTTATAAAAGGGCCGCTTTGTGTTGTTTTTTTGTTATCCTGTTCGTTGTTCTATACATAGCATTGTTTAATCTTATGTAATGTGTTTGAACCGTAGACCATGACACTGTTTGATAACTTGATTTTATACTTGCAATAATGACATTTTGGCAGCTGGTCGTGATATTGAAAATAACTCAATCCTTTTCGACCCAGTTCAGGAAAGGCCCCCTGCAGACATAGGAAAGCAATATTTAAAAAAAGAGGACAATACTGTGCGATAGAAACCGTGCTGCATAGTCGTGAAATGATGGTTCGATAGTTACCGCCCTCGAAATGGGAATGCACACCGGGGATGACACGATTCAACATAACACCCGGAAGACGTGAACCATGAAGTGGAAACTATTTGCCATCGTCTTTATGGCTGTGCTGCCCGTGCCGGCATCTAACCGGTCTCGAACCGTTTACAGAGGTTGCTGTCAGTTAAGCTTCTTTGACATCGAATGCAGCGAGTGCTGCCCGGTGGATCGGCTTTCCCGTAGAAAACCAAAGAACCTGAACACTTCATGTACCACAGTTGAATAACATATCTCACTTGCTTGGTTGGTTGGATGTTTCATGCTTCATGTTTGTCGTTTGGAAGACTTATCGCACATCTACAAGGTTTTTAGATAGATTTCCTATCGGTTATGTTTTATATCTTCGGTTTGCGTAACAGCTCTCCGTTGTATTTAATATGTTCTCTTAAATGGTTTATGAAGAAAAAAAAACATTGTAATCCGATACGAAGATGATGGTTTGTATTGTTCTTTACAAATTCCAAAGAAACAATACGGCGTAGTAATCGTACCACAATCCAAGTGGAATTTAAGAACTTTGTCCAGGTAGTTTTTGTTGGGGTTTTCTTCAAAAAATTCTTAAAGTAAAGTTGTTTTTGCTTATGTGCTGTTCAGAATGGTTTCTTATTCCATTCGCAAAAAAAAAGCTGATACGCCTTCCATGCCAAACCTTCCGTTACGGATGTTTGGGTTTCTTTTTGAGCTTGTATCGAGATCCGTTTCATTCGTTGAGATGCATCGAAGCAAAACCGATAATTTCGTGTGCAAAATGCTTGCAGAAGGGGTTATGATTGGAAATCACAGCTCGTCTTGGTTCAGTGGCGTACGACGTGCCTAGAATTTCAATTTTGCAGTACCACCGTACTTTTGCAGAGTGGAAAAAAAAACTTGCAATAGAAAATGTTAATATGGGTTCCTTGGAAATTTATGCAAATATTATATTACATTTTTGTGTTGTTTTATTTTGGAGGTATTCTTTATTAAGTATTTTTTGGAATCTTTTGGTTGTTTGGAAATTTTCCTTCTTCTAAACATTATTTTTTCTAATAAGCTGCTTCTATTAACCTCGCACTGGGCGCGGCATTCTTTTTAATTTTGAAATTTCCAAAGAAAAAACCTTTTGTGATGTCACACAAAATTAAAACACCCGCCCATTACATTATGATGGCAAGAGTAAATATTCATGGGATGGTTTTTTTCATCTGCCTTCTTTGGGCGCATGGTTTGTGATAAATTGTGCGAAATGTTTGAAAGATAAACAGTCATTTGGGTTGAATAATAAAACTAGCTTCTTCGTTCACCGGGAAGGGATTTTTAACCTGGCCTTTCTACAAGGTACCTACAAAATGAACGCCCATCACTCATTGGACGAGCAAAATAGCCTTTCTCTGAAATTTTCCTGCCATATCAGAGCGAACATTTAAACAAAACAAAAAAAACGCTCGTTATTGGGAAGAAAGCTGGGCCGCAATGTAACAAAAAGGCTGAAACCAGCTCGCATTCGTTTATTTTTGGGGGCAAATTTTGGGAAAATGAATGTTACAGCTTTTGCTGCTGTTCTTATTCGATTTCTATGCTCGCCATTAAAATGACTACCGAAGAGGGAACTGTGACCGAACGATGGACTTTGCCGGCATTTTTCCACCGGGTCCAATACCCCCGTGAGCACGGTGAGTTCGTAAACAAATAAGCAACATAATGAACCGGGCGAGAGAATTCGGAGGAAAATGTGTGCATGTTTTCCGTCCCGTCGAACGTATTGGACGTTTATTCAATTTTACTGTTGTTTCGCTTCTCGGCTCGTGTTGTGTGTACATTCGCGTATCAAGGTAGGGGCATTTTGGGGGTACGGTAAAACTCATTAAAATAATGTTACCACGGCTATGGCCTTTAGGAGTTTTTTTTCCTGTTTTGCGGGGGCGCGATACAACCTCCGGCGGAAGAAAATACCAATCTTTCCAAGTGACAAGCTTGTGCACGGAGAGTGCTCAAGCAAATAAGGTGCAGCAAGCGGGGAAAACTTCATTCGATGGCATTCGTTTAGAATGTGTCTCATTAATTAGCGCTGCACGTCTTTGACGCTCGATCGAGCATCTTGATTACTTGGCTCTTGTCACTCGCCTACAAATGCAGTGTGTCGCAGCATCTGTGTTAGCACCGGTAGTACCAATAGCTGCGATCTATCTACGCTGCTGCTCGTCCGTGTATTGGTGGCCGTAAATAATGAGTACCGGAAAAACCTTGACCAGCGCACGTGCTGCTGCTGGGCTAATGTAACATTTTCGTCTAGGCAGGAGCAACTTGAATCATTGATTTAATTTCCTTTTTCCCCCATTTGGCATCCAAAGTGCAGTGGGCGCTTACAGGAAAGTTAAGGATCGCTCGATGGTGTCTGAGTGAGCAGCACATCATGTCGAGAGCATCTAGGTGGAGCTTTTTCGTGTCTCGCCGTACGTGTGTCTACGGTCTAGCGCTATCCTGGAGCACCGTACCTAGGTAGTTCTCGAGATTCCACTGAAGTTGTTTCCATCGATGTTAATTTTCTCCTTCGGTAGGTTCCGCTATCGATTTTTGCAACTACCACCACTAATTAGCAGGATGCTTTTGTTTCAGGAAGATGTTTTAGGTGGGAGGAAAAATCCCTTGCAGGAGTAAACGTAAATTTGGAAAAGCTTTTAATGGTTATGAAGCTTGCTAGGATATTAGCTCCGTCGTGGGTGTATGCTCTCATCGGTGGTGGTTGGAGTGCATGTCTTAATTTTTAACGATCCACCAAGCGCAGAAGAAGATAATGTGTTCGGTTGCATCAGGAACAACTGAAACAGTACTGGAAAATGCTGGTTCTTGGCATGGAATTCTTACATAGAATTAAAATATTGCACATTTGCATTTATTACATCGTTATCTTTTATGCTTTTTTAAATAATATGTAGTTTGTCTAAACTTAATTTACTGGAAAGTTGAACAAATGTTAAATTTAAGGGATTCATGTTTGGTTCTCTCCATAGCATCTCGCTAAAAACATGATAAATAGCGAATGTTGAAACAATGATTTCAACGGTTCCATGTGTGATACTTTTGCTCAACCCATTGCATACCATTTCCGTAGACCATTTTTACGGAACATTTGCATCTTCCGGCGATTATACAAATAATGCCTATTGATGCATCGTTGCTATCATCCGGAAATTTTCCGCTACAGTTGCATTTACTAGAACTTTTCTTTATGTCCTTATACCCTGTCGTTAGGTTGTCAAATGCATAAATGTTGAAAAAACCAGAAGATACGCACCCAGCAGACTATTCAAACACCGTTCTGCGGTTTCGGAAATGGATTGCTGTCGCACTGTGTTGAGATGTCCGAGACAGTAATGTCTCCCGCATCCATGTAATGGAGCATTGTTTCTTGTTTGCATATCCGTGGAGTCCTCTCAGTATCGTCCCTTAATTGTTATAGTGTATTGAAAAAATGGCAAACAAACTCCACAAATGAGCCCGCCAGATTTAAGAAGTTGCGTTGACAAATTTTCCATCTCTTTCTTCAGTGCGCACTTGCGTAGACAATAGTGGGGCGAATTAGACTTTAAACCTCCTGGGACCGATGAAGCAGCATGTGCACTGCAGAGTCGTCGGATCACGGGGCAAGATAAATCCTTCGGTAAGGCGCAATATACAATAGAAGATGAATGTAAAGACGAAATGTATGAAGGGATTTTGGAACCAGCAGTGTGAACGAAAGTACTCACCGAAGGAGAGAAAAAGGGTTTAGAAATATTTTATTTCGCCATCGTAAGGGCATACGCGGGTACGACAAAATAGAATGATGGTTCATTGTCCGCCTTTAGATGACAAAAGATAAAAAAAGAGCGAACTGTAAGCCATGTGCATGGCGCGAAGGAAGAGTCTCATTACTTGAGCTGAAGTTGAATAAATGCCACAATCAGCTCAGCAGGAACACATTGTCCTCGTACCAAACGAGACCATGTTCCGACGTTGGAATAATGGGAAGTACAAAAAGCGTTGGACCATGCACTGCTTTTCGGTAGAGTGCAACTGAAGAGGTATTAAATGGCGTTCGTACTTTGCGTTTGAATGCAAGTTCTTTTTAAATTATTTTCGAGCAATCTATTTAGAATTTCTATAAAAAGTTTCTCAAGTTTTTTTTTTCCTTTTGCGTTCACAAACAAATGAATGAAGAGGGAGTTGGTAATAACTAGACAACCTCCTGATGACATGATCGAAAAGATGAAAAATTTGGAGACATTGAACGAGAACTTTAAAAAAAATAACGATCAAACGTCTTATGGCACATGGTTGAGCAGAACAAAAGTGAGGAGAGGCCAAAAAAAAGTCGTGCAGTAAGTAATGTGCACGATTACAATAAACGTGTTGCTAACGGATAGGGTTGAGTGTCATTCCCATGGCTGTGGAGGTTAACGAAACTGAGCAAAACGAATACTACATGAGCAAACAGAAACAAACCAAATAAAAATCTGAATCTTAGTGCGGTTCTCCGGTGATGGTGGCACCCCCTTTGTGCCATAAAACGGAGTTGACCAAAACCCTCATGTCTGGTTGGCGGTCGACTGCATAACCGGGTAATGATTTTGTCGAACGTATGGAACAGAGGCCGATGGTTATATGCAAGTGTTTTATATTTAGATTCTATTTTCCCGACGTTACTGGAACATATTTAATATCTTCCTATATTTTTAGTCGAACGTGAAATACAATCGGCACGACCTTTTGAGGGCCAACCTTCGTTGCTGATGTGGGAGAGTTTGATAAAAAATCCGACCATTTCCTCAACTCGACTCCGAGTGCGGGCCTTGCCGAGTGTCGTTCGCTTGACGACACAACAAAAGAGCATAAAATACGGAATTAAATGTATTTAACCTTTTGTTTGCGAATTGTCACAGAGGAGGAGAGGCAAACGGGTATCGAGATCTTCTTCGGCGTCGTGTCCCGTTGTGGAACGAAATTATTTACTGCTCGTTATCGGATGGCAAAAAAGGGCATCGTAGGCGTCGAAATGGTCTTTCGAGGGCTTAAATATCTGGTGCTGTTGCTTTGCTTTGTTTAGAAATCGTTGGTAAAGCGAAACTGCTCCAGAATTGGTAGAAACAAATCGTTTGTTCGATGTAACTGTTCTAAGACCACTTGGTTTGATGTTCTATTGATGTACAATCTTTAGTGTTCGGTATTAAATCCATCTGATACCGCAAGCTGCTTCTGGAGCCTAAGCTTACAATCTTTGAAACCATCAAAAGCATTGGAAATCATTCATTTTACTTCGATGAGAAAGTAGCTTACTTTACAGAAACTTGAAAAGGAGATAAGTATACTTACTCTTTTGTAGTATACTTGTTTTCCTTGCAAATGCAAAATTTGAAGAATTCGGTACTTTCAGGTTAATTAACTTATATTTAAGCCATTCACGTAATAGGTTCAAATAAACATTTATTACCTTCTCGTAATTTTCCAGCAATGGAGACTAAAACCGAGAATAAATTTTCCTTGCCTACATAAATTATACCTTCCTAAGACATTCATCATCTTATCTCTAAACCGCTTAGTGTAAACTAGCACACCCAGCCATTCCTTGCTTGACGTCAGTTTTCTTCCACGAAACCCACCACCGAAGGGTGAATGGGTGGGTGGTTTTTGTAAGTTAATTTACACGCACTTGCGTTACGTTAATTGTGCCTCAAAACGACAATTAGATTCCATCCGAAAACTGTAGCTTCCTTCCGGACGCAAACAAAGACACTGGTCGGGCACCACCGGCTTAAGGTGTTTTCCCTTGCGACGACCTCCAACAATCCGACCGTTGAGATTTTCATTAGCGCGGGTAAATAAGTGGGAAGAAATGAGCATAAATTACCGGCGACGGGTTAGACACCCGAAGATGCTGGTGGAAAATCCTTACTTCCTCCCCCAACCTTCGGAGGAGGTTTTTCTTTGTTGCGCCTCCACGCGGTTGGAATATTCAACCGGGTAAGGCTTTTGTTTACGTGCGTGTGTTTAGTGTCGTCGTACAGAGTCTCTGTCGTGCACGTGCAAGCGACTGCTAGTGGATGAAAGCGCACCGTTCACGTGCGATGGCACGTGGTTGAAGGAGTGTCGGTTTCGAGTGTTTGCACATTAAAATTTAACCTTACTTTCATATTCATAACGACCAGATCCACCGCCCGCCCATTCTGGGGTGTGTAATGGATCTAAAAGGTGTCCTAACGAGGACAGTCATCGTGTACACGTGGATGTAGACTAGGCAAAAAAAAGAGAATACTTTTCGTTATAAACCACCAACCCGGGTCGGTAAAATGGGAGCACATCCTCCAAGAAAGACACCTTCCCTGCATTCATTAGGCGGGGTTTTCCACCCAGAAGAGGAAGCACGATGATTAATTAACTGTGTAACGATAGCTTAGATAAACATCTTCACGATGCGAACGACTGCGGCAGGAAAAGTACACAAGAAGGGTGAGCAAATGGAAAGTTTTTGAACTTATTTGCAAAACCGAATCCTTCACCATGGCCGAACATCTTTCCGCCGATATTCCGACACTACCGTGGTTACGCTCCGGGTGGCAATGGATCTATTTGCGTTTGCCGAGGGACATTGTGTTTGTCGAACATTTATCATCGCTTTCCAGGGACAGAACACAACCAATCTACGGTCGATTAGGGCTGCTGGTTAAAGGGTGTGCTGCGAGATAAGCTAAATCGTACCGAATTGAGCCTTTTCTCACATTCCGCCGGATGAAGCCGGCTGTCTTGGAAAAATAATCAGATTTTATACCGTCTCGCGGGCGGTTTTCCGTTACCAGGCAGCAGGATTAAAGAAAAGCGACTGAGTGAACGGCCGTGAACGAATTCTTTTACTGTCGATGGTGAATTTCTTTTCGTAGGGGCGAACGCGTGAAGCGGCATAAAAATCCATAGGCTAATGCTGGGGCATGCGCGCCATTTTCGCCGTACTGGCTTGTGGCCGTTAGCATGCACGAGATGGAAACATGGAAAAATACTTACCCGCAGCCTAGGCTGGATGGAAATTTGCATAATGAAAATGTATTGTGTATCGTTTTCTTCACTTGCCCGACGGATGCCGGTAGCTGCCCCGGTCGATGGAGTTTTAAACGGTGGCGAAACTGGCAAAAGACCCAATGGCGAACTCGGGACCGAAGTTTTTTATTGGAACGATAATTTAACAGCTAAGCTATCATTGCTGCCGGAATGCGTTATGGCGAGGATCAGTGTTGTATTTTAACTGTAATTTGAAGCTAAA
This sequence comes from Anopheles minimus, assembly GCA_000349025.1. Classification (NCBI taxonomy): domain Eukaryota; kingdom Metazoa; phylum Arthropoda; class Insecta; order Diptera; family Culicidae; genus Anopheles; species Anopheles minimus. The sequence continues at coordinate 586,726 of KB663633.1, read as the reverse complement.
GTTTGTCATATATTTTACCTTTTCGCCTTTTTTTTAATATAATGGCCACTGGAGGATGTATTACGTTGGAAAAGTCATTTCGGTTTGCCATAAATGTGTTTACCAGTTTTATTAAAGCGCTTCTTTTGACGACAAGGTGTTGGGAATAGAATTTTACATAATGCTCTGCATCAATCGTTCTCGCGTGAGGATATCCTCGCTAGAAGTAGGACATCCACGGACCAAAAACAAAGGAGAAGCGCTCCAACCCTTTGGCACCTTTTTCGCTTCAGTCAATCAGGCTCGTGCTTCAGCATCGAAGGATGCTCTTCACCTGTCATCAATATGCAAATGTGACAGTGTCTGATGAAGTTACCCGAACCGGCAAACGTCTGAACCCGGCCAGGGCGTTCATTCTCTCATCCTGTGCTGTGGTGCGGCTATATTTACAAGCTAACGTTCATATCCGCTGTCATGTACCAGCTCACAACCAGCCGGAGTGTGCTGGTGGTGTAAAGTGTATTTTTTTTTCCAAAAAGAGAAAAATAAACTTCACACCCTAACGCTGAGTTCTGGCACACCCAATGACTGTGCCGTCAAAAGTGAAGTTCCCCCTTTTTTGTGGATGGCATTAGAATTGTGTAAATATTATGCTGTCCTTTAGTTACTGACACATTGCCAATTTTGCTACGTCGAATTTTTTGGATTCTGTTTTTGCTTCCTTCGTGTCGTTTGCTGCTCTCACGATGACGGTAATGATGTCTATATTATGTATAATTGCAGTGTCGTGTAGAGCAATAAACTTGCATTTTTAACGTCAAATTAAGGCGTTTGGATGTTTCAAGGTACGGCGATGGGTTTGTTGTTCGCTGTTTTATTTATATTTACATGTGTTACTTGTACATGAGCAAGAAGTCCTGGAGCATTTTTAGACATTTGTTTTTTTCGCGGAAAATAAGTCTCTTCTGTCAGGTGCATTTGATATGCATTTCTTATGCATCCTGCGTATGTGACACGTTCAGTCAAACGCCATCGCCGTTGGGGTGAAAAGAACACGTTACGTTTCGCCGCACCTGCACTGCACGTAACATATGGCGGCAGACTGTCTCCGGGAACCGAGCAGGGATCGAAAAGAAACCTGCCATCTTTGGTGGAAGTTGTTTGACAACTTGCTATACATATTTCATACGCAAGATTACACACCTCGAAACAGCAATCGATCCATCCGCGCCAGTCGGAGACACCCGATACGCGGCACAAGAAGCCATTTGTGTTAGACGAGCAAGACGGGGGTCTCTCGGATGGTAGAAAATTGACGATACTGGGCACCCCCTATCCCGAATGACAGACAGGTACGAAGGGCCACGTTGCAAGTGCAATCGATAGCCGTTCAGTCGTTTCATGTCAAACGGAGTCATAGACCGCCGGTACACTCCAGCTGTTGGGTCGTCGACGTTGGCAGTAAGGTGTGGGTCATAATTTATGCACCCGTGATGCTCTGATAGCGCGTCGTTTCCCTACCGGGGTCGGTGATATTATGGCATGGTAAATGGTTGGATCATTGCAATTGTTCACCATTTGAAGCGTTCGCTTGATTTATGGGAAGACGCAGGTGAAGTCGAAAATTGCTGATAGTGGAAACGTGTTAGAATATGAAATTCTTACCCTCACTACTTCATCTTTCTCCGGAGAATGCATTTCTGAGAACCGTCTTTGGGTTGAATGCGTTGTGAAGCACTGGCCTCATATTTAGTTGTTTTTTCAGCAATGGAAGAAAATATGTTTCTTGAGAGACTGTTCACAGTCAGTCCTCAGTATCTTCCACAGTAGCCGTATTTGTTTTGAACAATTTTATTTGCCCTCGCCATATCACTCATCGCGTTCTCCCTTTGCACGTTTCCGATGTTGTTTTACATCAGCTTTATGGTTTAATTACTGCTCCGACTGAGTGAAAAGCTTATCTCCGGATATGCCGCTGCAGAATCGCGCCACTGCCGGCCAGCTATTTTAAGACACTATGCCGCCAAAGGAAGGATTGGGCCTGTGTAGTTTCAGATTTACCAGTGTACCAAGGCACCGGAATCACCGCACGTGTGCTTTCCAATTAACTCCCAACACGAAGATGGATTGCTGAAAACGATAGTAGCAAACGATCCCAGGATGGCGCATCACATGTGTGCTACGGTGACTTGGCGTTGAGAAACACGGTTATGATCTTGCAGTACCGATTAGCCGGGCGCCTTCTTTCCAATTGCTGCCTTGTGTGTGTGTTCTTTGTTGCACTTTCTCTCAAATTTGTTTCGGGATTGATGCATGAAACTTAAGGCGAGTTTGAGTGACGGTCATGGATGGAGCACCACAACCTGTAGGGCATCCGTTTCGAAAGGGAAAACATCTCGTCTTGCACAAACCCCGTTGGAAGTTGAACCATAATATGACGTACGCAAGTGGTGATGGTGTTTTATGGCTTCAACGATAATCGATGTGTGCCTTCTAGCAACAACAGGGAAAAAAAGGGAACACCATCAGTGTGGAAACCCCGGGCCCATCTTAACAACGTGATGAATGATTCGAGCCAGCTCGTTGCTTCTGACGTTGCCAAAATTCACCTTTGCCATTCGCTCGCCGACGGATGATGCTGGTGAAAGATGGCTACCGATCATCTCTGTAGTACCGCGATGAGTTATGCCGGTGGCAGGAGAAAACAAATTTCTAGCGTTACGAGGCCAATGGGTTTGATCTTTTGCTCCCTTGCTAAGGAGCAACATCATTCGCTGTCGTTAGTTGCAACACCTCGGAAACGAAATGTAACTAATGCGCATAGAACGGCCGCACTTAACGGATGTTTACATCCACGTAATTTACCGTGCTCGTGTAGGGATGGGATGCACAATGCACTTTTGACTGCAAAGTCGGATTTGGAACGAATAAATTATGCTTGATAAATGGCCGTTACACAAACAAATTATTTCATTCCACAAAAAGTATTGTAACAGGATTGTTTCGAGTCTACGTCGAGGAATTGCGAATACTTGGTTTCCTTCTATTACAAACTTCATGTAATTTATTGCTGGTTGTACGTTTTACACTTTCGTACTTTGACGTATTGAAATGGACTTAGAATTTGAACTATAATTCTTGAATTTAGACTTCGGAATTAATCTCTTAGGCTTTAGCAGCACGAAGTCTAACTGATCATTTGAATTTCTTTAATGTCCTCCATTGCGCTTCGGTTTGAAAATATGTATTTGCTACTTAGTCATAATTTGTATTACAAATGTTTTCTTTTCAAGATTTAATTATGTTATGACTGCTTATTTCTGTGGTAATACATTTACTTATACTGATACTGTGTCTTGACTAAATGAATTCCTGGGAGCTACTACCTGAGGGTGTCAAACTTTAGACGTTGTGTAAAGATAAAACTGTGAGACTAACCAATGCTACAATGTTTTCTTTACAGTTCTACTTTAATATTATAGTAATACAAACATTAATGTCATAACATTTTTGTACGCCAAAAAAAAAAAACGTTACTTACACATGAAAGCCGATTCAATAGATTGAATTGCCTAAGCTTAGCCGCAAAGTCTGTCAGGTGAAGAAATGAACATACTGAGCGCATAAGATAAAAGTCCACAAATAAACGAGCAAACATTGACTTGGCCAAAGAGAAACATCCGCCGTTCGGGTGCGGCACCGGCAACGATCACGAAAGTTTGTTCCCCAACAATCGGTAACGTTTACTTTGCATAAACTTTGTGCCTCATCGTCTTACGGTTCCGCGGCATTTGCGGCATCTCGTCCACCATCTCGCTTAGCGCCGTTGTGGTTTTTGCTTTGCGCGGCGGTTTTCCGCACGCGAAAGCTGCTGAGCACACTTCTGTGCACAAGACACTCGCATCCTGTCCGAAATGCGCCATTTCATCAAGGACATTACTTCCTTCGGCACTTTGGTGTGAGTGAGTTTCTTAACAGATTTGCACAATTACGGTTTGGCTTTGTGTTTTGTGGTGCGGTTCTATGGAACCATTTCCTTCCAGCCAGTGCCCAGGACCCGAGCAAATCGCATTCTTCATCGCCTCTGACGTTTACACTGTCATGAATGTCATCACACAATTTGTGTATGTCGTGTGTGCATCAAGCGCGAACAATGGCCACCGAAGTGTCACGGGTGTTCAGTGAATTTTCCGAATTGCTTCTTCGCTGGCTCCGCTCCGGCAGTGCGCCATAAATCTGCATGAAGATTAGCTCAGTTTGAACTGTTGCGTTCGGTGGTGATGCTGGCAGTTTCTTGGACTCATGCCCAGTTTTCGAATCTTGGTGTTTTAAGTACAGATTTAAAGTTTTTGCAAAAAACATGTTAGACGACGAGAAATATGTTAACGAAATAAAATAAGTTTACAAGTTGATTGAATTCTGCTAAAATCAGCATTCGCTTGCACAGAACTAGCCCAGAATGTGGTATAATGTTTCGAACAGCATGTCACGTTGCTGATACGTGCAGGGTAATATTTTTACATTAAATCCCTACATAGATAAACGGTGTTGGCGTTGGCCATCGTTCAATGAAATACAATGAAGCTGTGGCAGCACCATCTCTTCCAACCCTTCCTCATAGCTCGTGTCGTTGTGGTTTATAAAAGATGCAACTTTTTGTTGTTGTTTCGCCAGAGGTTCTACCAGTGTGGGCACACATCAGTATGCCGGAGCAGCACCATAACCAATGGTGACACAATGCCAACTCGGAAGCTTACCGTGACATGGCTGGAACGCTTCGTATCGCGGTCACTATCTTCCGCATCTTGTGTGCCGTGGATTGTGGAGTGTCATCGTAGAGCTCCAAGGAAGTGTTTCCAGTGGTGGCATTGTCACCGAGTCGGATAAAGTTAGCTCTACCCCATCATGGGTACCACCGGACCTGTCATCCACACGCGGCGAGTGAGCGCTCTTATCTCTTTTTGTTCTTTTTAATTCACCCATCCGTGTGGTACTCACCGATGCAAAAGCGGCTGCTGACACGAATAGTAATCACTTCCTGGAATGCAACTGCTGCAACGGTTGCAACTATATCCGCGGTTTGGGATGCAGTTTCCGCCCCGTGACTTCGTGGTCGCAACAGTAGAATGCGATGGAGTGTAGATTCTGCGCAAAGGGGCAGAACAAAAAATAAATACTCGGCTTATCAAGATAAACGCCATCACCTAAATCTGGCACCGGTTGCACCGTGTTCGGGTGTTTCTTGTTTTATTTTTATTTTCGATCGTTAAATGCGGAAAGGAGGAGGAGGAGACTCGTTGGGGTTTACGCTATCGTGGCCAAATATAGACATTGCTTAGACACCTAGTTCGGCTATCGATTCCCAATCGAAGGTATGGGACGAGAAGTACATCATGCCAAGAGGGAAGATTGTCTTGCCGAGGGGAGCACGTTATCCGATACGTGACGGTATTTTCGATGTATGCCATTTTTCAGTATTTTCCACCGCTTGGAAGAGGAATGTATTTTGGAGTCATCGTGTCCCCTTTCGTTTGTATGCGGGTTTGAAAATCTGGGCATTGATCTGAAGCATTGTGTTGGGTGTTTTTGGTTCTTGGTCGGGGAAGGTAACTCTAACAAAGCCGTTAAGGTGAAGTTATGGGATTTAATAAAGTTTTACAATACCCCGTTATGTTGGTATCAGAGGGTTGCAGGAGTTGAAGCATTATATTTTATCAATTTCATAGCAGATATACTCAAAATAAAAAAAACAATTTACGTAAGGGTAAAACAGTAGCTTTGGATTTTCCTTCGATTGGATAGATTTTCTAGTTAGTATCGTTAGCTCCCCAAATCCAAACGTACGCATTGTAACCGATGGCGGGACGATTCAAAGATGGACGACTTATGAATTATTTATTTTTTACTGTTAAAGTCATTTATCTATTCTTCAATATATCCTATTGCTCGTTCAATTTTCAGGAGTGTTAGAAATTAATGTGTTTTTCTTTGTTTTTCGTTTCAGGTATGCATCATGAGGAATCACCTCAAGGTTTGACGAGATATTGAAAGTATCTTGCGAGATTATATTCCTTTTCCATTAAAACAAATATATAATGGTAGTACATCATTTCTGAAATATGGAAAACATTTTTGCTTCAGCTCGTTCATCATTGGAACGGAATGAAAGCAAGTCGAAAGCGATAGGAAAATGGATGGAACCCGACCATAATGAAATACATCTCAACTTCTCCCCGGGCAGAAGGTAATCGTTCTTTTTTGCACTCCGGACAGCATTTCATACGCAAACGCCCTAGCAGTGGGTTGCATTTTTTGGGCCTACCAAACCATTTATCTCACGTCACATTTGTCACCGTTTGAATGGTTTATGGGTATAGCCCTGGAGGAAGTAACCAGCAAAGCACGGGTGCTAGAACACGGTGCCCATGCGCTGTACCGGGAGTAGTGCAAATGATGATGTTGCCAACGTGCTGTGGTGTTGGTATCAGGTCCTTCTGGACAGGAAATGCCCGCTGGTTTGGAAAATATTTACCTTCCTACAATCGATTTGCTGGTTGGAACCCGACGGTGTCAGATCGACCCGAGTGCAATTAGACCGAGCATATGCGCGCGCGCTGGGGTTTATTTACGTCGGGGAGTATTTTTTTGTATTATTCACTACTTTTCTTCGTGAAGCTCTTAACGATTTTTCTTCACCTTCTCTGCTGTGTGGCTGTTCGTTTGTTACCGCTTGGTGCTGGATGGAAGTGTTTATTTATCATTTTCCATCATAACAATTCGAGTGTGTCATTCGTCTCGGGCGTTGGAAGTTTTGATGTTTCTTTATCGCTATCGTGCATATATATGGCAGCATGCGAACTATGCCATGGGTTGGAAATGGTGTTTTATTTTTCTTTCGAATTGTCGATCATCGTTAAATCCTCCCAGGCCTAGGAGGGAAATCAATCGATGCGACTTGTGACTGTGTCGCTGTGTTTCGTTGCGACCCGCCGTTGGATTGGTATAAAAGTTTTATTGTTTATTTATTTGTATTATTTTTATGACACTCTCCTGCAGACCGTGTCATTCTTCGAAGTGGAAGGTACAGTTGTTGCGTATCGGACTGGAAACGACCAGCAAAGTCCTGTGGCTGTCTCGAGACAGGACATCTGGACGTGGTTGAGCTGGGGTTTTTTGTTTGTGTTATTTTAGGATAATTTGTATAATGATTTTTCGTCTGTAAATGCTACATGCTGGTGCTTATGTTTATACTTGATGCAATTTGTATTCGTAGAGCTGTTATGTAGATCGCACATTTCTGGTTTTCAAATCATTTTGAATTTCGCTCTCGGATGTGTTTTTTTTTAAGTGGCCTGCATTCGTTCTAAACGTAGTTGAAATTTGATTTTTATATTTCAATTAAATTTAGAGATGTTTTCGAGTGTTCAATATTTTCATTAAGCACTTCCACTGCACTGCAGTTTTGCATTTTTCACAGTCCGCTTAAGTAATACTATCATATCGACACGAAAACCACTTCATCCGTACTTTTTTTCCCATACGGTGGTGCATAAATTTCATGATGCGTTAGTTATTTTGGTTTCGATGCTTTTATCTATTGCACGCTTTTGTAGCAACGTGTGCATGTGGCGTGGAGTGTGAAATTTGATATTTCCACGATACACGCTTCCCTGGTCCGATACGCGTCCCAATCGTTTATTGCTTTCGAACGGTTTCTGTCCCGTTTCTTCCTGTTATTGGGCGCACGTTTATTACGCGATTGGATGCAGCCAGATTCGGTGGAAGCATATTTTTTTAATGCTCCTACATCCCTACCCATCCGGGGTTGTTATTTTTCATCCGTTTCGGTACGTGTGTGCGGCTTAGTTCGTTTTTGTTCTCCGTTTCAAACGAAAGTATCACTTTTATTCTGTTGAACAAAAAAAAAGATGGTTGCTGTTGGTGTTGTCTACCGTTCAATGGGTCTAGTTTTTTTTTCAAACCAGCTTCATCCGTGCGTTACTATGGATGTATATGCACGGTTTTTCCCTTTAGTAGTATACTTCAGTGATAGAGGAAAACCGCGACCGTGTGGCTTTCGATAATAACACGGAAAATTTTTCTGGAATAACAAACGGAATTATTTACGACCCGAGAGACTAGAGACTGTGTGTGGCGTTTTAGGTATATTTTGATGAGTTGAGGTTTTTGGGGTGATTTTTTTGTTCTCCCTCTCTCCGGTATGTCCTGATGGTGGTGGTCGAGCGCTAGACAGTTTCCGACAAAACCGCTAAAAAACGACCCAAGGGATTGTCTGTCTGTGGCTGTCCCTGAAAAGGTTTGATAGAAATCCGCATATCTACCTAATGGCTAGGATTTTGACTGTGTTTTTTTTCCTCGGGTTGAATTAAATAATGACGAGGGTTGAGCAGTTTTGGCCAGAAACATTAAGTGAATAGGCACTGATTAATGATGCCGCAAAAGTTTAAAAACAGAATAAATTGTTTCCCTAACTGCACCTGTGCACCGGCAGAAAGACGTTAATGTTACAGTGATATTCGCTCTATCAATAGAATTATGCCTCAGTGAGAGATCAACTCAAATTGATGAAATGTCAACGGTTTTCTCCGCCATGTGCGCCCAATACTTTGCAGGATCAATCGATCAAGTATTGCACATCTCAATCGGTCGACGATTGATTGGTTCTTGACCTCAATCGAGCGGATTTTGCCATCGCCAATACACTTGGAATGGTCGAAGTTCAAACAGCTTGAGCTGCGGGTACGCACACTTGCTTTAGCATGTTATTCGCCCCCCGGGGGGACTAAATTGGCAGGTTGTCTTTGCTCGGGGTACACTCATCCACCGAAGAAGACGCACTCAACGCACAGCCCATCTCCATCTGGTGACGCGATGCATCACCTCCGGAGCTGTTTCAATTCAATTTTGCCGTTGAGTGCACAACTAAATTGAGCTTTCCCGTCACTGGATCAGAGACGATGCTCCGACCATTGGGACATTGGCGCAAATAAACAAAGTCCAGCAAATGGGGAAAACATTGGAACCCTCTCACCTTGTGCTGTGAGAGTTTAGATTAGCACAAGCGTCTGAAGGTGAGGGACAATGCAAGGGATTGCAGTACGAGAAAGTCATCAGAGTCATGATGATTATCTTACGGAGAGGGAAATGTGTGTGCATTCACATTATGCTGTAAGTTAATAAAGTTTGAAGTAGCGGAACGAGGCTATTCACACATTGACCACTGAACCAACAAATGGAGATGATTTTAAATCCCAACGAACTTCCCGACCATCGGTTGATCCTGCATGTAGTTCCAAGACCATTAGACTGTTAGACCGGAACCTTGTGTGACACTATAGTGGATGAAATGTTTGGGAGCCGGGAGGGACACTGGCAGCTGGAAGAACAAAGTGTAAATTTATTGTGCTCATTGTCCAGGCAGCCGGGAGGATGGCATCACTCCGGTTGCAGTGTATACGGGATACATCCATTATGCAGTCGTATGCAAATTCAACCTTAATCTGTGAATAACAGTTTTTCGAGACTATATCCACTCCCTCGAACAAAGCCACAGCCATTGGCCAGTTGCAAGTAACCGCCGAGTTGAGCTAAACAAATTCTAAAATGTAAATAACAACACACGGTGTTAGCTGCAACGAGGGAAACGGTAGGCAAGAAGCTCTGCTGCAAGCGGATCAGAATAAACAGCCGAACGGGAACCGTACCACAATGTTGACTGGTGCAGTGCCGCGTGGCTGAGGCGAGTTTATGGATGGGCATGTCAATAACTTCGGTTTCCTCCGAAATCCCCGCGGAACCTTAGGCGGCGGTGGCGCTCCTCAGTGTTTGTAGGAGGCTTGACATCGCGGTCAGAGGTTGAACAGAATGGGACTGCACGTTCTTTCGGGGCTCCAGCATGCTATCTGTTAATTCAATCAATTTTAATTGAACATTGAATTGATAATGGGCATTCGCCGGAGTACAGCCGAACCGTACTGGCCTGGTACCGAGTGAGATTCGCTGACTTGGCCTTTACCACAAAAGGATCCCCGAAAGGAGATGTCCCTTTGTTAGGCAGATCACAGCAACCCATTGTGGCTTTACTGCTTGCGCCAACGCTGTCTCGTTCTAAGGCACAACGAAGATATTGTACTAGTAGAGGGATTGATACATTCTGTGCATACTGTTCTTCGTTTCGATGGTTCCCCTCATTCGAACGTCCTATGGTGCCTGTTGCAACAGTTTCTACACATATGTTCGGTATCGCTTTTGGTCACAGAGCCTTCCCAATAATACAGCCGTCTGCTCTTCTAATCTGCGTCCAGGTACGAACCGAAAGGACACGTGTCTTTGGTAGCTTTTGCTAGCAACCGTTCGGCCGAGCACTGTTTGGCCAACCGTGCTCCATTTAATGACATTAATCCATTCAGACAAAGATCTCAAATTGTGTCCCATACGCCTGTTTCCTTCTTTGTTTTCTATATCCGGAGCAGTAACAACGGCGTCTAATGTGGTCCTCGTGCGCGTCCACTTCCAAAAGAAGCGTGGACACTCACCGGTAATGGGCATTGTTGGATGGTAATAATGTGCGTTCCATTGATCACATATTGGTTGGCATAATCAGCCACCCCCAAACTGTAGTAGCAAAACTGTGCGGGCATGGGATTGGATCGGATTGGAAACTTTCGAAACAATACAAGCTACCTTGAATAGGTGCTTTTAACGAGCTGCATACGGGAGCTATGTAAATTTGTAGCAATTTGCTTTTGCAGTTGCTATCAGATTTGCTTGCGAGAACACTGTTTGAAGAAAGAACTCCTCTCGATCGCACTAAAGCGAAAAAGACGATACGAAAAATGTTAATTGCTTCCACATCACGTTCAATGTGTTGATTCACTTTTCATGCAATAAAAATACGTGTTTGTTGTGTCGTTAATGCTTTTTTTTGGAGCCAACACTTTAACTCTGCAGCACTAATAATGTCTCGGCTGCATGGCGCATGCCTTCGGTGTGCAGCACGACCGGTGCTAACCAAAAAAAGGAGTTGAGGAGTTGAGAATAAATTAGTTGAACGGTTCTCGCAACTCTTCGAATTCTATTAGGAGGACCCCCCTAAATGGTTGGTGGTGTTGCATGCAGTTCCGGTAAAGAAATAATGATCACGATTGCAGCACCATTCCCTAGATAAACCACCAAATTTATGAGCTCCTAATTGGGTATGCTTTGGTCGTTGTTTTAAATCAAATTTGTTATAATCGTTTTAACCAGCTGGGTTAAAACTATCGGAAGGATCTGATTGCCACAGTATTTGCCCATTTATCTATTTCCGGCACGGGGTGGTCGTGGATAGAATTTTCATAGAATGCTTAATACATTCGCTGTGGCGTGTATGTTCTAGTTGTTTTTTTTCTTTTTGCGTTCTTTGGCCAAGCTTCTATTTGTTTACGGATTTTGAACGGTTTTGGTGGTCGGGTGTTTTTATCCGCCAAAATCCCTCGCCAGCTAAACAAAAGAGGCAACGATTCAATTAATCAAAGTACCGCCAATTTCGAACTACCCCCGCATGCATGCATGCGCTTGTTGTCGGGGAGTGCGTGTTGGTTTGATTGGCTGTGGCTTTGACGGGCCGGGACGGCTGGCCAACATGCGACCGTCCAACACCCCGAAGAGGTTAAGCGATCTGGACGGGAGGTAGCACGAAACAGACATAGTGATAAACTTTGAGCATAAACGTACGGGCAGCTGTTACTGGTAAACGATTGGTGCAAACCGACAGCTGCATATGAAGGTGCCGATGCAGTTGTAGCCATTTCACACACACTCGCCGTTTCAACACTCGGACACTCATCCAAAAAGAATCCGACCATGGAAGCTTGGTACACCCGATATTGGGGAACGGGGCAAACAGAAAAAAAAAAACAACCAGAGCCGGTCGGAACGACTATCTAACAATTTTTCATCCACACACCACCACCTTTTCTTGCTCAGTGATCTGGTTTTATCTTCCCGTGCACGCCCGGTCAGTCGCGTGCATGTCCGAACAAGCGGCAAGGAGATTATCATAAGCTATGTTTTAGCGTGTTTTGTTTTCTTCATTCGTACCGTTTCGTGTTCGATTCTGATGGTAGAGAACTTTTTGGAACTCGATTTTGGAACACCCGTACACCGCTGTGTAACCTGCATCTCCCGGCAGCACGATCGATTCTTTCACCACCTTAACCCTGCCTGCTGCCTGCTGCAGTGGCGTGAAAGTGCATCAGTACCATATGTGGGCCCGGTGAGAACGGAAAGCAACAAAACCATAAAAACATATTTCTCACTCTTTGTGTGCGCAACGGATGGGCTTGGATTTGGGTTTGAATTTTTATGCTCTGCAGCACACATACACACCCCGTTTGCTCTAATGCGAACCCCTTTTTTGCTGTTTGTGGCCACGGAACGGAATCCCGAGGTGGTGGTAGCAATTGTTGGAAATCATTCTAGCATTTTGATGCACACATGCACCACAGTGGTGATCGTTTTTCCAGCGATCCGTTTTCCACACATGCTGACAGCTGACAACTGTTTAACAAACTGCATATGCGTGCTCTCGCACTTTGTTCGCGTATGCCTACCACTCGGTTCACACTTACCCTCATCCCTTTACGTCCTTACGTACTTTGTGGTCGTATAGGACGATGAAATAATGAACATTGAAATTGGAATCGCCACACGAAACGAGACATTGAACCTTGTCGGAAATATGTTCTTTTTTCTTTATCTCATCTCGGCATGAGGAGGATGATCAATTTCGTGGAAAACAATATCCTCCTTCAATGTGATTTTCGCGTGTTGATGCAATTTGTATTATTATGGCAATTTGTAATTAAATAATTTATTTCACCATGACTGTTTTTTGTTTGAAATAATGCAGACAAGATTCATGAAATAATGGTCGAACATTCTTTAGTTCATACTTTTCTTAATTGAGCTCGTGCATATTTATTTCCTTCAGAGAGCCGTTGATTCGTGGTATCGTAATAAAACATTGAAATGTTTTGGATTTGTTGCAGACGGACGTCACTGTTAGTTTCGCGAAACAAAATCTTGTGCGACGAGTATTGGATTACTTTTGACGAGTTTTTCTATACAGCGATTTTCTTTCGCACAGTTAAAAATGATCTTAGTTAGTGGAGGATAGAATTAAAGAATCCAAAAGTGATACTAACGATAAGAAGCTCTTGTAATCTTGAAGAATCTTATTTTAATGTTTCATTGAAATTGGTTAATACCTCTTTTATTATTGTAATTCAAGTTCAATGTTCAAGTAAAGGTTTTTTTTTATTTCTTTCGATTTGTATAGAAGTGGAGTTTCTTTTAGAAGTGACCTTTATCTTTACTGATACGTTGTCTTTCTTCTACTAAGCTATCCTTAGTACTAGTGTCCTTGGAATTCTGATATATCTAAGGACTTTTCACATTTTGGTAGTTGAAATAAATCTGAGTTTTATATTCTCAACCTTTTATATCAATTACCCTTCGTGCACTACAGCTTAACCTATTATTAGTAACATATTGTGAAACTACGATGTATTGAAGGAAATTCGATACAAGCCAAAAATTTGGATTTACTTACATTCGTTTCTAATGAACATCATGGTAGCCTTCTGAAATATATAGACATGCCAGAGTTGAGCGAGGCAACAGTGCGGTTTCGAATTTCTTTATCTATTTTCGGTCGAACTTCTGGAGGACAAACTCCTGCATGATTTCTTGGAGGTGTCAAAACTGCCTGCTAATCGTTCCACTTGCATCAGTTGACGTCTCCATGTACCGAGAATGCTGTCAACCTTCACATGTCATATGCAGTTGACCCATATCCAATGTAATTATATCCATGATGAAACTTTGCTCGAAAAATTCATCGTTTAAGAGTTGCTTCAAACGCGCTCGATATTTCCCTCCAACCATACACAATAAAGATCTAGGTCGGACGAAGTTTGTGGTACTGGGCATTGTATGCCGTAGAACTTGTTTTCTTCAATTAAGCCCTTTCCGCACTTTATTTGGCACTGCTTGCAATTGCTTCCGTAGGTATCGTCCCGTCCGGCATTCGAACGATGAAACAAGGTGTCGACCCATTGTGTGTATCGTTTGGTCCAAATGTCCAGACAAAGCGTAACGTAGTTCAACCACAATGACAGATGTGCTCGATCCATCCAAGAGCAATTATTTCGAAGGAGTCTCGGAATTTGTCTTGGAACTTGGATATATTGAGCCACGTACCCTGACCTAGAGCTGTGATTGGAAACCGATATCCCTTACAGCTCTATTTCTATCGAACCTACGATAGCGCTGGGTGGTGCAAACGTTTGCGAAACAATTTGTAATGGATGAGTAATTATCGGTTCGGTTGTCACACAATCTAGCAAAATAGGAGTGAAACAGATCAGGAAAATAATGGAGCCAACTTTTCGTAGTACTAGAGACTGTTTTATGGCCCTAAAAGTCCTGCAAGAATTCTCTGTCGTTCTGCTTTACTGAGCACAGAGGAACATACCGTGAAAATCGGTAAGTTTGTAGAACCACTTATAGCTACTGTTTGATGTTTGCTAGGCAAGGTTCCAAGCATTCTTTGTAAAGTTGGAATGTTGTTTTGGAAGTATATATGGTGTTTCCCAGGATTGGATGTTTGCTTGAGTGCTATTGGTCACTGAATGCAGTCAACAGAGAAGAGAGAAATAGTTTTGAAGTGACCCTTATGTTTAAATGTTTACATACATTTTTAGGAAGTTTATCAGTATTTTAATTATCAAAATGTTTTCCCATATTCTATGCTATAGTTGATCTTTGCTATAATACATGAAAGTTTACACAAAAACTATTCGAGTACATGTTACAGACCGAAAATTGATTACTGTGATGCATTTCTGCTCATACATCATTCACTCATGCACCTAGAATTAATGATCTCGAAACACAATTATTTGCCTTTAAAATTGTCATAATTTGACGTCTCCGGTGTTTCCGTTGCGGCACACTGCGTCCGGACGGTCGCAGGGCGACTGTTTAATTTATTTATTTGATAGTTTTATTTGACCCAACTCTTCCGCGTAACGGCGCATCCCAGGGCGGCAGTTCGACAGAGCTGACAGTGTTTTGTTTTATTTTCTTCTTTCGTCCAATCGGCAACGTGGGCCGGGGAAGTGGACGGGTTAAATGTCCCTCTGCATCTTTCCGGCTGTTATTTACTCATTTGCATTCAAATGCATCCGTCCGCGTGCGCTATCTGTCGCCGTCGCCGAATGCACTTACCAACTTCTCTTCGTTCGCCGCATTCCTCGATGACGCAGCCCAACCAGTGACAGCCGAATGGTTATTGTAATACCCGCTTCGGCTCTATCGGTTACACGTTTTTCACGGCGCTCTGCTTCATCGATCTATGATAGTTATTATTATTTTGTTCATCTTCTGCGTGGCCAAACCGACGACGGCATCGTAGTCGACGCCGCCCGGGCAGCGAATGAAGACATTATCAATGATCACTTGCTAGCATCGGGGGGTCGTGTCGAGTGAGCTCCATTATAAGCTTCTGCCAACAGGGGTTGACTTCCTATCGCAGCATAAAGTATACAACGCCGTACAAGCCACAACGAAAAAGAAGCGAAATCAAGCCACATAATTGTCAGCCGCACACGCCCGAATCGTATATTTTATAGAGAAATTTTTGGTGGATGATGTTGTTTTTATCGCAAAGCTAGATTTTCCTTTCGTGTTTCGGAAGAAGAGTAGATAAAAGTGCATACGAAAAAACAACTAAAGTGGGCATGAACAACACAGCTTAATGCTGAGAGAAATTAGCTTTTTTTTCTCTGGTAAATAATATTTAGGAAGTGGGCACACAACCAGTATCTCAGACTGTGAAAAATATCCATTGGATCCAAACGAGCTTTATCGTTATAAAAAAGGGAAATGTAATGGTTTGAAGTCAGCATGTGGAAGGATAAACATTTAAAAATTATTCTTTGTTTTTTTAAATAAAATATATACTTAATGTATGTGGGAACGGTTGATGTAGGTGTTCAGGAATAAAGTTTTGGAATTCTTACCATCACTAGTTCTTGGAGCTTTCGCCCATGTTTGTTTATTCAGCTAGAACTTTATCGCTCTAATCGTGTTAAATTTTACATCTGCAACACCTTTAGTGGAATTATGAAATCTAACATTTTTATGTTGCATTGTCAAGATATGACGTTCCGTTGGGGAGAAGTGATTTAAACTATGTAAATACGGTACGATGGCCAAATAACGAACCTGCCCGGAAACAATGAGGAATAAAAATACCTTACCTGGTGTGATGGCCACACGGTACGGATTGCCAAGCCAATCCATTGCACGACGGGGAAGCATGAAATGCATATTTTATGAAACAGAACAGAATCATTTTTGTGGTTCTATTCGTTTGCCTAATGCACGGTGGAGAATGTTTTATTTTCTCCGTTTCAAAATTCTCTGCCAACATCTTCACGCTCAGTGTTGAATTTAACGTTATCTTCATAACGTTCCACAAAATGTGAAGGCAATGCACTAGGCGAAACTGTTGTGTCGTGTTTGCCTTTTGGCTCGTTTCCGGAAAAGCGGGCGGTATTATTTGTTGTTTGCGTCTGCTGCGTGCCGGAAAAGCGGCTCTGCCAGCAAAGCGTCCGAATTTAATAGTTCCCCCGGGAAGGCGCGCAGCTCGTAATGTGTCAGTTTGCTGAAGCGACGATTTGTTAAAGAACGATCTTCATTGTGGCTTTTGTGGAGCTAAATTTCACGCTAGCGTAGCAAACGGGCTGGCAGAAGGAACGTGAGAACTTTCGATGGTTCGTTTGTGATTCGTTACGTGGTGTGGTATGAAACGTAGTACCGAATTTTTCCTCACCAAGAAATGCCTTCGTCAGTTGGTAGCTAATAGCAGCAGCATTCTAATTGTTCTTTGTTTGTTTTTCTTCCGCAGGTGAGTTGTTGTCTCTGCTAACAATGATAGGGAGAAGAGCGTCTTCGGTACCGTGGACAGGAAAATAGGAGGCCTATTTAAGCTGCTAACGACCAGCTTTGGAACCGGCGAAAGGTTTCGTTATACTGGGTCTTTGTTTTCCTTTGAGAGATGTCTCTATCGATCCTTGTTAGCACAATATTGGATCCGGCCAGTGATAGAACAAATCCCCCTCCCGACAAAAAAAATAAGACCTTACGCTTTTTAACTGCTTTCTTCTTGAAGAGGCTTTGATAATGGACATAAATTCAATACCCATCGAACCATCTGTTGCTGGTAAGCGCTGTTCATTAAATCATCCTCTTTCGGAAGAGGTTTTCAATGCCCTCGCTTTGCGTCGTACTTTGCTAAGATGGAAATCAAATTCGAAAAACACGAAGGTGATAAATGGGCGAAAATAAATCTTCACCTCGTTGTCAAAACATGTAACCAAATGACTCACGCGCTCATGAGTTATGTTGAGCGAACGGCAATCAGGTTACGCGCTAGAAGTACCATATCGCCTGCAAACCCAATCAATGGTTTGCTTTGTGGGGAGTGTGCTTCTCTTAACAAAGATCCATATTAGCTCACGTGATTCACTAAAACCAAACTTCACGACGTGCCTTGGATAGGAACGAGACATGCGTTACAGAGATTTTCGGAAATGATTGATTTCTGTTTCGTCAATGTCGGTGAAGCATATTTCAAGAAGAAGTGTAGCTCTCGTGCACTAATCAATCGAAGGAAAGAACCCAGCAATCACACAGCTGACCGGAGTTCTTCGTATCGGGACACCAGCAGCACGCAGTAGTTGTAACGAATTTGATTTATGTGTGAATTTAGAAGCTATAAAACCGCCCCACGCCATCGAGATTTATGAAGATGTTACTACATGCTTGACCTCTGCGTGCCCTGTATGGGGATGTGTCCCTTTGCTAGTGGTGTCTTACTGGCCTAATAGGGGTGGGGGGGGGAAGTGGGAGGGCACCATGTTTGGTCGATGAAATCTGTGTCACACACGCGTGCACGATTTGTTTTAGCAGCCGAAATGGGACCTGCTGGGTTGAGTTTACCAGTAAGCTTCAAACATGGAAAAAGAATAGTTTTCGATAGTTTTACCAGAAGCGTCAGTGGAGAAAGTTTTTCGTAGGAAATTGCTGTTAGATGATTTGCAAGAAATTGCTTATGGCTTGGAATACAACAACAGCAGCGCATGATGGAGTTCAACCATTTTTTTATTATACATAAAAACATGGGTAACTGACACAAAGTTCAAGTCACTTGGAAAAATCCTGAACCACAAAATGGTCCTCTGGAAATAGCTATCCAATGTGTGGTGCAGAAGTCGTGCTTCAGGCACTTGTTATATTTACTAGCCTCCATCCAAATGATTACCCTATCAGAAGCAATAATTCTTTCCGTACGTGCGAAAGGACCTTTGATCGGAAGAAAGTGTTCTAACATGCGTTTACAGGCTACGTTATCGATTCTCTGTGTGCTCTTTTTCCCATGTGTGGAGTAAATTTTTGTGAGCTCATAAAAATCTGTCTTCAGCCTAAACGCGTTGGTAGAAAAATATGTTCCCGGCGCGATAAATTTCAATATCTTCAATAGAAACCAGAGTTCCGATTTTTTTCTTCTCATTCAATTTTCCGACTGACTAGCATCGTCCACCCAGCATCTCCAATATCAATCGGATCTTGTTTGTGGTGGCGAATGTTGGCAGAAAATTACGTTGGCTTTTTTGCTTACCTCGTTCGTTCGTAAAGCATTGGTGACATTAAATAACACATGCATACATACACGAACACACAAGACATTGAACAAGCGAGGTTTGCATGGACGAGAGTGCTTTATTCTGGATATTGTCCTGTTCGTGTACACCACCATTCGCTTGCAACGGTTCCATATGCGGTGGCTGCACGGTTGGGACAATTGTACTCTTGACTCCCATGGGCCACCCCATGGTAAAATGAAGAGAATGTACTTTTCTAATAATAAAACTTTTCAAATCGACTGGAACCAAATCGATCGGTATTTATACGGTACGGCACTTCTTCGTTGGAGCGAGTGTTTTCGTAGTGGATGGAATAAAGTGATGCAAACGGTGTGCTAAATGGAGATGTAGTATGCTGGGATGAGGTAATGCTGCCCCGTTAGACGATCGGCGGAGGTGGTAGTAACGACACTCACTTTTGCGGTCAACATTGAACTACCGGCGTACACGGGTAGTCTCGTGACGCTTGGGCAGATGCTAAAGTGGAGAAAAAATTGCCTTTTACAGCTCTCTACATGCCGTTTGGCGGGTCGGGTGGGATGGGACAGCGTTTAGCAACGAGAGCAACGAACGATGTCGATGATGTTAGACGACGAAGATCATTTAACCTCGCTGTGAAGATCGATACGGAACGGTGAAGGTTCGGGGGGCTGTGTGTTTGTGGATTCTTTTTTCTTTACCTCCTTTTTTATTCCTTCAGCATTGACCCAGTGTGGAAAGATGCTGGGTGGAAACATATTTCGTGCTGGTTGCGCCTCCGGGTATGTACGCTCTTCCCGATCGCTTGATTTCTCGTGCTGCTTCTGCGTGCTTGAACGCCGCGCGACGAAAGCAATTTATCTGATGGATTTTATGTGCGTTATGATTACGATCTCACACTTGCGGACGCCGATGGTACGTAATGAGGAAGTGACCGGATGCGCGGTGTGACGGATGAAACCATGTTGATGTAGCATAGCGGGAAGACCGATCCACGACACTCACGCCACCGTAGCGTTCGCAATCGGTCGATTTGATGAAGGCAATATTTTAAGAAGTTTTACGAGTGCTTGAGTATATTTTGCCAAATGATTTGCCATGCTCTCCGGAGGCGTTTGCGAAGGAAGTGACACAGTAATCAGTGGCGGAATGGAGCGGAGTGTAAGCAGGAAGTGTTGTTTATGTTAACTAGCTCCTTGAGCAGAAACTGTGCTCATACCATAATGTGTTTGTATTTGCCCAAAGGTTTGAGCGGATGTTTGTTAAACGTGGAAGTGATTTAACTGAAGAGGATGCAATTTACGTGCTGCAGTTATGGAGATGGTCGAAGTTTTAGGTGATATTATCGATACCATAAATAAAGTGTAATGAGATTTATTACTTAAGCCGATCCATTCGAGTATAAATATTTCCTGTTCCAATATTCTGTGATTTCCCAGAAGATACATAATGGTTCTTTGCGGAATAATTTAGCATAAATGTTGCATTGGGCCTGAAGATATTGGAGTACTTCTGTAACTTTTCAACTTACTCTTTTGCTCAACAAAAAAAAAAAACGACGTTGACAAAGAAAATCCCTTACGACAGTTTGTGTTTCTTTCTTATCGTCTAGAACTATTGGGCAATCATCATCCCCGTCTGAAGCGTCCATTGTAAAACGGATATTAAACGTACTGTTGAACTTTTCGTTATGCTGCGAAGAGTAATCTGCTCCCTCTTCCCCCCTTTGCACAATTCTGCAGTTTTGCGTGCAGTGAAAACTCGTTTAAGACACTCGGGGCCATTTGACGGGCATCAGTGTCGCACTTTTCATTTTCAATCACTCTGTCTGCAGTGTCGCCAACCCCGAGGCAATCATCTGTTACACTTTTGCAGTCTCTTGCTTCATTCCCCGATAAGCAGATGATGGAAGACATGCTCAGGGACGGTTGGGTGGGTTTTATATTGATCGGCGTTTTGTTCCATTCTTCTGACGCGGTTCTCTTCGGGATGGTTGCTGTGAAACGGGAGATGGTTGCAGAACGGAACAGAAGTGCATCGATCACCTCGATTTACACCGTGCCGTGTGCACTGTGTCGTGCGAAATCATCTCCATCTTTCCATTTCCTTGGCCTTCAAATTCCCTGGAGCAATGCAACAACATCGTGGTGCGCCGTTGTTGATTTGAATCAAGTTTTACGATGGCCGTCAGCACCACGGGGCAGAAACAAAGTTGCAAGAGAAATGGTGAGTTAATCCACGTTTTTACCGGGAGGCAACTGAAGCCAATTCAATAATGTGTTTGGGAGGGTTTGTGTATGTCTGTGTGAGTGCAAAGCAATACCTAATCCTTCTCATAAACGGGACGGAGTGAGGGTGTCCCGAACATTTGAAGGATCATTTCAAACAGTTCGAATAAGGGCAAGACAACTTTTTCATAACTCCCTGTCACATTATTCGGTGCATTATCGGGCACTTGCGTGTCATATCGAAACGTGCAGACAAACGTTCGCCGCTGTGGCATGTGTACCGTTTCGGCACGCTGTTAATGATAAGTACCCTCTCTCTCTCTCTTTCGCATTCTTCTAGTATGATTTGGAAAATCTTTATCCAATCGATCGGAAGCGCCCGGCATAAAACGGGCGAAAGATGTAAACGTGGCAACGGGTCATGCCCTGTTCATTTCAACGGTTTTGTGCAGCCGCACATATGAATTCCCACCCGAGGGAGGGGAGATTTGTCCACCCTTGTTTCATTGAAGTTAATTCTTCCTTTCAGACGCGTTTGGGCCGTGGGCGAGTGCGGGCAAGCATTCCGGTAAAAACCATATTGTCCGTGTCCTGACACTCACCGCAGGGGTTTTTGCCAATTCTTACATTTACTGCCGACTACATGCAGACATTGGAAAAGGGGTAGATTTTGGGCGACAATAGCCACTTCCCGCTGATGGAAATGATTATTTTGTGGATTTCATTAGACCGATTGTTATCGCGTGGTTGTGGATTGTCGCATGAATATGGAATGCACGCGTTCTTGTTTTTCCTAAGCGCAGAATTGATTTATGGGTGAATTGAATCCGCACAGACGTGTTTAATTCTGTCAGGAATTGTAGAATTTATTTAATACCTGCTGAAAGGTGATATATGCGGCTCGGCACATTCATTAAAATTTCATCGGGATTAGGAACAACGTATACTTCATGTGGTTTAATCCGTTTGTTTTTGTTTTATATAATGTCTTGCTAAACTAAATTAATTCATAATTTATAAATCTTTTTTTTAACTTCTTATAGATGCGATGTTACTCACCACAAAAAATTCAATGATTTATACTTGAAGAATGTTTTGTACTTTTCAGTGGTATGTTCATGAATAAAATGAATCAGATGAGTCAATTTGTTTACGAGTCGTTTTGCAGACTAGACATATCGTTTAAACCAACAGCGTAAAGCTGATGATCAATGACGACGATGCAATTTTTCTTCTCCTCATGTTCTGCACATGCATAAGAAAAACATTCTGCCGCCGGCGTTTTGACTTCTAGTGTGCGAGGAAGATGTTGATAGAAATAAATGATGGTCAATGAGCATAGGGAGTAGGATTATAAATGAATGTTTAACTAGTTTTGATAGATGAGTTCATTTCAATTCAAAAGAATGCGTTTCAATTTAAAAGAAAACAAATTTGAAGGACAGAGATACATTGACGTTGTTCTTGCCAAAGTCATCTTCTTCTTTGGCGTAACGACCAACTCGGTCATGCCTGCCATTTTTGGCTTACGAGACTTAATATTACCACGTAGTTGGATAGTCAGTCTTCATTACGGGGGAACGATTCAGATGGGATTTGAACCCCGGTCTTGTCGTGTATGACCAGCGCCGTTACCGCCTCGGCCACCGCCCCATAACTCTATTATTTTTTGTATAATGAAACCTCAACTAACAAGTGTATGTTTTACGTAAAACATTGTTTTCTTAAATTCCAGCATAGATTTGAATATTTAAAAAAACATAAATAAATAACATTTGGAGATGCTTAAACTATAAAGAAATAACGCGCATTTGCCTGGAATCAAAATCCTTATATCGATATTCCTAATTGAAGAAGAAAATATTTCATATGTCCAACAGTGCCATTTTTCCCAACTCATTCCACTGTTGATTAGGTAGAAGTTTCGAAAACTTTTCCATATCCATAGTCCCGCTATAGAGAGGGCAAAGCATCCATTTCGCCCGTTCTAAGTTTCATTGCCTTCGGGTGCCGGTGGGCGGATACACAAATAAATAATCAGGATTAGAGAAGGGCCATTGTGAAAGTCAATTTAATTTCCCGTTCACCCGTGGCAGGAGAATGTGTCCATTCATCCCTTCATTTAACTGTTCATTCTCCCTTTTATGATCGAGCTGATGTCGAACGGTTCGGCGAACATCAATCTTTTTTTTCTATTTTCTTTTTTTTTGCGAAAAATTCGCCATGAGTTTCCATGGCGTGGACACGCTTGGTGCAGTGTCCTTACATTTGCACCCCTGCAATGTACTTTTGATGATACCGCAACCCTCGTGCTTCGTTGCTGTAAGTTGAAGCTAATTTAGATGTATATTGGATATTTCCCGCGGTGTTGGGAGTCGTTCATTTGCGATAATATAATTTAAATATTTCCTTTCGTGTCTGAACCCGGCGAACGGGTGTTGTGATAAAATTGGATTTTTCAGATTTGTGATCCTGAAACATCGGGTGTTGTGAATGCAATTCCGGTGTCGCCCGGAATATAGATGCAGTATTACTCTCCCAAGGGGACATGTGTTGTACTATGGTGGGGCAAATATAATTTAGATATGCGTTGAAGATATTCTTTCATTCGGCTGATACTCCATCAAGCTGGTTTTAGGCGGTGCAATGGATTATCTGTATATTGGATTGCTTATCTACGGTAAATTGAGTTTTAATTAAAGGTGAGCATAAGTGTATGATTCGTACCGGGCCACAGATTTTTTTTTATGTAAATAGAGAGTGATGAAAATCCAAATGAAATTTGCAAATGAAACCGACACCAGAGCCCTTAACAGGTATAATCGTGAGTTCATAAAGGATAAACTCTCGCGGCTCACCAAGGTTTCGCACCGTAATTCGTTTAAAATTCATCGATCCGTAAAATGATCTCATCAACTCAAGCAGAGTCGCCCTTTGGCGGCATCGGATCGTTGGGTCTTTGCGCCAGATTGAAGTGGATGAAATGGTTGATTTTTTTCGTTTCCATCTTCCAAACTAAAATGATAATGCTTCTGCCAGTAGGAAGTTGTTGAAACACCTTTCTTTTCGCACCTGCACTGCGCGAATCCATGTTCGGTGTACTCAACTAACCGCGTTAATCGCAAATGAAATCATCACAATCTGTGCGCGTCTCTCTAGTGATATCGAAATAATTTTCTTTCCCTGTGTACGCGTCGACCTTGTGCATGGAATTCCATTCCATGCTTATCGAAGGAAATCCGTAATTGAAATCTCGGCGCTATGATGATCTCTTCAATCTCTTGCGTACCTGAGTAAGGATGCCGTTTTCCTTTGGGGAGATGTTGCCGGCGCATGGATTGTCGTATTAGGAATCTGCCAAAACGTCTACAGCCCGTGCATGACGTTTGCTCCTCTGGCAAATTATTTTGACTTTGCCTATCATCGTTTGCCCCAAGTTGGTTGAATCTCAACCCACGCAGTCGGAATAGATGTACATTACGGGTGAATTGATGGAGGTGTGCCGCTGTTTGTGGAGCACGGGATGGTTCTTCCCATTTGCCTGGTTAGAAACGTAATTTATTCTCAATCAGTGAGAATTTGAAGAATTTGTCAAGTAGAAATTTATTAATTTAATAAAGATTCATGCGTCTATAGATGTGTGGGATTGGATGCGTCTACATTATTTCCCCCGCCTCGTGAAAATCAGGAGTGACACACCACGCAGCGCTGTGATGATCCCGCAGCGAACGTAAGTCCGTCCATGCATGCTAGTTACTTTAAATTACTTCCATCGATGGCGGATGGGGTCTGTTTGGCATGTGCCCTCGGCATTGTCAAATGTTTGGGGAGTGAACTACGGGGTTGCAAACGCAATAAAGATGACTCAACGGTATCGTCGACGCAACGTGCCAGTAATTCCATTTTACAACCGGGAAGACCGGGTGCTGTTCTGTTTGGCTGGGGATATAATCATTGCCCCGGAAAACGTGCACTTCAGTCCAGGCTCCACTTCACTTCATTCAAAAGGGTTTTCCAAGAACGGTACGGTAAGGTGAAATATTTCACTACAGTCCCAAACCGGCAAACATCCAAAACTCTCCAAAAAAGGAGTACTCGGTTTAGAACCAGGAACACGAAGGTGCACAACGCAGAGCAGTTCAAGTGGTTTCTCCAAGGCGAGTTTTCATGCTATCGGAGGATGCAGGGAGGGTTCGTTTCTGTCGCTAAAGGAAGCGCTCACCTTCGGTCTTCCATTCTGTTCCCGGATCACATCCCATTGTTACGCGCATGGAAAGGACTCTACGGAAGGGTGTCGTAATGATGCTGATTGTTATTTTAGGGGTCGGTTCTGTCGAGTCATCGGAAGCGGACATAACGAAAGTGTATGGGAGGCACACTGTTTAAGACACTGGGGATGGTGGAGCAATAATTGATCCCGGTTGCAGGAAAGGTGCTAGACTGTAAAATCCTATTCATTCGTATAGATTCGAGGGCTCCAAACGGTGGTTTCGAGTGAATGGACGACAGTAGCTACGGCAGGTCCTTACAGCCCTACAGCATACGGGAAAGTGTGGGGAAATTTAGTTACTCATTGTTTCTACTACAGCGTATGCTGCTACCGGATAGGCCATCCGAGTTAATATGACTTTATTTCGCCACGTATACCTGGATGATTCAACCTGTAACTTCAGGAAACCATGAAGGATGAAACCTGGAATACTTTCAAGGATGCTTGAAGTTTGAGAACAGTTTTTCAACTTGATGGTGTTTAATATTGTTTCGCAATTGGAATCGTTTTCAGCTCATTTTCATGACTTCTGGAAGTAGCTACTACTCTTCGAGATGAAGGTATTATAACTGGGAACCGAGCTCCGAAAGTTTCAAGTGTCGTATTTGTAATCGAACCTTCGGTTTCATGTTTTTTTTTCATATCATAAACCGGAACTGTGCTTCTTGTGTTTCAATTCAAAGCAACTAAAGGTACGAAGACTCGCAGTATGCGGAACCTTCTGCAATGCAATCTTTAACCCTCCCAAAAAACGTCCTCTTTCTCTACGGGTCGTTTTTCCCCCTACTCAACCTGCGTGGTAAAATAAATGGAAAATTCTTTAATTTAAATAGTATACGGTTCTGGCGATAATATATATCAACTTCTGCGACCGTACTTCAATTTACCGGATAAGCTTAATGGTTGATGTACACTTGCCAACGCGCTTTTGTACACGGGAAGCAGGGTACATGTTTTTGTAATGCCACACTAATGCCATCCATCTTGTTGGCGTAGGGTGGTCCATTTTGAACTGCAAACGAATCGCGTTACGCGAAAGGTTAACAGTGGCTTTAGATTGCTTGACGTGTGCAGAGCGTATCCTGAAATGCAATACGAGAAGTGGTCTGGAGTTCTAGTTTTTGTTTCGAATGCTTTACAGTTGATGGAAAACTGAAGGATTGTTTCTAGCTGTGTGTTCCACGTTATGAACAAATATTTCACGTGGAATTTCACTTTGAGGTATTTTAATTCCACCGTTCTTTCATCTTTCGATGCACAGAAATGAACAATGAGTGCTGTAAAATGAAAAATGATGTTTCAAACTATTCTTGTGAATTTAATTTATTCGATAGTTGTACGAACCGTATAAAATGCCAAAAATCGAAACAATTATAAATTTAGAAGAAAAAATACATACTCAGACAAGTGTATTTGACTACTCATTTCGTTTTTTCGCCGTGTTAAAAAGTACCCTCGTCACTTGTAATCCGAACAAGTCCGCCTGGTTGGCCGTTGTAGATCTTACCGAGGTTGTCGGTTTTAATTTCCCATGTTGATCTCGGCGATGAAATTGATGAAGAAATTAAATTTTATCAGAGGGTCTACATCCGCCCTGCATTGTTAACGTAAGGGGTGGGTTATGTGTTTTCCCCTTCGGGTTGTTTTCTCAACACCCGATAGGCACCTTCGGCCCCGAGATAGCGAGGGCGCACGTGAAGTAATGGGATAGTTGCACCGAACCACAGGAACCCACCACGTGCCTTGCGTAGGACATATAAAACGTCCCATCCCAGGAGGCGGCAGGGAATGTGTAGCCAATTGCAGGCTGAAACTGTACTATCCAACCAAATTTAAACATTGAAATAGGTCGCGCCGCAGGGAATGGGATGGTTTTTTACGTATAACATTGATGAAATTAGAGGATTATGTTGTTGTTTGCAGGGCACCGCGCAAGTGATATGAGTTTACATAAAGAATGTATCATATCCTGTAGATTTCGAAAAAGATACAACGCCTCTCCAGAAGGCCTCATACAAATAAAGGAAATTTTCATGGTTTTAAGATATTCATCAGAAATATGTTTATTTTATCTCATATTACACCTGGATACGTAAAGGCATAAGGAACATAGATTGTCAAACAAATCATGATGTTGCTGATCCAACCACCTTCACAAATAGACCGTATAATTTAATTTGTATCAATTTTCTGCTTCCATTAACTTTTGCTAAGATGATCAAGAATGTATTTAAAAAAAATGAATCCTGGGCTATATTGTCACTTATGGTCTTGATGGCGAATTGAAACTAGAATATTTTGTAGTCGCATTAAGTCTGGAGTCATCTTAGAACCTCAGTGCACTACTTTACTGTTGCGAATTGAGATAGTGCGTTAGTTTATCGACAAAGATATTATAAAGAAATGGATGTCTTCAACACCAAGGAGCATCCTTATGGCAAATGATTTTCCATAACATCCAAATATGTTGGGTACATAACGAGTGGTATCAACCAGAACAATAAATGTGATATTAGTCATTTGCCTAATAATTCTGAACTCCTGAAAAAAGTCTATAAGATTAAAATATAACTGATATTATTCCTAACCTACTAGGTTAAGATTTTTTATCCTTAGTCCTTAATAATGCAAAATTTTTAATGGTCTTGCCCTATAATTTGGTCTAGTAAGGTAAAGATTTGTAAATGTTGCCATTGAGTCTAGCTGCTGATAAATAAATCTCATGAAAAGCATGGGAAGGTTACGAACTCCCGTGTATTCTCTTGAAGATGAAGAGTTATAAAGACATTTATTACCTACTGAACATTTTGAAAAATAAATAAGTTTATATGCAATTAAACATTTTGGGCAATATTTTATTGTTTATTTTAATTTAAGATCGTTCATTTTCGGTCTACAAAAACGAAACCACTTTTCATAACTTCACATTACTTTCGGTACGTTGGAACATAACAACCGAAAGCTGCTTCGCTGAAAGTTTTGCTTTCTCCGGCAAGATTTTATTTGTGAAAAATTAATTACTTTTCATTGCAAATTTTGTCGCTCCCGCTCGAAACGTCCTTTATTTTTCCTTTGCCGATTCATAAGTCTGCCGTCACTGTTTTACTACCCAGTCGGTAGCACCTGGCTCGAGTCGCTTACCGACCGGTCGCCTAGCGCTTGTGAGTGATAATTAATTTCTTCCGTTTTTCTCATGGCCCGGTTTTATCTGTTCTCTTCCGTTTCCGCAGGTAAGATGGAAAATCCGACGCTGCTGCCCAGCGGGCACAATCGCTTTACTTTACCGTTTTCCCCAGCAGGAATCCTTGGTGGCGCGCGAGTGCTTTAGTGAGCTTGTTAAGGTGTTGCTATTTCAAAGTTAGTTCCAGACTTATTCGCCAACACTCCCAGCCTGTCCGCCAGGCTGGCGGTTGCAGGACGGGACCGAACTTTTATGAAAACTAATGGCAACGACAAACGATTGTCGGTTGCAGACTGCTTCTTTGAAGTAGTTAATTTATCAAGCGGATTTTGTGGATGTGAAATATTCTCTTTCTTCCTTAGTCTCTATCCGGGATAAGGTTCGGTGTGAGATTTGAAAATGAAAATAGTTTTACTTTAATATTGTGTTCTTTATCCACGCCGGCTACCGATGCAGACATCCTTCGTGCAATGAAATATTTTGCTCTGTTTCTTATCAGAATTTCGTTACATTTTTAACTGAATATCTAGATGTTTGGCCTATTTTCGAATTTCACACTGTATAGAATAGATTTGTGTTACCAAAACAATTCTGTAGCGATTCACCATACGGAAGCTAATTTTTCATTCTACAACCTCATAAACGTGACTACAAAGTTGCAGCACGCCGGCTTCCAAGTGTTTGTCTGAGCCGAGGGCTAGAAAAGCAATAAATTTCAACCAATCCCTCTTCGTCGATGGGATATAAATGCTCTAATTTATCGTTACGACAGATGGTAACGGGATGGGACATGGGCACACATACGGCACCCTCTTGAGGGCGTTCTCGTTCCTAGCTGCGGTTGGGTGTAACCTTACCCGATGGTCCAACACTAAACACCGCAGCCCATAATCGTTTCAACATGACCGATTAACCTCGTACCTTCCGCAGGAGAATATGCAGTTGGCCAAAGAACCTTACACTGGACCACGTAAACGCTGCTGCAGTAGTAAAGGATAGTAATGTAACGAGAATGGCAACATTACATAGTTGACATACATCGATAATTTTCCATTTTCACTTAAGTTTAATTAAATATTTAAGTATTAATTCAATTTGTCTTGAAGTCTACACTACTATGCATTTTTGAAAGGTTTTCCTGTTAATTTATGTTGGAGAGTAATCGTTTAGGTTTTGTTGAATTGAACATTGGTTTGAGTAAACTATTCCTGAGCAATTATTTCCTATCATCGAGTGTCTATTCAACCCTGTTAGCAAAAAAGAAAAACAAATAAATAAACAAAACAGAAGGTTCGGTTTGAAAGGTTTCTCATCGTTTTTGCCCACTTTTCATGATTTGCCAACAATTTACCAAAGCACCGAAGCTCTGCGGAAAGTTGATCGTTTTTAAATGAATGTCCATTGCTAGACGATACACAACGTCCGGACACATCGTTAGCGAACCATACGCATACGATGTTAGTGATGAAACCTAGAACCAATGCCGAGGTTCGAATCGTGCATGTCCTTTTTCGCCAAACAATCGTATAATTCCCACCACATCACCAGCGTACGTGTAGCATCGTCAGTGTGAAGCCACGATACGTTAGGACGATGATTTCTACCGTTTGATGCTACAGCATTTTCAGTCATACAGTGGGTTGCGTGGCTGATGCGATGTAATGCTTTTCCAACCATGCATTTCCCGAAGTAAGAGGCTTTTTTCCACCTCGATGCAGATCGTAGCCAATGGTGATGTTCGTGTGTGTGTGTGAACAGCAAGGATCAGGATATCATTTGCTCGTGGTCGTTTGTTCAAAACGATGCCGACGATACCGTAGCTCACGTACGCATATTCCGGCTTGACCATTCATTCATTTATCTATCAGCAGTACGTTAGGGGTTTCCCTCTCAGAAGTCCGATAAAAATCTACCCTTACACAGCAGTAATGTGTCTGTTTTGTAATCAGCTTTCACAATTCAACGCCACATCGTGGGATGTTATCGGCGCTGTAGGATACCTACCCTGTCCATTCCGACGTCCATTTACAGAGCGGAATGATCTGCTGATGTTTTGAGTGCTATTTATTTGTGGTTTTGGTGGCCGAACAACTGATTACGGTGGAACGATGTTCAGTTGAGATTGGTGCGTTAAATTTTTGTTTTTTTGAGTTCTTGTATACATGATTTACAAATTATTATATTTTTAATTCAAAATTGTTATTATTTTAAAATGTGTAAAATGTGCTTTGATGACGCTTACCGATAAAATGGAATTGATTAAATATTGTTTGCAAATTTAATGACTTTATTGACGTTTCTTCAATCTGCATGATTTTGGAAAGCTGATGAAATCAAGACATAATTTCGGAAAATAATGCTATTATAATTTATCTCGTTATCTAGACTCTACGTTTTATGGCCTTGCTTTAAAGCATCATCTAGGGGGAAAAACCATTTCACCATACATAAAACCGAACATCCTATCGTAAGGCAACTGCAGCCCTGCAGGAACCAGTGCACTTGTGGTGATGTTATCTTTAGCACAGCATCATGCACAATACCTTCCCTTTCAGTCACCCAAACCCCGAAAACTTCACCTAGTTGGCTCCATTTGGTAGCAGCTTCCAACAACCACCCTCTCATTCTCCGATAAAGTTCTATCAGCTCCTATCATCATCAGCTTAGCCTTTGCTTTTTCATGGCTGTTGCGTTTTTCCCCAGCGGACAACGTGTAAACATGGCCGATAAACAATAATCAAGTATGGTATTTGCTAGCGCTTTAGATGGAAGATCATGAATGGGTAAACATGTCTGGTTTTTTTTTTTCTATCGGAGGGTGCGTCGACCATACTCTCGAAGTACATCGGGTGCGGTCGACGCTCCTGCTACAACTACACTTTAGTGCTGAGAGCTGCACGTTCGTTAAGGTTCGGTAGCGTATATGATTGACAGCAGCTTTGGAGGAATATTTACATCAATCTGACGTAGCGTTTTATTTTTTGCGGTCTGGTGAGAGCCAAGGAGTCGTGTTTGTTGTGTCGTATGAATTACACGGCTGGATTAGGGACTCCACTGCCGGAAGCAATGAACGTTTTCATTTGCGCCGTGAAGGATTAATAGTGAAGGGTAAACATCTGCAAGAGCTCATCGCACTTTAAGGGTGATTTTTTCAATGCGAATTATTGTGAAAGTATGGTTTTGTTTTTGCTCCCTTTTTTCAATTTTATCATGTGATAAATTTTATGTAAAATATGAAAATCATTCTACTGAGTGAAGGGCTTTGTGTAAAACACCATCACCGCTCTTGCTAAGCAGATTATGGTTTGGTTTCGTCTAGCTTATGCTTTCAAGATTAATTAACGACAATCCTTTTCGAGGGTGGCAGTACTCTCGCTAATATAATCCCTGCATCCCGCCCGCCATTCTTTGCCCGCCAAAACAAAGCAACCAGACCAGACCGTCGAAATGCAGCAGCCTGTAAATGAGTAGGAAGTATTGTTAAAGTTTTTCAAATTGAATGTTATGTCGCATGTAGCAACTTGCTGCTTTTAGTTTTCTTTCCTACCAACCCAAAAGTAATAAGAAGTAACGAGCAATGTGCAGAAACTGAAATGATTGTCTCTTAAGGCAATTGCGCGTGCTGAGTGTGTTTCGGTTAGCTATTTGCCATGCAGATGGTGGCCAATTCACGTAGGAAGCCAACATGGCTAGAACATGGCGGGCTTATGTGGCTTTAGCACGAGAAGCCAACATATCTGTGGTGCAATGTAATGAAATGAAATTATGGTGTGTGGAAGCTTTACCCCGAAACATTACGCTTTCCTTGGGTAAAAGAAAAGTTTTATGGGGCTGTTTTATTCTAATTAGATTTTTTGGAGGATTATTCAAAGTGGCATTAAAAATGGATAGTTATTGTCTGTTTCAAAGTACGGACCCGTCCCGAATTAACGTTGATGCGTTTTGTGAATGGTTGAAACAGACGAATAAATGCCACAAGCAGATTAAATGAATAGAACAGCAAAGGTTCAGTGGATCGTAAAGGATATGGGTCTTGTTGTTGACAAAATTCCAAGCAAAATGAATATCTCCAAACAATCATTCCAAATTTATGCCATGTAACACATACCTGTTTGATTGGAGATGATTCTCCCGGGACAAATCGTTCCAAGTACAACAGCAAGTCCATAAAACGCTTACCATTTGTTGTAACGCTGTGGGATGAAGCTTTTATGAAGTACATTCGGTGTTGTAAACACCTACAAATCGCACTTGAACGTCGACTGTACCCGGGTGACAGGCGGCTTTCGGTGGCAGTTACCTTCATGCAAACAATTTTTCGCTGTCAACCATTAGACAGCCAGAAAGCTACCATCACATGTTAACTTATTTTTAACATGTCTGCAAAAGTAAAAACGCTTCTTTGCTTCCATGTTTACCGCTTTCTCCCGTGGACGCCCGGTACGGGTATCCTAACGAGGGTGAGAGCTTTTTTTCTCTCAACATAAGTACCGTTTCGTTGCGATTTGTGTGCGTATATCGGATAACAGCACGCCCTGAAATCGTTTGCAAAGGATATCGGAGGATGGCTGGATGACAGTACACCAGGGCCGGTGTGACAGTTTATTTTAACATCACAAAAACGAAGGTGGAAAACTAATGCCACCGTAAACACCGTACAAAACCGAAAACCAAAGCTTTCGTTCGGTGATTTGGTCGTCGTCTCCCCAAAATGATGTTGGGTGAAAAGGCACTGTATCTTGGGAGTATTTGTGTTTTTTTTCTCATCATTTCCCAGTAAAGATTACTCTTGAATGTAGTATCATCATGGCCGGTGTATTCCGAGAAGTATGCTTATCGAGTTGAAAATGCAGGTGAAAAATAAACATAACCCTACCAGGATCCAGGGTTACACGCTATCGCAACCTATTGAGGTAAAATGTTCTCTTTTTTTTGTTGAAGAATATGAGTATATTTTTCGTTAGAGTGGTGTGCAGAAATCAGGACGGTAGCGGACCATGTTCATCCTCAGGCTTTTTCTATTTTTCGTGTCGCAAGCGCATGACAGGGCCAAGTATTAAAGGATATCGGTGTGTACGCGTGCTGTGTTATTAATATTGTTATTGTAGCCATGTTGCTATCGCCATTACACCAAGGCGCCATGATTTTCGTGCTGTTTTGCTAGAATGTTGCCGAATCATGTCATTTGCAATCGAAGGGTGTGTTGAACAAATTTCAAGCATATCAGGTTCTTTAAGAGTTGAAGACTTAAAGATTCTACAAGAGTTTTTTTGGGCAACGAAATTTTATTATTCGTTTCATTTGAAGACATTTTATGCATTAAGGTAATTATAGGATCATCATTTATTGTACGTCTCGTGTGCATGTCTTTGCTGGGTACTTTGAGTGTGAAATAAGACTTTAATTATCTTGAAGAATTATGCCGTCTGGTCAAAACTTCAAACTCTCTCACTGCTATCATGCTGCGTGCAGATTTCTAGCACACCAGCACTTCGTGTGTTATAGTAATGATAATCTGAAAAACGCTTAGCAAGCGCCAGGTTGATTTTTAATCTCAACCGGCATTCGTATACGTTCCAGGAGCTTCTTCCCAACTTTCCTGCCAACGTAAACTCTGTTCCAAGCGGGGAACGCTCTGTTATTTAATTCGTGCCGTTCTTTTTTATTCAAATAAGGGTTTTAAAGTAAGAAACACCACTCGACGGGCCAAAGTCAAGTGGTGCGACGATGTTCATTTTCCGTCGAGAAGGAACTCGTTTAGGAAAATCGTTCGGAAGGGAGCGAACACAAAATGACCCACTCAGCAAATCACGCATTTCGCCTCAAGAATGTCGTCTACGGTGAAGAATCCAACGGCCACGATGGACGGTAAACGACGATTTGGTCATTATTTACTGTCCTTTATCGTGATGTCATTTGCATCATCCGTCTGGTAGACGAGTAGCTCACCCCTCTGCTAGATCAACGCACGGGCAGGACACGGTAGTACCTTTGCAAAATTCATTCCATTGACGGTTCCATTTTATTATCATCCTTCGTGTCAAAACATAGCCCGAATGGGGATAAGGATGGTATTTGCTTTACTTTGAATCCTCCATTTTGGATTGTGGCGTTTTTTGTTGTTGCTGTTGAATACGTCAAACACAATGGAAGGAAAGCTAAGTGAAAATTTGGAAACTTTTCCATTTTTCCGTAGAAAAAATTGTGTCAAGGGAAAAAGGAAGTAGCATGGGGAAGGATGTGCAATCGGCGTGGTTTATTTTCATTGGGCACTTTTCTCCGCGCTGAAGGACATTCGAAATAAGGGTTAAGTACCCCCTGGGGTCAAATACATAATATTTCGTTGATTTTCTCTTCTGTTCGTTGAAGATTTCACTGTTACCATGAGAAGGTAATTGTTGGTATATGCTAGAAGATATGCTACTTAATATTTTTGAA
This sequence comes from Anopheles minimus, assembly GCA_000349025.1. NCBI lineage: Eukaryota > Metazoa > Arthropoda > Insecta > Diptera > Culicidae > Anopheles > Anopheles minimus. The sequence continues at coordinate 551,875 of KB663633.1, read as the reverse complement.
ATATTTTAAAGCAATTCTTTACTGTTCAAACACCTACAGCAACGTCTTGAGGCCATGTAATAAAGAAACATTTGCCTCAATGCCTGCTGCCCGAAAATTGTGATTACCGATAAGTAAACGAACGGAACGCCTGACCATAAGAAGTAGCACGAAACATTGAAATGCTTAAAAGGCGGAAAAGTCGTGAGCACGGTGGCACACCTTTTTCTCCTTTCTTGTGGACCTATGCTTTTATTCCTTTCCTTTTTTATTCGAGTCAAATTGGAGCACACAGTAACGGCACAAAAGAAGTGTCAACGGATAGGGACACCAAGGCTCGGCAACAGGAAACTGAAAGTAGGCAAAATTGAGTTACCGAACAAGAAGCAAGTTTTTCTTTTTTTTTCTTGTTGGAAGGTGTGGACAAGAAAGTAAACGTCCTGTTCGGAAGTAATGGATGGATGGCAACAGGAAGGAAGAAAAAAGGCTCCCAAAAGTGGTCGAGGATATGTACATAACATAAATGCCTTCATTGTGACAAATGGTACGAAGCGAAGTAAAGCCCAAACCGTAACCGCACCAACAAAACTGTGGAACTTGTGTTTTTCGGGAAGGATCTTGATGAGGGTTTTTCCACTGTTGGAGTTCTTTTTTTTTCTTTTGTATTGCGTAGGGACAACTCTTTTGGTGTGTAGTGACCGGTGGAGGTAGTAACTTAAGGCAATGGATTTCGTCCTGCAGCATTAGTTGACGTCCGGTGAAAATTGTGGGCAGTAGGCGTATAAAGAATCAAGGACGCCGTAGTGTTCCAATATGTTTTATTTGTATCATGTTTTACTTGTATTGAAGTAAATTTTATTGCATTTTTATTATTATTATTATTATTATTTTATTTTTCAATATTGTTTGCCTCTAGGGTTTTACAATAGCGTCAATACAAGTAGAAATCATCGTCAAGTAGGAATGATA